>CM022666.1:9633501-9698501 GCA_012295275.1 Chrysomallon squamiferum
GATGACACAGAGCTGTATGAGAAGTTTCATGATTTCTACTATGACGCTTTGTCAGAATTTAAAAAAGTTGGTCATGTTGTTCAGTTCAAAGTTTGCTGTAATTGTGAAGTGCATTTGAGAGGAAATGTTTATGTCCAGTACAGAAAGTAAGTATACTTGGTAACACTCCCATACTGTTAGCATCATCTTTATCATCATGTACATATGAGAGAGAGCAGGTCACTGGATTTTTTCCTCATGGTGTAAATATGAGGAAAAAAATGTCATGTGGATTAAACAGAATAAATTATGAAATATGGAAGCTATGTGAAGGTGATAATAACCTAATTATTAATAGATATTTAGTTGTGAAGTGAAATTGTTCCATTATTGGCGTTGTTTTTCAGTGAAACGGAGGCAGAGCAAGCTTTAATAAGTTTAATGGACGCTGGTATGGTGGTCGTCAGATTTCTGGTCACTTTGTCAACATTGCCAAATGGAAGTCAGCTATTTGTGGTAAGATATTACACTTAAAAAACAAATAAAAACACTATCTAGTAGAGATAAGAGTTTTGCCTGGGTGTGTGTGTGTGAGTGCACATGCACTGACATCCTAGGTGTTTCATTTATCTACATTGTTTTGTTATTTTTAACCTTTGTTTTGCAGCACAGTTCTTTAGAAGAAAATGTCCAAAGGGAAACCGCTGTAACTTTCTCCATGTGTTCCAAAATCCTGGCAATGAATTCTGGGAAGCAGACAGGGATCTGATGCAGAACAACAACACTGGCAGACAATTCAGTCACAACCATGATAATTCAAGGCTTTCCAGAGATCAAGATAATTATCGAAACAGAAGGTCACATTCAGGGTCAAGGTCTAAGTCACCTAGCACATTTCACCGAAGAAGACGTAGGTCAAGATCCAGAGACAGAAGGTCCACATCAAATTATTCCAAAAGGTCATATTCAAGAAGGTCAAGGTCAAGGTCACCAAGGTACAAGAAATCAAGAGAAAGATCACAATCAAGATCACCTCACAGAGAAGGGTCACCATTGAGAGGATCCTCCAAGGTTAACAGTCATAAAAAGTCCAATAAAAGGTCACAGTCAAAGATGAATTCTGTAAGAAGTGAGGAAATGTCCAGTAACTGTAACAGCCAAGAGAGGGAAGGAAAACACAAAAAGAAGAAACACAAACATAACAAACATAAACACAAAGAAAAACAGAGTAAAGAGGAGACAAATGTGTCAGACACTGAACAGAAATCAGAAATAAAGTAATAACAATTTTTATTTCTCAAGTGTAAAAAGGTTCTAAAATATTTATTTGCTCATTGCCTAATTTTTTTTTTTTTGGTTTTGTATTACTGTCATTGTTCTTTAATGATAATCACCCAGTGAAATCAAACATTAAAATAATTATAATTTTGTTTGTATAGTCTTGATTTTGCAGTTTGTTGTGTTTATCTCTCTCAAACTCTCTCTCATACATGCACACACACACCCAAAAGAAAATTACATGAATTATCCATTTTCTTTCAGTTTTTTCTGGTAATTGTTCCAGTTCCATATTATTTCACATTGTTACTTTCATACAAATGGCTGCATGATACTACCCAAGATTAATTTCATCTCTAGAGATGGTACCAATTACTACTGATGGTCAATCTTTTACATTTGGTCTCTTAGTCAGTTTCCAGTTCTAATCAGTATTCTTCAACTTGACATGTTAATTGTTGAATATTTTTTATTGTACAAAGATAAATGCATGCAAAAAATGCTGATGTTAACTTGTAAATTTACAATGGCATGATCACTGATGAGGATATTTCAAGATCGTATTTGTGTAATAAAAACAACAACAGTTTTATTTCTGTTAATTAATAACCCATGATGTAATGTAAATGGGCTTCACATTCTGTCACGGAGCCATGACATCTGCTTGTATATTAAAAACAAACTTATTATTACATTTTAACTCCATTTATTTGCAAACAAGTAATAAAATATACATAATGAACTTTTGAAAAAAAACAAAATAACAATACAAAGTTTAATACAGAAATACTACCATAGTAATTGATGTTAGTAGAAAGTTTAACATGAAACATTCAGTCTAATTTAATCAGTTCCGATGAGAAATATAGCATAAATTCAGTAACACAAATTGATAATACAACATTACGTGTTTCATAAATAGAATTATAAAAAACATTACATCTGCTACAAACCCAGGTGACAACACTACATTGTTTTACATATTTTACTTTGAGCAAAAATAATTTCTATTGTTAGTTTATCCTAGTAAACATACAATATACTTGTTTTTGTACATTCATTTCTTTCCTTAAACTATTTTATGTCAGAAATTTTATTAACAAAACAATTTATAATAAATCTAGGTATACTTCAGCTGTTTATTATTTTATAGGATTCTACTGATTGTTTAAATTATCATTTCCCAGTTATACTTGATGACAGCATTATAAGATGCTCCACCACATTTACAGAGATCCTCCTTTGGTGTATGGAAGTATTCCATGGCCTGCACATCTAAAAAGTGGTCAATGGAACTGTTCAAGGGATTGATTAATGCCTGGGTCAAAAGGGGATCAAATGCTGATATTCATACAAGAAATAAAAACATAACTTGCTATTACACGTTTTTAATTTATTTTATATTTTATTTGAACTTAAGTGAAATATAATGATAATTGAAAGGATTCACTATGATAAAAAACAAAGACTGATTTTTAAAGAAAAAATCAGAATGCTTAAATTTAAAGAGATTTTCTAAAGCATATGCCATTGCTGATAATGGAGGACTGAGATATATAATATCTCCTTTAATATATCAAAGAAAGTTAAATCATATAACATTGGTGAAGAGATCATAATGTCAGCGATTAAAGATGTGATTGAAAATAAAGTCAGACACTCAGCCTATTTTATAATACATACCATTAAGTGCAAATACTGTCCAACAATGCATTGATGAGATGGCCAATGATGTGGAAAGAAACTTGACATCAGAGCTTCAACATTGCAGGTTTTCTATTCATCTCGATGAATCAGCTTTTGATGGTTCAAATATTCTCATGGCTTATATGAGGTATTACAGTCCAAGCCTAAAGTGTGTTGTTCATGAATTCTTGATAATAAAGCCAAAGATGAGACAATTTTTGCATGTTTGGGGGATTTGAAGAAACACATTGTTCCCCTGGGAATATTAATTCACTGACTTCAGTGGTGGACCAGCAAAGGTTAGTTGTTAAGAGGATCAGCTGCCTTACCTAATGAAAATGTTCCCAATGTACCTACCATTCACTGTTTTACATGGATACCATCTCATAGCCAAGAACTGCATGATGTCTTAAAAGTGTATCGGTCGATCATTAAAATTAAAGCACATCCTCTCAATTCACGACTGTTTGCAATGTTATGTGAAAAATATAATGAGACTTTGAAGAAATTACTTTTGCTGTGGAGTTTCTTTCAGAAGTGGACCTATTAGTATGAAACCAGTTGAAAATATGTAAGAATCATTGGTTTTATTTGGCAGACCTATCTACTTGTATTCAAAATTGTATGAAGTATAGAAACATCTGCAAGGTAAAAGATGTTACAAGTATTCAAACTAAATAATACTAATACACTTCCAAGTCAAATAGAACTATTTAAGTTTTCACTGGTGCATAAAATTTTAAAATACTTTTCAACTGGAAGCTGATAAAAAAAATGATTTGGATATATATATATATATACTAAATGTGCTTACTCATCTGGATTGTTACACTATCAAATGTCATTTAGAAGACAAATTCATTGATATGTGTATGGATCTCAAAGATAAATCATTGTTCAGAAGTAAAAACCTCAGTGACTATTGGTGTAGTGTAAATACTGTTATTAAACACCTCAAACTTAGTGCAGCAATTAAGCCATTTTCACTTGCATTCCCAAGTTTATACATGGTTGAAGCTGGTTTTTGCCATGCAAATGCAGTTCTAACAAAGAACATACTGATTCTGGAAGAACTCACCAATATCCTAACAAATATCAGTGTCCTTGTTGATGGTCATCAAACACATCCTTCCTGCTAATAATATCAACCAATTCAATAAAAAATATCTTAATTTATTTTTAATGTTTTTAATATTATTTATGAAGTTTCTCTTTCATAATTATTATTGATGTTAGGTTTAATTTTGAAACTAGTGGTAATGCAAATGAGAAGTTCAGCTTGTCTGTCTGTCACAAAATTCCTCCAGCACTATGACTGTAAATTGATTTTCCTTTTTGTTTCCCTATATTTCATGAGAAGATATTCAGAGGGGCAGGGGATACACAACAAGAGTTTCGCAGGGCTTGGTATGTAATTGTATGCACTAATGTACTTTGGAACTGTACATCAACTTAATCACTATTATTTTTTTTTTTTTTTTTTTTTTTTATTACCTGCCTTGGGATAGATGAAGAAAAAAACATTCCATGATCTAAAGATAGTTCTACATTAACTTTTCAACATATTAAAGAGATGTAGTTAGAGATCAGGTTAAAATGATGAATGACCATGTACCAGCTTCAATATTAAAAAAATATACAAAAAAAAAAACGAAAAAAAAAAGAATCTTAAAACTATATATAATTCAAAAGAAAAAATAATAATAATAAAAAAAAGATCCTTCTACAATTTTACATGATTTTACAAATGTAGCTAGTATTTCAAGTAACTCTCTCTAGCAGTTTTTACATAAAGCTAAAATCAAAACTGAATTATGTAAAAACTACTAGAGACATTACGTTGAAATCCTGGATGATAAGATATAATGTCCATTTCTTTACTTATGCATACATTTTTGTAAGGCTTGAAAATGTGTTATGTGAAATGTGAGGTGTTGACAGTCCAGTGTATTTTTCTTTTGGCCACCCAATATCTTCTCTCTCTCTCTCTCTCTCTCTCTCTCTCTCTCTCTCTCTCTCTCTCTGTGTAAATATTCTATCGCCTTTGATTTTCAAATTAGTCGTATTCAGGAGAATTAGACCGAGATATCACTATACAACCCCCCATCCCCTTTGCAATAAGCTGGATTAAAAAAGCTGTTGAACCTAACAAGGCGCGTGCGACGCGTGCTAAACGAGCGATTTTTCTTTTAGAAACCACTGATTTCAGTCGCAGTATCCTGACTGAACGCACACGGGTACATTTCATTCAGACGTTACAAGTACTTTATCAACGTACAAAGATAACGACAGAAAAGAAAATGCCTGGAAGAATATCGGAAAAACTCTAGTCCTACCTAGTAAGTAATGTATGTGTTTTATTAGTAACAAGCACGTATAAGCTTCTTGGACGGTTCAGTCCTAACCACGGGTGGGGGAAAAGAGCAGCTCCCCCCCAGAAACACAAACACAGTGAAGAAGATGTTAATGTTTTGTTAATTATTCACAAATTAACTGTTTTATTACGCTTGTCATCTTGTTAAACATCCATATCTGTCTGTCTCTCTGGCTGTCTGTCTGTCTATCTATCTGTCTGTCTGTTTGTCTATCTATCTGTCTGTCTCCGCCGAACCAACAGCTAGCATATGATATTTATTTTTTACTTATATTTTTTTATTTGAAGAGAAAACTGTTTTAAAGATAAATACATGCATCAGTGTCCCAGCTTGTCATCTTGTTAAACATCCATATCTGTCTGTCTGGCTGCCTGCCTATCTGTCTGTCTGTCTGGCTGTCTATATGTCTGTCTATCTGGCTCTCTGGCTGTCTGTCTGTCTGTCTATTTATCTATCTATCAACCAATGTGAAACGAAAGTCCTGTCTCTGAACTGTTAATGATTAACAGTGTTTGTAGAAGTTGTCCTAGTAACTGACTAGTAACTGTTTTTACTTGTAACTAAGACTGTTACAGATACAAGTTCCAGTAAGAGCTTTAATAGCAACACGTCTTTTAACAGCGTTATAGTAGTAACAGGCTATAGTAATAGTTTTAGTAGTAATAGTATGTTACTAACTGCTGTTGTACTAGAAAAGTAACAGTTTTAAGTAGTAATGAACTTTATCAGTGTTAGCAAAGCCGGATCAAGCAACTGCGGGGCCCGTAGCAAAACATAGCATAGGCCTCCTACTACTGGCTCGTTACAAAACTAAATGAACCCCACCTCAACCCCCCCCACTATTATCATAGCTTTACAAATTTCTTGTAATACGTTTGTGTTTTGTGTGCAGTGTGATATGTATAATGTATTTAATAATGTTGCATCATATCTATTTTGTGTCTGGTGTTGTCCAAATCTCCCTTTTGACTCCCTATGCTGTCTCTGTGTTTTGTTTGTGGTCTAGTTTGTTGTATGCGTATTCTTTGTGTGTTTTTGATTGTGTGTTTTTGTATGAGTTTTGTTTTATGTGTTATGTGGTATGTTTCCTGTGCTATATTGTTTGTCATGTGATGTCATGTTCCATGTGTCATTCCTGTATGATGTAGTTTATGGATGCTCTTGCATTTTTGTTTTGTGTCTGGTGTGATATATATGTCTGTGTTTAGAGAGCTGTCTTGTCTGTACATCTGTTTTGTGTACACTGTGCTGCTGTTGTCTATGTTTTGGTCCCGGTCTTGTGTGCAGTAGGTGTGTATATGTTGTGTGTGTGTGTGTGTGTGTGTGTGTGTGTGTGTGTGTGTGTGTGTGTGTCTTCTGGCATTTTGTTCCAAATCTGGTGGTGTGATGTTTTGAGTCCCTTGTCCTGTATATTGTGGGTAATGCATTTTGTATGTTTGTTGTCCTTGCATGTTTGTGTTTTATGTGCAATATATATGCCTCTGTTTTGTGTCTGATCTTGTCTGTGTGTCTGTTTTGTGTACCCTGTACTCTTGCTGTCTGTATTTTTTATCCAGTTATATTTTTATCTGTTCTGTGCTGTTCCTGTCTGTTTTGTGAACGGTTTGGTGTAGTGTTTGTTCTGTATATGTGTGTTTGGGTTTTATCTGAGACTTTTGTGTTTTGTGTCATGTCATATGTGTCCTGTGGTGTGAAGTTTTCTGTGCTTTGTTCTAATTGTACATGTCTCTTGTTGTTGTTGCATGTTTGTGACATATATGTCTGTGTGTTGTATTTGTCTGTGATATATATTATGTATGTGTGGTTTATTGTATTGTTCTGCAATGAAACAACCACATTGGCACCATACACAACACAAAACAGAACACAGAACACACCCCACTGAGTGTAGTGCCTAGTGCGCATGTTATGTGTTGGGGATTTGGTATATGGTATGTTTGGTGCATGTTGTGGTGTTTTCTGTGTTCTCAGTGTGTCTGTTTTGTGTCCCCTGTGCTGTTGTAGTTGTGAGTGTAGTAGTTTACTGCAGTATGTGCATGTGTGTTTGTGGTGTGTATGTATGTGTGTTTTGTATGATATGGTATGTGAGATGTGATGTTTTGAATGCTGCAGTGTGCATTTTGTGTTCTTGACCTGTGTGGTGTGTGTAATGTATTCATTTTTTTTTTTGTTGTCTCTGTGTCTGATCTGTGAACCATGTGCTGCTGTTTTCTGTGTTTTTCATCCTGCTGATATTTTTATCTGTATTTCTTTGTCCCCTGTGCTCTTCCTGTCTGTGTTTTGTGTCCCCTTTTGTGTGTAGTGTGTGTACTGTGTTTGTGTGTGTGACTGTGTGTTTCATGCGCAAATTTTTTGTTTTGTGTCATGTAGTTGGTGTCCCCTGATCGGACATTGTGTGTGCTTTGTGCTATATGGTGTGTCTTTTGTGCTTATTGTACATATTTCTTTTTTTTTGCATTATATTTGTGATTTCTGTCCGGTGTGATGTGTATCTGTTTGTTGTGTTTGTGTGTGATGTATATAATGGTATGTATGATGTGCTGTCTGTGATGGATGTGAGGTTTGTTGTGTCGTTTTGTCACCACACAGACACCAAACACAACATGTACACCCTACACAACACAAAACAACACAGAACACACACCACCCACAGTGTAGTGTCTAGACCGTATGTTATGTGTTGGGGATTTGCTATATGGTATGTTGTTACATGTTGTGGTTTTGTGATGTTTTGTGTGACTTGTCTTGTGGTCTGTTGTTTTTATTGCTGTGGTGTGATATTTCATGAGCCTTGTCCTGTGTGGTTTGTGTAATGTCTGTATTATATATGTTTGTGTTTTCTCTCTGATATTGTTTGAGTATTTGTGGTGTGTTTTTGTATGATGTTGTATGTGTCCTGTGGTATATTATTTTGAATGGTGCAGTGTGATGTTTTGTGTTCCTTGTCCTGTGTGGTGTGTTTAATGTATGCATTTTTGCATGTTTGTGTTTTCTCTCTGATATTGTCTGTGTGTGTGTTCTGTGAAATATGTACTGTTGCTCTCTGTTCATGGATGAAAGTTTGCCACCTTTCGGCTGAATTCCGCCTTTTTATTGCACCAAAATTTATTTTTAAAAATCCGTCCCTTTTCAACTTCCATTCATTCTGCCTAAAATTTCCAACTTTTGATCTAACATGGCTGTGCCCACTGTGGCTGCCATATTTACTTATTTGACACTGGCCAGATTTGTCTTGTGAAGTTACACCTGGCTGAGACCAATGCACAGATCGTATACATTGGTCGTGTCATGTTGGACAAAATGGTGGTATTGTTTGCGAATGCATTGAAAATCTGTCCATTGGTCGGGATTTTGTGATTTCAGTGGGATGTCGTACAAAGTTCTTGATTGGTCAGTGGACCTGAAGGTGGTTGAGCGTGGAGTCAAGAACACTTTTTGATGGAATTGGCTTGAAGAAAAGGACAAACTAGGTAATTTTGTTAGCAAGAGGGTTCGCAAAATGAATCAACCTCAACCTGGTGTTGCTATTTGTGCAGCATACTTAAAATTCCATCAAAGCTGTCTTCAAATTAAAAAAAATTCTCATCCCCTCCAACTCCCCCCACTGCTGTCTATGCCATTGTGTCCTCAGCCAAAAACATATCCATAATTTGGTAAAATTATTTTAGCCCTTTTTGGGAAAAGTCACTTTCATCTCTATTTTCTATCTGTCTATTTATCTATCTATCAACCAATGTCAAATGAAAGTCCTGTCTCTGAGCTGTTAATGATTAACAGTGTTTGTAGAAGTTGTCCTAGTAATTGTCTTAATGGTAATAGTACTAGTAACTGTTTTTTCTTGTAGCTAAGACTGTTACAGATACAAGTTCCAGTAAGAGCTGTAATAGCAACAAGTCTTTTAATAGTGTTATAGTAACAGTTTTAGTAGTAATAGTAAGTTAGTAAAAGCTTTAGTACTAGAAAAGTAACAGTTTTAAATAGTAATGAACTTTATCAGTGTTAGCAAAGCAGTGTTAGTTAGACCACACACAGACCACACACCACTCACACCACACACCATATAGGATACGCACTACATACCATACACACCACTCACACACACACCACACACAGACCACACACCACTCACACCACACACCATATAGGATACGCACTACATACCATACACACCACTCACACCACACACCATACAGGATACGCACTACATACCATACACACCACTCGCACCACACACACACACCACTCACACCACACCACACCACTCACACCACACCACACACACACCACACACCACACACCACACCACACACCATATAGGATACGCACTACATACCATACACACCACACACCACACCACACCACACACCATACAGGATAATGCACTACATACCATACACACCACTCGCACCACACACACACACACCACTCACACCACACCACACACCACTCACACCACACCACACACACACCACACACCACACACCACACCACACACCATATAGGATACGCACTACATACCATACACACCACTCATACCACACCACACCACACATGATAATGACACACACACACACACACACACACCACACACACACAATCACCACACACACCACACACACCACTTTCGCACCACACAAACACCCCCCACACACCATCCACTCCACCCACACCACACAGGCGCAACATACACACACTCCGTACATTCAACAACCCATACCACATGCACCACACAATACGTACCACACCACACACTTCAAACACTACAAGCACCACATACACAATACACCGCACATACCATTCACTCGACACACCACATGCACCACACACCACATACTCCAAACACACCACATGCACCACAGTCTCCAAAATACAAAATACGAAATACGAACTTATTTTCCATTTACTCACATCTCTCTCTCTGTGTGTTCAAAAACAAAAAAAAACAAGGCTGACACATGCTACAGAACAAAACAAATTTATTTACATATTTCTGAAGAATGATACAGTTTACAGTGACCAACAAATCAGATGCATGAAATACATAAATGACAATACTAAAATTCTTCTCTTTCTAGTCAATAATTTGTGTGTTGAAAGAAATTGCTGTTTCACTACATAATGAAAATATGTTTTGGGCCCTCTGACTTTGGTCATAATATTTGAAATAGACTGGCGTAATTTACTTTTCAGATACATACAAACATAAATGGCAAGACTATAAACCTTCTGTACAATACTTTGGTTATTTTTTCCCACTGAAATAGGTGTACAATACATGTGTATATCAGACTGCAAGCTTTTGAAATCTCACTTCTAGGGTGTGGTTCATACTATTCTCTGCATAAACACACTCACTGTATGAATGGTTATTAACACACATTCAATATTTCTGACAATCACTACTCCCTCATACAATCAGAACATCAAAATCAAGAAATAACCATATTTATACCTGGTTTTTGTAAATAACTCAAAATTACATGTAACCTCTGGGACTTTTTGTAACCGTTATTACGTTAACTATAAAATTTTATGTTATACTTGATTTCTGTAACCAATGTATTGAGTATGAAATTATAATGCATACCTGGTTTCTGTAATGGCTGTTAACAATAAATGTATACACCATATTTCTTAAAGTTATGTAATCTGTTTCTTGTGTAAAATATGCATCTATAATGTAATGCCTAGTTGCTTTATTGTAATCCTGGTTAACATAAAATTAACTTTAACATTATACATTTTTAAATATTATTAAATAAACAACTGGTGGCACATACATGTCACATAAAGACATTTCACATACATACAACAGACTGTTTTATTAATTCTGGTGACCAGCCAATAATGGTGGATATATAAAAAAATAAAACAAGACATTTGAGGATATAGTTGTAAGCTTGACAAAAAAAAATTGTATATATATATATATCATTAGGTAAGCGTATTACTTTATTCTAACATAGATGATACAAATACAGATAGCCTTTACTATCACATTAACAGCTTTCTTAATCTTCTATAAATAATAAATTTGTGCTTTAAATAAGTGAAAAATATTACTATTTATGAAGAGAAGAAAATAAATATTTATTGAAACTGTGATGAAAACAAAATACTGCCTATATCTACATATACAGATATATACATAAATTGACACTGAAGTTTCGTACCCTGTTTTATGTTTTAACAGTTACTTTTAATAGATTGTTTTTATTTGTGATGGACATTTTTCATTTATCCAGTTTCACTAGTATAGCTGAATTTGTTTACTGTTTATGTGCATGTATGGGGAAGGGAAGAAGCAGAAGTTTTTAACTACAAATTCATCAAGTTCAAATAAAGAAGAACCTTGTTCACAACACACTTTTAATTTTCAATGGTAGCATTGGTCGGACTGGGAAATAACTTGAGCACTCAAGATGCTACTTAGCGAACAAGAAACAGAAATCTTGAAAAAAAATATTAAACAATAATTTACAAACTGTTTTATTAAACGAGTCATCACGATTTTCAATACTGGTATCAACAAGAAATTCCTAAAACTTAAATGACATAACGGTATTAGAGTTAAAAAGTCTTTCACCAGCACTTTTTGTTACATCCACTGATCTGTCTGAAGCCTGAAAATGCCAGTCAGAAAAGTGTTACAGAAATTATCTTGCCAGCTAGTGAAAATGAAGATACAATGTAAGTTATATAATGTCTACGTTCAGCTAATGAACAAAATACAACTTATTTAACACATCTCTCCAATCAAGTGTGTTACAAATACTGAGCAGAATAGAGAGCAAAGCCTCTAAATAACAGGATCAGGTAATAAAAGTCCTACATAAACACAACAAGACAATTTTCAATTGAAATGTATGTAAGGAGTTTCAGGTGAAAGAGATTTCACTTATAACAAATGTTACTTGTGAGAAACAGAAATAAGGTGTCACATTTTGGAAAACTCGAAACCAGATATGTAACAACTCGGAATGGAGTTTGTGTGGACTGATATTGTGAGAAGAACTTCAACTACATAGAAGTATGCAGTGGTTATGTCAGATGTAAAACGTGTCTTACATGTTTACTTTTGTGTTAAAGATATAGAATAGTGAAATAATAGCCACTGTTTCCTATTCTATAAATGTCAGTATATAATGTTTTAAAGTAATTGGTGGGAAGTAAGTGCTAGCAAGATAGATTAAGATGACTGCCTACTATTGGATGGTCATGTGACATGACCGTATATGGCTACCGCTGCCTGGAATTTAAATGGTGGACATTCTCAGAGAGCAAAGCAATGCATTTTGACCTTGGCCATTGCAGGACCTTAAAAAATTGCTAGTGAAAGTAGGCATTTTTATATTTGGTTTCTACATATGTGCTACAGATTAGTAGTTAATTTAGATTTATTACTTTCATTTTAATATTTCTATGTCAGGGACTACCTAGCCGTCTTAAAATCCTTTAATTTGAAACCCTGTCTTGTTTATTCCTTAGGCACTGAATTTATGAAGTGAGTAACCAATGGGTTACATACATATATATGTTATTCATTATATTATACCTACATACTGGTCTGACTAGATCTGCTTACCCTGCTCCATTACAAGTGTAAGTGTTATAGTCCAGTGTGTGAGTTCAAAACAAACACCTCAGTACAAGTAACAGAACAGAACAATTAGAAATGTACATGTTATTCAGCTAGTTTTGACAGCTGTAAAATACACAATAAAATATGTTTACACATTTAGCTATTTAGACATGTAAAACACAATGTGTTAACGTTCATTTTGTATCAAGAAGTATCAGTGTCATAGTCCAGTGTGTGAGTTTAAAACAAACACATCAGTACAAGTAGCACAAGTTCTAAACAGAGAAAGTAAAAAACTACACATAATTAACACACACACATTAGTTTGATAGCTGTAAAGCACACAACAAAATATGTTTACACATTTACTTAAGCAGTCCTAATGTAGACTGATCAACCCTTCACATGGTTAACAGTGTGAGACTTGTGTTTATTAAATACTAATGATTCTAAGGTAGAAACCAGCTGTCTTCTTTCACTGAGATAAACTTATAACAAATGTTACTTGTGACAGATTGACATAAGTTGTCACATTTTGGAAAATACAGAACTACACATGTAACAACACAAATTGGAGTTTGTGAGGATAGACACTGTGATGAAGAATTTCAAATATCTAAAAATACAGAGCTATTTAGACAGAAGTAAAACACATAATGTGTTAACATGTTCATTTTGTATTAAGAAGTATCAGTGTCACAGTCCAGTGTGTGAGTTTAAAACAAACATCAGTACAAGTAGCACAAGTTCTAAACAGAGAAAGTAAAAATCTACACATAATTAACACACACACACTAGTTTGATAGCTGTAAAGCACAAAATACAATATGTTTACACATTTACATTTGCAGGCTGCTTTTCTCAGGTAATGTTATTAAGAAATGGACATTTAAACAGACCTAGAGTACACTGATGAACACCTCTCAAGGGTTGTGACAAACAGACATCAGATGTCACATTTTGGAAAATAAAGAACTTGAAGAAAATCTTGAAAGAATTAAATGAGTTTAATCTCTTACAGTTGAAAATTTTTTCTACAACACAGACTTTATTTAGGAGCAGGTAATAAAAAGTCCTACATAAACACAAGAAGACAATTTTCAACTGAAATGAATGTAAGGAGTTTCAGGTGACACAAGTTTTAGAAATAACAAATATTACTTGTGACAAACAGAATTTAGATGTTACATTTTGGAAAATACAAAACTAGGTATGTGTCAACTCAGATTGGAGTGTGTGTGGATGTACACTGTCACAATGAAGGTCAAGTATGTAAAACTACACTGTCATAGTCCAGTGTGTGTTTTTAGAACAAACACATGAGTACAAGTAACAACTTCAAAACAGAAAAACTAGAAATCTATGTTATTAACATACTAGTTTTAACATTTCAGCAGTAACAAATGTTACTTGTGACAGTTGTCACATTTTGGAAAATACAGACAGGAGTTTGTGTGGATAGACACTGCGATGAAGAATTTCAATTATCTAAAAATACAGAGCTATTTAGACAGAAGTAAAACACATAATGTGTTAGCATGTTCATTTTGTATCAAGAAGTATCAGTGTCATAGTCCAGTGTGTGAGTTTAAAACAAACACATCAGTACAAGTAGCACAAGTTCTAAACAGAGAAAGTAAAAAAACTACACATAATTAACACACACACATTAGTTTGATAGCTGTAAAGCACACAACAAAATATGTTTACACATTTACTTAAGCAGTCCTAATGTAGACTGATCAACCCTTCACATGGTTAACAGTGTGAGACTTGTGTTTATTAAATACTAATGATTCTAAGGTAGAAACCAGCTGTCTTCTTTCACTGAGATAAACTGACATAAGTTGTCACATTTTGGAAAATACAGAACTACACATGTAACAACACAAATTGGAGTTTGTGAGGATAGACACTGTGATGAAGAATTTCAAATATCTAAAAATACAGAGCTATTTAGACAGAAGTAAAACACATAATGTGTTAACATGTTCATTTTGTATTAAGTATCAGTGTCATAGTCCAGTGTGTGAGTTTAAAACAAACACATCAGTACAAGTAGCACAAGTTCTAAACAGACAAAGTAAAAATCTACACATAATTAACACACACACATTAGTTTGATAGCTGTAAAGCACACAATAAAATATGTTTACACATTTACATTTGCAGGCTGTTTTTCTCAGGTAATGTTATAAAGAAATGGACATTTAAACAGACCTAGAGTATACTGATGAAGACCTCAAAGGGTTAACATTATATAGTGTGAAACTTGTGGTTATTGAATACTAATGAAACGTCTCTTTCCGACAGTTTTTATTGTATCCACTGATCCTGATACCTGAAAGTGCTGTTTAATGCCTGAAAGTACCAGTCAGAGAAGTTTTACAGAAATTTCTTGCGAGCTAGTGAATATGAAGACATAATATAAATGAACATTCAGCTAATCAACAAAATACAACAACTTATTTAACAAGTCTCTGCAATCAAGATGTTATACAATACTGTGCCAATTAGAGAACAAAACTTGTAAATAACAGGAGCAGTTGTAAAAATCCTAAATAAACACAAGACAATTTTCAACTGAAATGTATGTAAAGAGTTTCAGGTGAAAGAGATTTCAGCAATAACAAATGTTACTTGTGACAGATTGACATCAGTTGTCACATTTTGGAAAATACAGAACTACACATGTAACAACACAAATTGGAGTTTGTGAGGATAGACACTGTGATGAAGAATTTCAAATATCTAAAAATACAGAGCTATTTAGACAGAAGTAAAACACATAATGTGTTAACATGTTCATTTTGTATTAAGTATCAGTGTCATAGTCCAGTGTGTGAGTTTAAAACAAACACATCAGTACAAGTAGCACAAGTTCTAAACAGACAAAGTAAAAATCTACACATAATTAACACACACACATTAGTTTGATAGCTGTAAAGCACTCAATACAATATGTTTACACATTTACATTTGCAGGCTGCTTTTCTCAGGTAATGTTATTAAGAAATGGACATTTAAACAGACCTAGAGTACACTGATGAACACCTCAAAGGGTTGTGACAAACAGACATCAGATGTCACATTTTGGAAAATAAAGAACCTGAAGAAAATCTTGAAAGAATTAAATGAGTTTAATCTCTTACAGTTGAAATATTTTTCTACAACACAGACTTTATTTAGGAGCAGGTAATAAAAGTCCTACATAAACACAACAAGACAATTTTCAACTGAAATGAATGTAAGGAGTTTCAGGTGACACAAGTTTTAGAAATAACAAATATTACTTGTGACAAACAGAATTTAGATTTACATTTTGGAAAATACAGAACTAGACATGTAACAACTCAGATTGGAGTTTGTGTGGATGGACACTGAGACAAAGTGCAAATATGTAAAACCAGACAGTTAGTTTTGACAGTTGTAAAACACATAATGCATTTACATGTTTACTTTGTAATTAAGTATTAGTGTCACAGTCCAGTGTTCGAGTTCAAAACAAACACATCAGCACACGTAATACAACTTCTAAACAGAGAAAGAGAACAGTACATGCAATTAACACAAACACACTAGTTTAGATAGCTTTAAAATACACAATAAGATATGTTTTGCACATTTAAACTTGCACACTGCTTCTCTAAGGTAATGTTATTAAGAAATGGACACTTAAACTAATCTCAAGTAGACTGATCAAGGCTTCAAATAGTTAACTGTGTTGGGTGAAACATGAGTTTCCTGAATACTAATGTTTGTAAAATAGAAACCATTAACTGGAAAGAATATTTCACTTACACCTTCCCCTGGGTGGTAAAGCAGACAGTACAGATTGTGATAACCATTAGCTTTGGTTAGAAAAGGAAATAGTCCACTGCTGTTAATGTTTATAAAGTTTGACACGGAACTGTTCAAACTGATATAAAACACACAAGCTGTGAATGCAAGTTTTTTTTTTAATCTGTGGTGCTCTCTCAAAACCTGTAAGAATCTAAGAAAGATGACACATTTATATATTTGTGTATGTAACAAGAAGAAAATCTTGAAAGAATTAAATGAGTTTAATCAATCACAGGTGAAACATTTTTCTGCAACAGAGATTTTATTTTGGAGCAGGTAATAAAAGTCCTACATAAACACAACAAGGTAATTTTCAACTGAAATGAATGTAAGGAATTTCAGATGAAACAAATTTTTGTGACAAAAAATGTTAATTATGGCCAACTGAAATCACGTCACATTTTGGAAAATATAGAACTATATACACAAGAAAATAGATTGGAGTGTGTGTGGATGGACACTGTGATGAAGAATTTCTAATATCTAGAAATACAGAGCTAATTTTGTCAGATGAAAAGCAAGTTTGCATGTTTACTCATGTGCCAAGTATAAGTGTCATAGTCCAGTGTGTGAATTTAAAACAAACACATTAGTAGAAGTAACACAACTTCTAAATTGAGAAAGTAGAACACTACATGTAATTATTTTATTATTATTACGTGTTTTTTTTTTTTCAACACAAACTCTCACTAGTTTTGTCAGCTGTAAAACACAAATAAAATATGTTTACAGCGTAAACTTTACACACACACATGCAACTGCTTCTCTGAGGAATTAAATATAAGCTTCAGCTAGATACAGAAATAGTCCACTCGTGTTAATATTTATTAAATTTGTCACAAAACTATTTAAACCGTGGTAAAACTCTCCAGTTATTAAACAAAACCCAAATTAAGTTTTTGTTTTAATCTGTGTCATCCTGTCAAAATTTCAGAATTTCAGAAAGATGACACATTTATATACTTGTATAAAACAAGAAGAAAATCGTGAAAGAATTAAATGAGTGTAACCTATCACAGGTGAAACATTTTTCTACAACAGAAATTCAATTTTGGAGCAGGTCATATGTCCTATATAAACACAAGACAATTTTCAGCTGAAATGTATGAAAGCAGTTTCAAGTGAAACAGATTTCAGCAATAACAAATGTTCCTTGTGACAGACAGAAAGCAGATGACACAGTTTGGAAAACTCAGAAGTAGGAATGTGAAAAAAATCAGATTGGAGGGTTATATAGGACAATGTAATGAAGAATTTCAACTATGAGAAGTACACAGTAGTTATGTCAGATGTAAAAAAACGTGACTACATGTTTACTCTTGTGTTAAATGTGTAGAATACAGAAATAATAGCCATTGTTTCCTATTCTATAAAGGTCAGTATACAGAGTGTCCCAGAAGTCGCGCACCATATACATGTATATAATATTTTATTTTTTTTTTATTACAGATATGGGCGAAAAACTAACAATAAAAGAAAGAGTTAAATTGGTTTTTATGTTTGGAAAACATGGTGCAACATATCGCTCTGTAGCTGAAGAATTCAACTGTACTCATCCTGAACAAGAAAAACCATTAAGCCATACTACAGTTTGCCGCTTGATTAAACATTTCCAAGAAACAGGTTCAGTTGCTGACCGTGAGAGATGTGGACGAAGAAAGAGTGCAACTAATGAAGAAACATCAGCAATGGTTTTAGCAAATGTTGCGAGAAGCCCCGTGAAATCAATAAGGAAAATAAGCCAGGAGCTAACAATGAGCAAATCATCAATTCATCGTATTCTTAAGACACATAAATTTCATCCGTACAAAGTTCATCTTGTGCAAGCTCTACATGGCGATGACAATGATAGGCGATTAAAGTTCTGTGAATGGGCGTGTAATCACATAGATTCTTCAATATTATTCAGTGATGAAGCAATTCCTAACTGGAATGAGGAAGGACATCATCAGACTAACCCTTAGGGTATTTTGGTCTGGGCTGGAATATGGGAGGAGGAAATTGTTGGCCCTTATTTTTTTAATGTTGACAATATCACTGGAGAAACTTATTTAGAATTTCTGCAAACCTTTTTGTCTGACTATTTTAAAAATGTTCCTGTAATTCGACAACAAAATTTCTTTTTTCAGCAAGATGGAGCGCCACCCCACTTTGCTATTTCAGTACGTAACTACCTGAATCAGACTTTCCCTGACTGATGGATTGGGTGAAGAAGTCCTGTGGAGTGGCCACCTCGATCACCAGATCTGTCACCTCTTGACTATTTTCTTTGGGGACATCTTAAATCTGTTGTTTACCAGAATCGTCCACGAACTCTGAATGATTTGAAAGATGCAATAACAATTGAAAGTCAAACAATTAGTAGCTTAAACCCTCAACAGAGTAAAAACAGTTTTATAAAGAGAATTGAAGTATGTATCAATGCAGAGGGCAAGCAATTTGAGCATTTGTTATGATTATTATTAATAAAAATTTTATTCATATGTATCTAAATAAAAATCTTCATGGTGCGTGACTTCTGGGACACCCTGTATAATGTTTTAAAGTAATGATTTGGGAGTAAGTCCTAGCAAAATAGATTAAGATGACTGCCTCCTATTAGGAGCTTTTATTAGTACTGGGGATTGTATGGTCACTTGACCTGACCATATATGGCAACTGCTGCCTGGAATTTAACGGGGAGGGGGGCATTCTCAGAGAGCACTTTCACCTTGGACATTGCAGGACCTTATACAACTGCTAGTGAAAGAAGGCATTTTTACATTTGGTTTCAACATATTTGCTACAGATCAGCTAAAATCTATAGTTAATTTAGATTTATTGCTTTCATTTTAATATTTATATATCAGGGATTACCTAATATTAAAGCCCTCTAATTAGACAGTGAATTTATGTAGTGAGTAACTAGTGGGTTACATACATATATATACATTATCAATTATATTATACCTACGTATCATGTGACTAGATCTGCTTACCCTGCTCCATTACAAGGGTAAGTGTTATAGTCCAGTGTGTGAGTTAAAAACAAACACCTCAGTACAAGTAACAGAACTTTTAAACAGAAAAACAAGAAATTTACATCCTATTAACATACTAGTTTTTATAGCTATAAAATTCACAATATGTTTGCACATTTAAACTTGAAGACAGCTTCTCTCAGGTAATGTTATTCAGAAATGGACACTTAAACTGACCTAAAGCAGACTGATCAAGTCTTCAAAGGGTTAGCATTGTGTAGTGTGAAACTTGTGGTTATTGAATACTAATGAAGTCTTTTTCTAACATTTTGATTATATCTACTGCTCCTGATACCTGAAACAAGAAAACTGCTCTGTATGAAGTCTGAAAATACCAGTCAGACAAGTCTTACAAAAATTACCTTGAATGCAAAGATACAATGTAAGTTATATAATGTCTACATTCAGCTAATGAACAAAATACAACTTATTTAACACATCTCTCCAATCAAGTGTGTTACAAATACTGAGCAGAATAGAGAGCAAAGCCTCTAAATAACAGGATCAGGTAATAAAAGTCCTACATAAACACAACAAGACAATTTTCAATTGAAATGTATGTAAGGAGTTTCAGGTGAAAGAGATTTCAGCAATAACAAATGTTACTTGTGACAGACTGTCACATTTTCGAAAATACAGAACTAGACATATAACAACACAGATTGGATGTCTGTTGATGAACACTGTGACAATGAAGTTTAAGTATGTAAAAATTCATAACTAGTTTTGAGAGCTGTAAAACATGATGTGTTTACACTTACTTTGTATTAGGTGTAAGTGTCATAACACAACTTTAAAACACAGACTGTAGAACTCTACTTGTAATTAATAGAAAAACATTAGTTTTAATAGCTGTAAAACACACAATAAAATATGTTTACACATTTAGCTATTTAGACAGATATGTTTAGCTATTTAGACATGTAAAACACAATGTGTTAACGTTCATTTTGTATCAAGAAGTATCAGTGTCATAGTCCAGTGTGTGAGTTTAAAACAAACACATCAGTACAAGTAGCACAAGTTCTAAACAGAGAAAGTAAAAAACTACACATAATTAACACACACACACATTAGTTTGATAGCTGTAAAGCACACAACAAAATATGTTTACACATTTACTTAAGTAGTCCTAATGTAGACTGATCAACCCTTCACATGGTTAACAGTGTGAGACAGCTATAGTGTGAGACTTGTGTTTATTAAATACTAATGATTCTAAGGTAGAAACCAGCTGTCTTCTTTCACTGAGATAAACTTATAACAAATGTTACTTGTGATAGATTGACATAAGTTGTCACATTTTGGAAAATACAGAACTACACATGTAACAACACAAATTGGAGTTTGTGAGGATAGACACTGTGATGAAGAATTTCAAATATCTAAAAATACAGAGCTATTTAGACAGAAGTAAAACACATAATGTGTTAACATGTTCATTTTGTATTAAGAAGTATCAGTGTCATAGTCCAGTGTGTGAGTTTAAAACAAACACATCAGTACAAGTAGCACAAGTTCTAAACAGACAAAGTAAAAATCTACACATAATTAACACACACACACTAGTTTGATAGCTGTAAAGAACACAATAAAATATGTTTACACATTTACATTTGCAGGCTGTTTTTCTGGACATTTTAAAGAAATGGACATTTAAACAGACCTAGAGTATACTGATGAAGACCTCAAAGGGTTAACATTATATAGTGTGAAACTTGTGGTTATTGAATACTAATGAAACGTCTCTTTCCGACAGTTTTTATTGTATCCACTGATCCTGATACCTGAAAGTGCTGTTTAATGCCTGAAAGTACCAGTCAGAGAAGTTTTACAGAAATTTCTTGCGAGCTAGTGAATATGAAGACATAATATAAATCAACATTCAGCTAATCAACAAAATACAACAACTTATTTAACAAGTCTCTGCAATCAAGATGTTATACAATACTGTGCCAATTAGAGAACAAAACTTGTAAATAACAGGAGCAGTTGTAAAAAATCCTAAATAAACACAACAAGACAATTTTCAACTGAAATGTATGTAAGGAGTTTCAGGTGAAAGAGATTTCAGCAATAACAAATGTTACTTGTGACAGATTGACATCAGTTGTCACATTTTGGAAAATACAGAACTACACATGTAACAACACAGATTGGAGTTTGTGAGGATAGACATTGTGATGAAGAATTTCAAATATCTAAAAATACAGAGCTATTTAGACAGATGTAAAACACATAATGTGTTAACATGTTCATTTTGTATTAAGAAGTATCAGTGTCACAGTCCAGTGTGTGAGTTTAAAACAAACATCAGTACAAGTAGCACAAGTTCTAAACAGAGAAAGTAAAAATCTACACATAATTAACACACACACACTAGTTTGATAGCTGTAAAGCACAAAATACAATATGTTTACACATTTACATTTGCAGGCTGCTTTTCTCAGGTAATGTTATTAAGAAATGGACATTTAAACAGACCTAGAGTACACTGATGAACACCTCAAAGGGTTGTGACAAACAGACATCAGATGTCACATTTTGGAAAATAAAGAACTTGAAGAAAATCTTGAAAGAATTAAATGAGTTTAATCTCTTACAGTTGAAAATTTTTTCTACAACACAGACTTTATTTAGGAGCAGGTAATAAAAGTCCTACATAAACACAACAAGACAATTTTCAACTGAAATGAATGTAAGGAGTTTCAGGTGACACAAGTTTTAGAAATAACAAATATTACTTGTGACAAACAGAATTTAGATGTTACATTTTGGAAAATACAAAACTAGGTATGTGTCAACTCAGATTGGAGTGTGTGTGGATGTACACTGTCACAATGAAGGTCAAGTATGTAAAACTACACTGTCATAGTCCAGTGTGTGTTTTTAGAACAAACACATGAGTACAAGTAACAACTTCAAAACAGAAAAACTAGAAATCTATGTTATTAACATACTAGTTTTAACATTTCAGCAGTAACAAATGTTACTTGTGACAGTTGTCACATTTTGGAAAATACAGACAGGAGTTTGTGTGGATAGACACTGCGATGAAGAATTTCAATTATCTAAAAATACAGAGCTATTTAGACAGAAGTAAAACACATAATGTGTTAGCATGTTCATTTTGTATCAAGAAGTATCAGTGTCATAGTCCAGTGTGTGAGTTTAAAACAAACACATCAGTACAAGTAGCACAAGTTCTAAACAGAGAAAGTAAAAATCTACACATAATTAACACACACACACTAGTTTGATAGCTGTAAAGAACACAATAAAATATGTTTACACATTTACATTTGCAGGCTGTTTTTCTCAGGTAATGTTATAAAGAAATGGACATTTAAACAGACCTAGAGTATACTGATGAAGACCTCAAAGGGTTAACATTATATAGTGTGAAACTTGTGGTTATTGAATACTAATGAAACGTCTCTTTCCGACAGTTTTTATTGTATCCACTGATCCTGATACCTGAAAGTGCTGTTTAATGCCTGAAAGTACCAGTCAGAGAAGTTTTACAGAAATTTCTTGCGAGCTAGTGAATATGAAGACATAATATAAATCAACATTCAGCTAATCAACAAAATACAACAACTTATTTAACAAGTCTCTGCAATCAAGATGTTATACAATACTGTGCCAATTAGAGAACAAAACTTGTAAATAACAGGAGCAGTTGTAAAAAATCCTAAATAAACACAACAAGACAATTTTCAACTGAAATGTATGTAAGGAGTTTCAGGTGAAAGAGATTTCAGCAATAACAAATGTTACTTGTGACAGATTGACATCAGTTGTCACATTTTGGAAAATACAGAACTACACATGTAACAACACAGATTGGAGTTTGTGAGGATAGACATTGTGATGAAGAATTTCAAATATCTAAAAATACAGAGCTATTTAGACAGATGTAAAACACATAATGTGTTAACATGTTCATTTTGTATTAAGAAGTATCAGTGTCACAGTCCAGTGTGTGAGTTTAAAACAAACATCAGTACAAGTAGCACAAGTTCTAAACAGAGAAAGTAAAAATCTACACATAATTAACACACACACACTAGTTTGATAGCTGTAAAGCACAAAATACAATATGTTTACACATTTACATTTGCAGGCTGCTTTTCTCAGGTAATGTTATTAAGAAATGGACATTTAAACAGACCTAGAGTACACTGATGAACACCTCAAAGGGTTGTGACAAACAGACATCAGATGTCACATTTTGGAAAATAAAGAACTTGAAGAAAATCTTGAAAGAATTAAATGAGTTTAATCTCTTACAGTTGAAAATTTTTTCTACAACACAGACTTTATTTAGGAGCAGGTAATAAAAGTCCTACATAAACACAACAAGACAATTTTCAACTGAAATGAATGTAAGGAGTTTCAGGTGACACAAGTTTTAGAAATAACAAATATTACTTGTGACAAACAGAATTTAGATGTTACATTTTGGAAAATACAAAACTAGGTATGTGTCAACTCAGATTGGAGTGTGTGTGGATGTACACTGTCACAATGAAGGTCAAGTATGTAAAACTACACTGTCATAGTCCAGTGTGTGTTTTTAGAACAAACACATGAGTACAAGTAACAACTTCAAAACAGAAAAACTAGAAATCTATGTTATTAACATACTAGTTTTAACATTTCAGCAGTAACAAATGTTACTTGTGACAGTTGTCACATTTTGGAAAATACAGACAGGAGTTTGTGTGGATAGACACTGCGATGAAGAATTTCAATTATCTAAAAATACAGAGCTATTTAGACAGAAGTAAAACACATAATGTGTTAGCATGTTCATTTTGTATCAAGAAGTATCAGTGTCATAGTCCAGTGTGTGAGTTTAAAACAAACACATCAGTACAAGTAGCACAAGTTCTAAACAGAGAAAGTAAAAATCTACACATAATTAACACACACACACTAGTTTGATAGCTGTAAAGAACACAATAAAATATGTTTACACATTTACATTTGCAGGCTGTTTTTCTCAGGTAATGTTATAAAAAAAAATGGACATTTAAACAGACCTACAGTATACTGATGAAGACCTCAAAGGGTTAACATTATATAGTGTGAAACTTGTGGTTATTGAATACTAATGAAACGTCTCTTTCCGACAGTTTTTATTGTATCCACTGATCCTGATACCTGAAAGTGCTGTTTAATGCCTGAAAGTACCAGTCAGAGAAGTTTTACAGAAATTTCTTGCGAGCTAGTGAATATGAAGACATAATATAAATCAACATTCAGCTAACCAACAAAATACAACAACTTATTTAACAAGTCTCTGCAATCAAGATGTTATACAATACTGTGCCAATTAGAGAACAAAACTTGTAAATAACAGGAGCAGTTGTAAAAAATCCTAAATAAACACAACAAGACAATTTTCAACTGAAATGTATGTAAGGAGTTTCAGGTGAAAGAGATTTCAGCAATAACAAATGTTATTTGTGACAGATTGACATCAGTTGTCACATTTTGGAAAATACAGAACTACACATGTAACAACACAGATTGGAGTTTGTGAGGATAGACATTGTGATGAAGAATTTCAAATATCTAAAAATACAGAGCTATTTAGACAGAAGTAAAACACATAATGTGTTAACATGTTCATTTTGTATTAAGAAGTATCAGTGTCACAGTCCAGTGTGTGAGTTTAAAACAAACATCAGTACAAGTAGCACAAGTTCTAAACAGACAAAGTAGAAAACTACATGTAATTAACACAGACACATTAGTTTGATAGCTGTAAAGCACACAATAAAATATATTTACACATTTACATTTGCAGGCTGCTTTTCTCAGGTAATGTTATTAAGAAATGGACATTTAAACAGACCTAGAGTACACTGATGAACACCTCAAAGGGTTGTGACAAACAGACATCAGATGTCACATTTTAGAAAATAAAGAACCTGAAGAAAATCTTGAAAGAATTAAATGAGTTTAATCTCTTACAGTTGAAATATTTTTCTACAACACAGACTTTATTTAGGAGCAGGTAATAAAAGTCCTACATAAACACAACAAGACAATTTTCAACTGAAATGAATGTAAGGAGTTTCAGGTGACACAAGTTTTAGAAATAACAAATATTACTTGTGACAAACAGAATTTAGATTTACATTTTGGAAAATACAGAACTAGACATGTAACAACTCAGATTGGAGTTTGTGTGGGTGAACACTGTACCAAAGTGCAAATATGTAAAACCAGACAGTTAGTTTTGACAGTTGTAACACACATAATGCATTTACATGTTTACTTTGTATTAAGTATTAGTGTCATAGTTCAAAACAAACACATCAGTACAAGAAATACAACTTCTAAACAGAGAAAGTAGAAGAGTACATGTAATTAACACAAACACACTAGTTTTGATAGCTTTAAAATACACAATAAGATATTTTTACATATTTAAACTTGTAGATAGCTTCTGTAAGGTAATGTTATTAAGAAATGGGACACTTAAGCAGTCCTAATGTAGACTAATCAACCCTTCACAATGAGACAGCTACAGTGTGAGACTTGTGTTTATTAAATACTAATGATTCTAAGGTAGAAATTAGCTGTCTTCTTTCACTGAGATAAACTTGGCCATTAGCCATTAACAGGAAAGAATATTTGACTTATACTTTCCCCTGGGTGGGAAAGCACATAACACAGATTGTGTTAAACATTAGCTTTGGTTAGAACAGTAAATAGCTGATGTTAATATTTATAAAGTTTGTCATAAAAGTGTCTAAAACTGATGTAAAACTCTCCAGTTATTAAACAAAACGTGAATGTAAGTTTTTGTTTTAATCTGTGGCATTCTCTCAAAACCTGTAAGAATCTAAGAAAGATGACACATTTATATACTTGTGTTCTAAACAAGAAGAAGAAAAAAATCTTGAAAGAATTAAATCAATTTTATCAATCACAGGTGAAACATTTTACTACAAGAGAAATTTTATTTCAGAGCAGGTAAAAAAAGTACTTACATAAAACAAGACACTTTTGAAATTAAATGAATGTAAGGCATTTCAGGTAAAACAAATTTTACTTGTGGCAAATTAAAATTAGAAGTCATGTCTGGGAAAATTCAGAAATAGGTATGTAACAACTCAAATTGGAGGTTGTGTGGATGGATGCTGTGACAAAGAATTTCAAATATGCAAAAACAGAGCTAGTTTTGACATCTGTAAAATGCATAATCTGTTTACAAGTTTACTTAGTGTTAAGTGTAAGTGTCATAGTCCAGTGTATGAGCTCAAAACAAACACATCAGTAGAAGTAACACAACTTCCAAACAGAGAAAAAAGATGTCCACATGTAATTAACACAAACACATTATTTTTATCAGCTGTAAAAATGTATTTAAGGAGTTTGAGGTAAAACATGTTACTTGTGAATGGCTGACATCAGTTCTCACATTCTGGTAAATAATGAACTAGATAAAGTACAACTGAAGAGACTCTGATTACAAACAAGCAACTTGAAACTGGCATGGTAGGTTTCAGCATGACATGGAACACTAACATGACCCAACATTTTAGAGTTCCTGAAGAAAGAGGAGATAAGACAATATGGCAGGCAGCCAAGCACCAAACACGATGGAAATGGTGAGACACAATAGAAAAAGTCCTCTATTAGCATACAATGCATGACTTTCGACACACCTACAACTGAAATAAACATGATCATTAACATAACTATAATCCCAAGATGAGAAACCACATATATTGTTACTTTGGTAAATCAGAACTTTGGATAGAATAGGAACTTTTGGATGGATTTGTGATATCCTGAAAAAATGATATCAAAGTGTCTCATTTTTACATACTCATATACAATTTATATAAACCATAGCCATAAATATAAATATTTGTATATACGTTTGTGAAAGTATACATTTTTTATCTTTATACAGATTGATGGATAAATACACATCTATAGACATACTGAAAAGAAAACAATTGTAAAATATTGTCTTATTTTTATTTAATAAAGTATTATTTTAACAGTAATATATAATTTAAAAAAAAAAAAAACCCAAAAAACTTATTTTATTGATAAAAGGAAACATGTCAAGATAATTGTTTTACAAATAATACATTTATTTTTATAAAGAAGAAAAATAATTTTACCACATGCAGTTTGCAATCGTTTTTTGGCACTTTCTGGATAGAATTAATCTTGTATTTGAAATAAATTATATGTTTGTATAAATAACCTTTTTGGCATATAATAATAATAGTGTTGTTGTTATTATTTTTATTGCAATATACAGTATGAATGATTAAAATGTTTCTTTTTATTCCTCTAATGGTATGAAGATAAGGGAAATTGATCATGTTCAGCTGTATTCCCATACAAGATTCCTGTATTACTAAAGAAGAATATGTACATTTTTATCTTTAAAATTAGCTACTAGAACAAAATAACTATTTTGAGCATGGGCTGGTCACCAGTGACAAATAAAACAATCATTCAGTATTAAGCACAGCAATTTGTGAGCACCACCAAAGCAGCACTCAAAAACTAACAAAACAAGTTATTTTAAAATCAAACACACTGCTAATCTGTTTCTCCAAACATCATACATCAATAATAATGGTTTTGACAGGATGTAGATAATGAAATGAAATGGTAACAATATCTGGGGGTTCTATATTAGTTAATTTATGATAAAAATGAAGACTTCAAATAACATACAAGTCATTCTGTGTTGATTTAAAATTGATGGGCACATTTTATATTTTATACACACTACATATTGTGAAAAGGAATATTTATTAAAATTTGCCAGGCTTAAAAAATATCTTTCAGACAATGTGCATAACTTTATGAATAATATTTATTATTTTTTCATGTAAAGGAATATCTATATAAATGAAGCTACTATTATTATTATTATTATTATTATTATTATTATTATTATTGATTTTAAACCTACTCTAAATCTCAATTTTTTATCTCAATAAATAGGAGCATTTGATACAAATTTCAGGCAATTGGTTTGTAATATATTAACAGCAAAAACTGGAATATATTAAACACAAAAAGTTACTTATTTTCAATGAAGTGTTACTCTTACACTATTGTGAGTCAATCACTTCATGATTTTTCACCGTTTCAATAATTTTATTAAATTTATATTCGTTTCACTGGTTGTTTTTTAAAAAACTTTTTAGAATATAAATCTTATCATTACATATATAAAAATATCTCAAAATGGTTTTGTTCACACACATATAATAATATTTCAATATTTTTCTAATAAATATAGAAAAAAAAAATCTTATATATATGTAAGAAAAAATAATTAGAAAAGGAAAATGTAGAAAACCTTTACCATCTACTGCTGATTATAAAGTCCAGTGCACATTTATTAGTATAAAGTATTTGTAAAATTAATTAATATTATACTGCAAATACATAAATCTTCATCAGATGAAGAATAAACTGACTGAGCATTTATCCGATTGTCTGAATACGTTGCTCATTTCAACTAAAAAACCATTTTATATCCAAGTATATTAAAGCATTGATAGTGTGAATTTGATACTATAAAAGTATTTGCATATGGGGAAAAAAAAATACATTCAATTTTAAAATATGGTATAAAAACAAAGCAAAACATTTTTTTTAATAATTTCCTCTAAAAATTTTTGTTTTTATGGCACAGCTTAGTATATATGTAAAGAAAGATAAGAATAAAATGCCCAATATAATTTTGTTTCGTTGTAGTAACTTTAGATATTTGCTAATAACACACACACACACACACATTATACATAAAATTAAGTACAGCAACTTCTGTATTTCGATGTATGTAAAAATGATACTTTGAAAACAAATAAAACCAAATCATTTTTTTTATTTTTTTTTTTTAATAAATGATAGACTTATATGGCAAATATGAATAATATTTCTCTAAAAAAAATGTAATTAATTAATAATAATAAATGAAAAATATGAAATGAATAGTATAAAATGACATCTGTAATAAAAAAAAAAATTCAGCAGCTTCTATGCATTTTTATACTTTATTATAAGCAAAGTTTTTTGAAATGTAAAAAAAAAAAAATAATAATAATAATTAAAATCTCATTATATAAAATATATATCTGGACTGTTTATATTTTTAATCATTTTCAAAATACACAAATTTTTTAGTTCAAACAAAAGGTTAAATAAACACACCTCCTAATGACCTAGCATTTACTGTATAAAACCTACACTGAATCAACATTAAATTTTATAAAACAAAAATATATATAAAAATAAAATTTACAAGACCAAAAAAATTAAGATTGGCCACACACCTATACATGGATTTAAAATATACTGAAACTATTTAAAGATACTAAAACTTTTGATTCAGTTGTATAAGTACCTCTCTTTAACGTAACAAAAAATTAGATCTTATAACACCAAAATGTTATAAAAAAATGTTTAACATACAGAAATTTACCTTAACTGTACTTAAACTAGTTCTCTTCGGCTTCAAATTTTTTTAATTGTTTTTACAAAATTAAAAAAAAAAAAGTTACACAAATTGTTATATATACAGTATTATACAAAATTAGTTTTAGGATAGAAAAAAATACATGTTTAGAAAAAATTACAAGGCAGTTTATATTAGTGATTCCTAATGTTTTGATGTCGCATCCCCTGATGTCAAGATGAGTTTTTGGTTCAGCTTCCCACTGTAAAACCCATCTCCTCCAAAATGGATCTCGGTTCATCAGATTCCTATATGAGAAATGGAGAAACATTTTTAAAAAGTTCTTCTTTTACTTTTTATTTTGTTCTTTTCAAACATTTACTTATGTACATTTTTTCTTTCATCTATTTATTTTAATTTTCAATAAATTTAATAAAACATTTGTTACGTTTCCACACTTAATCAATATATTATTATTATTAGTTTGTTTTGGACATTTTTAATTGTAAATTTTCTTTTTCTTTATATTATAATCATTTATTATTATTATTTATTTAAAAAACTGTTTTTGTATTTTTTATCAAAAGAATAAAAAATGTTATTTAAAAGTAAAATGTTTCACTTTTTTCTTTTTGAACTAAAGAGTATATAATATTTTTGTCATAAAATTTATTTTTGTTGCTATATTGTATTAAAATTGAATTGAAGAAGATACTGACTTGCATTCAAAATGGTAAATAAAACAAAAACAACATAACAGAAGTAAACAATAATTCAACACTCCCCCAGTACACAACAAAAATAAAGGAATACCAAATAAAAACAGAAAAGTGTCACAGAATTTTACTATAATTATATTTATTACTTTATTTTTTTATTTGTCAACTTTTTATTTGTATGTTTTGAATCAGATTGTTGTTGTTTTAAATTTAACTGAGATTTAAAACAAATTAAATACAAAACTAAAGGACATATTGATGCACAAGTGTCTAAAAATGAATAAATTAATAAGAAATATGATTAATTTGTTTTTAGTAAATAATTGTTATGCACAGAGGGTAGGGGTGTTGTTAGAACAAAATCAAACAAAGTAACTGAAAACGTCACCAAACTACCTGCATGCAGTTACAGAAACATTAACAATATATAATAAGAATAATTTACACAATCCCAAATGAAGAGGTAAAAAGATTCACAAGAAGGTGTTAACATGCATACATGCAGAAAAGATTAACAAACATGAATAAAAAATAAAAATAAAAAAATTTAATAAAGAAGAACCCTGTTTTTAAAAATAATATTTTCTCATTTTATTACTGCCTGTCAGAATTATTTTATCTATTTAAGTTTTAATTATAAGTTTTTATTTATTTGTTCTCCATTCCTCAGACAGGGAAAAAAATAATATTAACATAACAAAAATAACAGCAATGCCATGAATAAATAAATTAATTAAAATAACAATAAAATTTTTAAAAACAAATTTTAAAAATAAAAAATGGAAGTTTAAAAAAAAGCACTGAACAAAAAACAACAGTCCAATACCAGAATGTTATGTTCAAAAAGTCTAAAAAGCCCGAGGCGTGATCTACGTTTACTGAGCCATCTGTGAATAGCTGTCTGCATCTGCAACACCTCATCATCTTCTATGAGCATCTGAACAACACTGTCACTCCATTGCTGTGATAAATTACACAACTCTGTTGTAAGCACTTTACATTAACCATAATATTACACTACAGTAACCAGGTATTACATTATCCTATAGTAAACATGTATTTCATTACAGTAACAGCTATTACAGGAATCATACAGTATCCAACTATTACATTACATAACCATATATTACATTAAACTACAGTAACCTGGTATTACACTGCCCTACAGCAAGAATGTATTACATTATAGTTACCATGTATTACATAATAATTACCATGTATTACATTGCACTACAGTAACTATTTGTTAGATTACAGTAACAAGATATTATATTACAAAAAGTAATGTTAAACAAGACAACAGCAAACATATATCATATTACCATAACCTTGATACAGTATAGTAATCACTAATTACATTATAGAAACCAGGTATTAATTATAAATTCTAGTAACAATGTCACATAATACAACAGCAAACATGTATTACATTATATGACAATAGCAAACACATTACATTGTACAACATGTAGTAACAATTTGATACATAACACTCTGACCACTAGGTATTACAGTATGTGACAATGTAGGAATTATGTTACAATTATCTATTTTAAATTACATTATACTTGGATTTCTTCTCTAGGGTTTTATTAAACATTTATTGTAAAACAATTAATGTAAACATTTAAAATTTTTAACATTAACCTCAGACTTTACTTTACAGTAAATAGATGTTAAAATTCTTAACATTTTAGTAACAGAAACCAAACCAATCAAGTATTAAATGATTCTACTGTAACCATGATATTACTGTTCACAAATAATCAACTGTGATACATTTTAGCACACTATACTTTGTTAAGCTTTCATGCCAGCATAATAAAAATGAAAATTATTTCTGTATGCTATAATATTACACACTGTATATTGTACATTATGCTTCAGCAGACAGATAGAGCAGAAATATAATGTAAAATAAACTACAATAAACCAAAAAAATGATTGAGAATGTATTATTTTAATTAATAAAGTAACCACCATTTATTTATTAAATTCTGTTGTTTTGTTTGATGCTTTTTTTCATTTGGGGGGGCCGGTCTTCAGATTTTTCTTTTCTTTATTTTCTTCAAGGTTATGTTTTGTTTTTACATTTTGCATTTTATTTTGGACATTGACTTTCTTTTTCTTTTTTCTTTATTTATTTTTTTTTGTTGTTGTTTTTAATTATCCTTTTTTAAAGGCTATCATTTTGTTTTTTAATAAATTAAAACAGAAAAATAAATTAAATAAAAACAAAACACTTTAAGCCATCTGTGTTTATTTATTATGTCGAATTTGTGCTTTATACATTTATAATTCCATACAAGATACATCAGCCAATTAATGTTTAATAAATCACTGTACAGAGAAAGTTAACAAATATGCATATAAATATCATAAAAGGAAGAAATTAAGTGAATATGAGGTGTAGCAAAGTATGTCTAACCAAATGAAAATTGTATCCCTGTCAAATATGTATATGTAGATTAATCATTAATGTTACCTTATTTTCAATGTCACTTTTAATCATTTATTTATATCTATTTTTATATATTCTATTTCATTTTATTTTTATTATATCATTTTATTTTCATTTATTTATTTTTTTTTTTTTTTGGTTTTTGGAATGTTTGATATTTTTAAATTTTATTTATCTAAATTTATTTTTACCTACTTTCGAACATATTCAAAGCAAAGGATGGCAGTGTATAAGTATAGTTAAACATTAACTCTCAGAATTACCTATGCCCCATCCCCAAATACATGTAGCTTAAACCAAAGTGTATGAAACAAAACCTAGATTATTAATACTGACAAAGTGACAAATTTCTGAACATTTTCCCTGTCACACTCACTACATTAGATAAATTTTGATATTTTTATTAATGAAATTATCTAAATATCAAACTGATTAATAAACAATCATTAATAGTTCTGGGAGTAAAAAATGAATATATTACATATATACATATATATATATATATATATAAAATATAACCCCACAAAAAAAAAAAAAAAAAAAAAAAGAAAGGATATTCCAACAAAACCATTCAACTGTGCTTGTGCTTGAAATGAAATCAAACCAAAAGTTGAAACTTGAAAATTATATTCTATCACACCCTACATATCAAATAACTTAATTCTTGATACACTACTGCTCAGCTACCTTTAAGTTGTACCAATCTGAATGATCTAAATTTACATTTTCAATCTTTAATTTATTTGTTTTTTAGCAACCACTACATTTTCTATTCTTTTTTTTTCAAATCAAAAAGCAAAAAGGAAGAACAATTCTTAATGACCATAAAATTTTTTTTTAAAGTTTATTACTTTAATAATAACAGGAAGATGAATAAAAATTAAGCAGATGTGAAAGCCAACAGTAACAACCAAAAAAAAAAGATAAGACCAGAAGAAAATGTTAAACAACTATACAGGTGATAAATGCAATACTAGAATTTAGCCACTATATACAGTGTCAACAAAACATAACAAATATAAATAATAATGGAACGTTATGCCATGGATGTGGCATTTATAAAATAATAATAAAAAGTTTTGGTCACACATTTAATTCACAATAATGCCAATAATTGTCTGTAATTGTTTTGTTTTTTTACTAATCCTAAAAATGGAGATCATGTGACATTCAAGTGACCATGCAGCACTCTCAGCCTAATCCGTGATCCTCAAAGAATCCCTGGGGGGTTTCCTCCTGTAGAGAAGAGATAAGTAACCATGGCAATGATATACATTTTCTTTTTTGAAAAAATTAAAAATTTAAAAAAAACCTGAGGAATGGAGATTTAAAAAAAAAAAATATATATATATATACACACACATTATAAAAATTATTTAAAATAAATAAAAATAAAATAAGTATGTATAAGAAAGAACTTTTTTTTTTTTTAAATGTATATATATATATATATATTAAAATTACTAGTTAACTATTATCCATTGACTTAGTAATCTTATTTGCCAATACTTATTCATTTTTAATGCAATGACCCACACATTATCAGAATACTTTTTAATTCTGAAAAGAAATCTAGATGAGAGAATACAGTAGATTTAGAATTCTTTAGAAAGTTCACTGAAATATACAGTACATATACTGTGAATACAGTACACAAATATGTTATTTCTGGACACAAAATGGCACAGAATACATTATGTCCTGGATATGGTGTATGGTACATTCAACATACCAGAGAACATGCATGGGATATATTGTTATTCAGTGTACCATACAGTATACTCTAGACATACTTTCTAGGTATAGTTGATACTGAAAAACCAAAATAAAATGTTTTTCTTGGAAAAAGTAAATATTCTTAAGTACGACTACAACAACTTTTCCCTTTAATGACCTTCACCAATTGTCATAAATCCCTCAACTGTTAATTTTAATTCTAAACAAGCAGATACGTCTTATCATGAAGCTTTTACTTCAGTTTCATTTTTTTTGTATTGTAGGTTTTTAGATCATGAACTTATGTCAACTGCTTAGCATTTGAATTACCTTTAATAATTATCTAGCACTGACAAGCACAAATACCACTAAATATAAATTATATAAAAGTTTTGTTAAAAATTATTTGCTTTTTATTATAACAGATTTTATAATATCTTTAATATGTGCATAGAAAAATAACATTAAAAAAATAATAATAATAAAAAAGACAGACAGAAGAGTGCAAGCTAATGAATAACTGAAGAATATTGAACAACATCACTATGGACAAAGTATATTAACAAACAAACAAGTAAAAAAAATAAGGGTTAAAGTAGACGAAGAGGAATGCGACTCTAACCTGCGGGGTGACATTATGTTAATCCATACTCCTTTAGAGCTGTTTCTATTGCCTCGTCCTTAAAAAACCAAGTAATGTTTCACATAAAGAGAAACACTGCATTTGTTTTTTTCATCCATCAATTAAAAATTACTTGTAAAATAATATTAAATTTCTTATATGACATTTATATGAATATTTATATTAGGACATGGTCAGACTATTGAATTTCTAAATCTTTACTGCACATCTTGAAAATTCAAAAATAAGGAAATGGGTTAATCACTAAGATTTTTTTTGATTTTTTTTTAAATTACCATTCAATATACAAGTAACAATATTACATTACAATGAACAGAGGAAAACTGGTACTGAAAGCTTTTGCGGCTTTTTTGTGTACATTACAATAAACAAAACGATGTGGTAGTTTCTGCTTTTTTGTTGTTTTTTTTTATTATTATTATTATTATTATTATTAGTTTCATTTAGGCTTTATTCACATTACAACAGGTAAACTGCAATGTAGTTATTTTTTCCTGTTCTTTCATAGTTTATCTAAACAAAACTCTTATAAAATCTTAGCTCTAGTGGAATTTCACAATAAAAAAAAAGAAGAGGATTATGCTAGGAAAAATGAAAGAAGAAAAAATGAAGGAGAAACAAATATCAGTTGGACTAAGTAAATACAACACATCACCGTTTACATACAGATTAAAAAAATTAAAAAAAAAAATTGTAAATTTAGACACAGTTAATATTTAAATAAATAAAACTATCCTAAAATAATTTTCATCTCTTTCATACTTAATGAAATATTTTGGACAGTCTGCTCATTAGAGTTCTGGCAATTTACTGGATCTGGCAATTTACGTTTTGTAAAATTGTTAGCTTTTCTTTATGACCAAGAATATTAAAGGATGATACCAATCATTTATATAATGTTTTTCTCCGCTACTCTAAAAAAACTAAACATGAATTAACAACAGTTCAGTTAAATATTCCTATATGGTTACATGCTGTCACAGTGAATAAAGTAGTGCATTTTCAACAAAATAATGGAGAATTAATCACAATTTAAATTGTAGCATAAAAACTATTCTGTACAAATTTAGTCAAATTGAAGATGAATAGATCAGTTCACTGTATTCAAAAATCAGTGTTTTCAAATATTATGCTGATTTACACCTTAACTGTGAGATCGTAAAATTATATCTTCATAATGTAACAAATCAAAATTAAATAAAATTATATCTTTACAATATATCTACCAAAATTATAAAATTACATCTTTGTAATGCATGCTATCAAAATTATATCTTTATAACAAATTATCAAAACTGTATAAAATTACATCATCACAAATGATAAAGTACAGAAAATTATAGCTATATAACATAGCCTATCAAAGACATTGCCAGCAGATGTTTGAATGTTACAATTCTTTATTTCTTTAACTTCAGTTTCTGAAAATGGATTTACTTTTAGTCATGATATAAATGAAACCATGACACCAAAAAAGGTCATCACAATGTTTTACAGGATTTTTATCCTTTAAAGAACATCGGACTTTTAAAAATGTATGATATTTTTTATGCTACTGGCAATAAGAAACATTCAGCCGTAACATAAAAATAGAAGAATTCATATTTTAACTTCCAGTAGAAGTATGAAACATTATGGTGGATGAAATTTAAACAAAATCACTAATATTCAGCAACAATTACTGAAAATATAATTAGTCTGGAGAAAAAAGATATTCTAATGCTAGTCAGTGGAATTAAATTTTTCTGTTCATCCTTCCTGCACTAGTCAAATATCTAATATAGAATTAAACATATAAATAATTATATAAAATCAACCTACAATGAAAACGATATATTAATAATAATAATATGACAAAAGAAATGGTTATAATTTATATAGCTGCAATGAAAATACATTTAACAAGATCCTTTCATAACCAGTTGTATACATATTTCATTTTATGCATGTTTGATCTAACCATGGTCAATAGCTTATCGAACTAGTAAAAGCAATGTTAACCTGTTAAATCTAATAAAAAAAAGAACAAAAAAAAAGGATTAAAAACAAATTATAAAAATAAAATTAAATTAAAAAATTAAAGATGTTTTAGAAATAATGTTGATTCATTTGTGTCTGTTTTGGAGGGAATTTTTTAAAGGCAAGATATATGGCATTTGTTAAAAGCTATCTTTTAAAAAAGGAATATGAAATCAAGGGTAAGTAAATATACTTATCAAGTTGGTGTTGTTCAAAAAGGTATTATTAAATTAACTGGTCAAACAAGCTATTATGGCTATGGAGTCTGCTTTAATGATATATTATCCTGAACAAACATGTACTAAACAAAAATGATCAGTTTCAGTTATTAATTTAACACAAAATTTCTATTAACATTATACTCAAAAGTTTAAAATATGATTCATAATGAACTCAGTGAGATCTTTCAGTACAAACTTGATCATCTTTTGAGTATAAAATGAGATTTTAAATTATTTTTATATGCATGAGACTACAATACAAAAGCTTCATGCGATTAAAAGCTGCCATGCTAATTTTCTTTTAATATTTCAATTCATGCTAAAAATATTTGTCTTCTGCTTTAATCCTTGAAAGCTTTACATCAAAGTAACTGAATTTCAAATTACAGATTACTGATTATACATGTGTGAGTGTTTTAAAAGCTTAGTGGATCACATGGCTCCATTTTGAGTTTTGAATCTAATTTTGATCATCAAATATTTCTATGTACAGATGAATAAACTAACAGATAAAAATGTAGAGTACATATGTACACAAGCATGATTATGAAACCATGTTAACCAGATAATTCTGTTTGTACACTAAAACAAATATGAAAGAAAATAAATGTAAAAATGAATATATATTCATTTGTAAGAGAAAACATGACATTTGTACATTAAACAAGGTTAAAAAATAAATAAATAAATAAATCTCATTTAGACAAATGCATACAGTATTCTGTCATTCCTGTTCAATTATTCTGTTAGAAAGAAAAAATATGTTTTTGCAACCATGTAAATATTTTTTTTTAATTTCCTTTCTTTTTTCCTTTTCTAAGTTTCATCGTTCAGTCTGTCTTGTTTCACAGGGCAATGAAATATTTAATTTGTCTAATAATAATGAGACTTCACGTCCAATGTCAAAAAACAATTTCATTGTTTTAAAGGGTCATTCCATGTCAAATCACTCAATGGTGATTTTTATGAAACTTGGTATACTTGTTGACTGGGATCCCACAGCACCAAATCTGAAATTTTAGGACCAGTGGTGTGGGAGATATGGCCCCCAAATTTTGAGATATTTTACAATGTGCATTTTCTACATGTATATACTTCTCTGAGTCCAGAAACTCGTCTTTGGAGTCAAAATCCACCTGTCATGTCTGAAAGAATGCTTGAAGGATATGAAAAGATACCAAATGATATGAGATGTTCTACACAATCAGGCCCAAACGGATGACAGGAAGTGTGGTTTCAGGCATGTCAGGAACTCCTTGAAATCCTCTGGTGAAAACCCCATTGAGCACATGGCAATTAGAAGTTTCTACTACTAATTCTTCTACTACTCTGTCTATTCCCACTACCTTTTCTTCTACTGACAAAATGATCAGTGATGCTATAATGTTTGGTACTAGTAGTTACTTCTAGTACTGCTATTATGACCTGCACCTCCACTACTAGTACTACTAGTACTACTACCACCACCACCACAGGTATTACTTCCACCACCACCACCAGTACATCTACCATTACTACTGTTACTAGTGGTGCTATTACTATTTTCATTATTAGAACAACTACTACTGTCAACATCATCACTACTTTTATTATTGCAAATAATGTTACCTATACTATTACTAGCACCACCATTATATCAACAACTACTACAATAGCTATTTCTTATTTTGCTACTTCTGACACTACTTCTTCTACTACTAGCACCTATAATTAATCTTACCATTTCTTCTAATTATATTAACACTCCCTCTACATTATTATTATATCTTCTACTACATCTATGAGACTACTTCCATGATTTATACTACTACTTGTAGCATTAATATTGCTTTAATTATCATTGTTATTGTTATCATCATCATTATTATTATTATTACTGGCAGTAGTAATAATACTACTAGTACTGCTAGTAGACTACAAATACTTCTATGGGTATTAAAACACTGATACTTCTACAACTACAACTTTTACTATTATTACTTCAACTACTATTACATCTAATATAAGAATAGTGGTACATTTACTAGTACTATGACCACTATATTTTAAAGTAATACAGTGATTATGCCTGAGATAAAACTAGTCTCAAGATCAATTCAATTCACTGCGCTATTTCGTGACACTGTCAGCTGTGCTGGACTGTGAAAAATAAGAACAAATCTGTTAATCTGTGCCATCATGAAGAGGACTTTGGGTTCGAAGGTGAATGGTTTCTTTTTGCAACAAGCTATGGCCTAAGTTCATGTGATGGAACTGGGGGGGGGGATGGTGAAGAGGTTGCTGACAAAGGCCAGTTTGCAACATCCCTACACAGACCCATTTCTGACCAGTGAGGCTATCATGGACATCTGCATCAAAAGTATTCCAGGTATTCACTTTTTCAACATCACACCAGAACACATAGCAAAGCATGAGTTGGAACTACAAGGGAGGTTTCAAGTGGCAAAAATGGTCAAAGGAACACAGCAATTTCACTGGTTAGTTCCATTATCTAAATCAAAGATGCATGCCTACAAGCTGAACCTGCAGAGTGACCCACCAGAACTAGTATCTGTCCAGGCTTCTGAGGATGATATGACAGAGTTACCAGAGGAGCCAAGAAGCAAAACTATATTTGTTGTCTGTATGACAATGAGGCATGGTTTGGGTTAGTTGAGGACATTTGAGAAGAGTATCAGACCTTCTAAGTTATTTCACTGATTAGCGAAGGGGACATCTTCTGTGTCATTGATACACCTTCTATTGCATCTTCTCAATGGCTGTACTCTCTGACTAAAAAGGATGATGCTAAAATTGCAAGACTATGGGGGAAGTCGGTGACCGATTGATTCTGTGACTGCTGAACTGGTGAGACGGCAACGAGGGAAGTAGTTTGATATCTTATGATCATAGCATGTGGGCCTACCATGTTTTACTTGGTGATCAAGAGAGATAGTGATTCCTAGCATCAGGAATTGGTTGTTCAGGTTTTAGCTAATCAGATGTTAGTGGCAGAAAAGGTGTTATTTTCATGGACATGCAATTTCTGAATGTGTATTGCTGCTATAACTTTTATATGTTTTAGTAAACATTTGGGAGATTAAATTTCAAGAAATGTCATCTCAAGGTCTCGTGATCCACAAGGTCAATTTCAACATCATAACAAAGGTCAAAAGGTCAGTATACCCCAACGTTTTCTTCAAACTGAACAATAATGGTAGATTTGGAATTCTTGTCACATTACCTTTCCAACAATAACAATTTTATGTAGATTGTCCCAGTAGTTCCTGAGATATGAGGATTCAAAGGTTGGTGGTCATGCCCATTTTGGCCAAAAATCGCAAAATTCTGGTGGCCGTATCTCCCACACTGCTGGTCCGATTGGCCTAAAATTTCAGATTTGGTGATGTGGGATCCCAATCAACAAATATATCACAAAAATCTCAGATGGTTAGGTTTGGTTTAAAATTATTTTGTGGGGGAATGATTTGACATGGAATGACCCTAAATCAAAAGTTTCGTTTTATTAACCCTTTCAGGGCACAAATAAAAATAAAAATCAACAAGACTAGTTGTTGTTCTGGGCTACTGCAATGTCTGGGAGGCTCTCAGGGCACCACTTCTCACAACAAAACAAGAAGATTTTGTTTAATGGCTTTGGGGTAAACGTGCTTTCCACAGTTAATGATTTTAAGTGGACATATCTGCTTATTGCAAAGAAAGGGTTAAGTAATGAAAATAGTCGGTAATGTGGCTGCGAAATATAATAATGATTTCAATTAACTTATATTTCCCAATATTCAAACCCTATCTTTTTTACATATAATAATCTATATCTAAACCTCCAAGTCTTGTTTTGATAACTTTTCTCAAGAGCTTCAATTCTTAATTTGATCTTTTTTCTACCCCAAAACAGTCTTTCTAAATAAAGCTTTTGTCCTCTTAAATATAAACCCCAAACCTTTTGGCATCAAACTGTTTTCAATAGTAAGACCAAGTATAATCCTGTCTTTTTTTCTAACAACATCCAGTACTTCCTGTTATACATCTACCCCCTCTTTTTTACAGTACAAGTTCCCACCTATGTCCAACAATTTCAAATCTCATCTCTTTTCTAAGCTATGAATTCAAAATTTTGTTCTACAATAACAGATCTCGTCTCTTTTCTAGAATAACAAGACCCAACTCTTTTTTACAACATCAAGTCCTGTCCCTTACTCTATAACCTTTTTATTTCCTACAACCTCAAGCCCCAAGAGTTTTCTACATTATCATATTCTTCCCCCAACCAGAAAAACACAAATGCTCTCATATATGTAAGCAAAATATACACACCTAACCAACACTCACACACACATAGACAAACATACAAAACACTCTGTATTTACCTCTTGCAACAGATCCTGGGCTGCTATGGCTTTCAGAACATTTTTTTTACTTGTCTCCTGCACCTCGCCCCCAAGAAGAAACTCATCCAGCATGAAGTAAGCCTTTTCAAAATTGAATATTATATCTAACTCACACACCTGTTTAAAAAAATTAAATGAAGCAAAATGTTAGTAGTAAAAATATTTATTCACATTTTAATCAGATTCATCCAATTGTGAAATCACACTCACACACACACACAAATTTTTTTTATACCTTATATTGGAAAGAGTTGTAAAATGAATGTGAACATTTATGCATATTTATTTTAATTTGCCAGTCAGTTAAAATTACTTGACAAAAACTTGTTTGGTATGGTGTTAGTTAAATGCTTGTTCCTTTTTACTTGTTATGTAAATTATTAACTAGGTAACAATACTTACACTTCCAAAATACTTGTCAAGAAGTTCAACATATCTATGAATTATTTCTAAAGTCAACAACTCATTGTCTTCTGGTTCAATAGCACAACAGAAATAGAGACTGGCATATCTGTGAAAAACATATGAATATTCATTAAGAACATTAATTTAAAAAAAAAAAAAAAAAAAAATAGTAATAATACTAAATATTCATTAAGTACATTACTAAAAATAATAGTAATAGCAACATATTAAGTATATTAATAAAAAATAAAATAATCCAAATATTCATTAAGTGTATTAAAAAAAATAATAGTAATAACACAAAATATTCAATAAGTATATTAATGACAAGAGAAATAACACAAATATTCATTTATGACATTAATGAAAATAATAGTAATTACACCATCATTTATTTGTACACCTTTCAAGTTTCTTAATGTATTTGCTTTGAAAAAAAAAATAATAATAATTTTACACATTTAACATTTAAGCTTTTCATTTACATTTACCAAAATTCTTCACTAACAAATCTGGAGTGTTCATTTCAAGGTCAAAGTCATGGTAAAGGTTAAAAAAGTAAGGTTTAATTTTAAATGTATGTTTATAAAATTAGATCCACTGCTTGGCAAGAAACAATGGTCTAACAATGATGATGCCCATTTTTTCGAGAAAGAAAAACAACTAAAGAATCAAACATGTCAGATTACATCTTAATATAAAGATCCAGTGAAACAAAACTATCCAAATGTAATATATCATTTATTTTAGCATTTAAAAAAAAAAAAAATTAATGTTTTGCTGACATTAAAAGTTATATCAAAATTAACCTTTTGTAAACTATTTTGAGGTCTTTCCATTCCAAAAAACTGCACATTTTTGGTTTCCTTGACAACACCATAGTAACCAATTCTCTAGTTATCTTCTTTTTTTGTTTGTCTGTGTGGGCTTCATACCACTTCTGAAGTCTCAACTTGCCTTGCCGGCTAAACAGCAACATAAACTGCATCTGAATCGAACACAAAACATACTGCATTCACTATACTGTACTAAACATCATTAAATAAAAGACCACATCTTCTCATAAACAGCCCAACAAAAAAGCATTTAAATTACAATACATAAAGTATATAATATTGTAACAGAATCTGTGGTATAGAAAATAAAATGCATGTTCAAAAACCTATAAAAATAGTATTTTCAATAACCTTTCAAAAAAAAAAAAAAAAACTTCATCTACAATTGGCAAGCAAAAATTATCAAAGATATACACGATTTTTGTCGTAAATAATTCAAGTACTTGACAGTAGTCAGAAGGTTAAACAGTTCTATAAACTGGCCAAAAATATAATTTCTATTTTTAGCAAGTGACTAAACATTAAAACTCTCGGCTGTTAAACCTTTTTATTGTAAAACTAAAAAGTATTAATATTAATAATAATTAAATATTAATATATAATTACTATTCACAATTCAAATAATTTTGCCTCTTTGATATTTACGAGTGAGAATAAAATACAAAAAAGACACCAAATTCTGTTTAACATGGCTCTCTCTCATATGACAAATAGATCAAATGCATTCTAAGAAAAAAAAAATAACAATAAAAAAAAAAAGCTGACTCATCTATCAGTCGCCATCGTCGCAGAATGCATACTGCATATACAGTACAAGAGTATTGTTCTTACAATAAAAAGTTTATCAGATATAAATAAGAAAAAGTTATAGACATTCATCATGGCAAAAATATTAATTTGGTAATATCCGAATTAACCTAACTAACCATTTTTATCAAAGTTTGTTAATAAAATCTGCAACAAATCACACATCAGTCAGCCATTTTTAATATATGCTGTGTGCTACGTCACTTCGGACGTCCAATATATCCTCTTCTTTAGTAACTTCCTTCTTAAAACCGCTAGCCTCCGAACAGGCACATGTATAGGCTCCTTTTAAAAATTCTCTATAAAAACTGTATACCAAAATGAGTTTGTGCTTCAAGGTGCAATATCATAAATATGGCAAAAAATTTGATAGAAAATATTTTGTAAAGTGTACTTTTCTAGTATTATGCATTTCTTATCACAGACACACACGCACACATCAATAATAATAATAATAATAATAATAATAATAATTAAACAGATTGTCTGGAGAAAAAATAAAGAAAAAAGAAGAATATAAAATAAATAAATAAATAAATAAATAGGATTAAAGGCAGCAACAAGGAATCGCCTGGAACTGATGACATGTGTCCCTCCGAATGGCCAGTACGGGAACTCGTACTAAGTACCAGAACATGTGTCAATATTTTATATTTGCAGTACATGATTGTAGTTTCGTCATGCCATGTCGTAACCGACTGTTCTTCATTCATACAATCTTTGTTTAATCTATCACAATTTACCTCATTAATGAAATCAGAGTAAGTGTATCTCTTAAATTACTCATAATTATGATCAGTTACTTTCTCAGTATGGACTTCCGGACGGTCTACTGTAATAAATAAATAAAATAAAAATTATAATTAATAAAATTATTATTATTATTATTATTATTATTATTATTATTATTATTATAAACATGTAGATGGGGAATAAAGCAAAACACTTTTCCTTGCAATACCCATAAAATGAAAGAAGTCACCATCTGCCTTGCATTCTCACCTTGGCACTATTTGCTGAGCAGAACCGGTCTCCCCAACACGCTTACGTGAATGCATCTACGTGAAAATGGTTCGTGATTCGTTTTCCGTCCAGTATAATGGTTCGGTTGTCACGTAAATATTGTACAATTTGATATATATATATATATATATATATATATATATATATTATGTGAATATTTTACACTGACAGAATTTCTAAATCAGTATACTGAAAATAGGCTTTCCAACGAAAATCCTGGTTGGAAATATTATAATTTTGTTATTCCGTCAGCTACTTGTTAAAATTACAAAATGTTAAAACTTACATACATTTGCATTTCAACCTCTTCACAGTATACCCCCTTTTTAAAAAAAAAATAAAAATAAAAAGATTTAAAATATTGAAAAGAAAAAAGAAACTTGTTTTCAGGTTGCTGACATCACTCTCTGTGTGTGTGATTTTGTTTATATTTATTAATTTGTTTCAATATGTGGAGGGCATGCGTTTCGCGGTGTAATTCTTACACGACACTGGGCAGAAGTGAGAAAAGCAGAAGGCAAGAACATGAGTATCACGAAAACTACGACAGCAGTGTATGTATAAATATGTAATGAAAGAAATGTTCTGATTAATTAACATTTCACATATAATATACGTGCCAAATTTCATCAATATATGATTTTTGGAGTGCAAAATACAAACTGAAACGGGTACAAATCGCACTGACAGTCTCTGTTCTGTTGACTAAAATGTACTTCTTGTTTCGAGGAATAATAATAATAATAATAATAATAATAATAATAATAATAATAATAATAATAATAATAATAATAATTAATTAATTAATTAATTAAATTATTATTATTATTTAAATTAATTGTGTGTATATGTTTTGTTTTGTTTTGTTTTATAAAAGTAGGGGTTTATTGGATATTAGAAACAACAAAAGAGCTAAGTTATGTAAGTTACATTTTGCTATGATTTTACTTTTTATTAATTTTGCAGTTTAGGTGAACACCTTATAAGCAGCGATTTTACCAAATATTTTGTCCAAATATAACAAATTTTAATTGTTGTATGTTTAATTAATTATTCTGTATCAACATATATAATTTTCTTTAAGTATTTATTTATTTATTTATTTTATTTTATTTTATTATTTATTTCTTTAAGTGTACACAGAAGTAGCTGATCAAAGTAACTGGACAAGGAAACAACTGAAGTTCATACTTAGTAATTAACAGACTAATTTTCGGGCTACTTTACACCTACTTACTCGTTTGCTTCACATGGTTACCTCGCCATGGAATAATCTCTATTATGTTGTGCTCGTGTTTTGTGCAGTATTTTGCCAAATTTCCATAGATCCTAAGAGAGTGCAAAGGACAGAACTGAGAAGAAGAAGTGGATGGTGTCCACTCAATTACAGCATGAAATCATAGGAAGACGTGAGCAAGGTGCGCATGTAGGCAGTACGAGTGTAGTACTTTTATGATAAGTACCATAATGGAGCAGAAGGAGTTGATAAAGGCTATAATACCAGCCAAAGGTGTTAAAATACTTTCTAAGCTGCAGACCTCTCCATGAAAAGATGGAGAAACCCTAACCCTGTACACTTTACAAAACCAATTTATTTCTTTACATTCTCTTTTATTTTGTTTTTATACAATATTTGTCATTTGTACATACATTTTTCTTGTTTAAAAACAAATTACAAAATTGGGGTGGTTTTTGGAGGGCTGGAATGGATTAATGGTATTTCAGTTGGGAAAATTGATTTGATATACGAGCAAATTGAGATATAGCTCGGTCATGGAACAAATTAAACTTGTAAGTCAAGGTACCACTGTATTTATTAATAAACACTAAAAATAGTGGGTAGTGGGGTTTCTCAGTACACCAGATAAATACTAATTTCAGTGTAATTTAAAATATTCATGTAGCAAAAAAAACAAAAGTTAATTAAAATTTAAAAACTGTTTTAACGCTGTCATCTTTTATTTGTTACTTGTGTGAGGATAAATACAACATATCTGATAACTGACAAATACACACAAACCAACATACAGATTGAAAGATGTATTAAAAACTCAAAGCTGTTTTATTTAAATTTTATTCATCGTTCTACAAACAAGCATGACATGATTTCACATTATCCAGAATTCAACATTAATTTCCACAAATTTTATAACTGTTTAAAATTTATAAGCAGTCCATTTTTGATATTAATTATCATTGTTAAGATTAATGCTCATCAAAATTATCAACATATACCTTGTAAAACTTCTATTTTAATCTATTCCTATTAAAACATGCATCATTTACAACTGTACAATTAATATAAATAATAAATAAATAATTAAATTTGAGCTTATACTTTTTGTAACAAATTCAGTAAATATGCATTAATAATAATAATAATGATAATGATAGAAATAATAATAATAATAGCAACAATAGTACTATGTCTATTATAAAATAATGATAAATAGCAATAAAAATTAAAAGCATATTGAATTTTTGCCCTATTTCTAGAACATCTGATTCAAAAATCGCCACAATGAGAAAACTTTGATTTTATGTACACTATAAATACAATTAGGAAGACAACTATGAACACTTTAAAAGATATAAACACAAAATTCAAATGGAAAAAAAAAAAAAAAAAAAAAAAAAAAAAAAAAAAAAACTTTCAGTACAAAGTATATGTCTATGTATATGTGTCTGATGGAACCAGCAATAAACAGTTCTTATTCAGTTCTTTTTTGCGTTCATAAATATTTTAATTTTTTTTCAAGAACGCTCATTTTAAAGATTTTTCTTATCATTTATCATCAGTGTTTGTATAATCATAATAATCGTAAGAAGAAAAAAAAAAATAATAATAATAACAGAATTTAAAACATGTTAATAATCATACATTTAGCACATTTTTTTTATTATTATTGGTAAAAAAAAAAAAAAAAAACTATGTAAAAAATTAACACAGACAAAACAACATTAATAAAATATAAAACATTATTTGACTGCTTACAATACTGTGAGCATTAATTAATATTTTAATTTGGAAAATATATTCAATACGTTTATAAAAATTCTATGTAACTGGATTACATTCACTCTTGAAAACAAAATCTTTTATTTAACTTTTGTTTCTGGTTTTATTTTAGTTAAACAACCATCTTACATTGCATTAACAAACTGAATCAACCATTTCATGATTAAATAATAACTGACTAGAAAATAATCCCAATGAATTACTTCAATATCTCTACTTTACTACATAAATGTTTCTTCCAGATTTTTAATTTTAATTTTATTATTATTTATTATAGACACTTTAAGTCAATTTACAACTTACAAAAAGTATGACCAGTAAAGAAGAAACTGCATATACTTAAACAAAAAAATGTGTCTGCAATAAATAAAATGACAAAACTACAATAACAGCTCAATATTTTTTACACTTCTTAATCTGTGAAAAAATTAAAATTTCATCCTATCAGTATCACTACAATCTCAATTTATTAATTTATATTTCAGAATGGTTTTAATGAAAGTTGTAAAGAATTATAATAAATATCCCTTTAGTAAAGTATTCTGCAGAAAAAAATTTAATTTAAAAATCACATGAAAGAAGAGGACCTACCCCATTTTGATCTGCTCTTTGCAAGTTATATACTCTTGGTAGAGTTTAAGTATGAAAAATACATTCACCCCATTCAGTTCACTCTAGCGATGTCACTTATAAATAATAATACAATAATTTATTCATAACAACTGCATCCCTTTTTTCCTTGGTATCAGTTCTTCAGTAACAACCCTGTTAAGCAATTACAGATAATACCCTTTTGTAACAACTTCCTTTTACTACAACAATAATGCATTAGAGAAATGTCCCTTACAAACAACATTTCGTCATAGTTATGTTCCTTTACAACTACGGCTAATTAACTCTGGTCCCATGATTTTTCTTCAAAGAGAAACAAACAAGTATCAACACAGATATCAAGTTTTGCTGTTTTGTATCAATAAAAAAAGATTGTGATGTTAAGAAAAAAGAAATATATATAATGCTGACTAAAAAATTTTCTTCTATAACAACGTGAAAATAATACTCCACCTTTCTTTGTCTCAGTGTATAACATTTGACAGATCCCACAACTGTAAAACAAAACACAAATCTTAGAAAGAAAAAAAATGAAAGTTGCATATTCAGACCAAAATAAAAAAATTAGATTTCAGAAAAGAATCATAATTTAAATTCTAATTTAAAAACCTAAAGTTCTTTTTCACAAATAAAAATATCTTTTTAATTTTTAATTTTTTTTAATTTTTTTTTTTATTATTATTTTATTTTTCACTATGTAAAATTTACATTATTTCAACATAATATGGATAATAATTTTTGTTTAACTATATATATAACTATGTATATATATATGTGTGTGTGTATGTGTATGTGTAAAAAAAATAGTAAACAAACTTATTTTTAAACTTTTGTAAAAAGCATGAATATAAAAGGCAAAATTCATTTAACTTTTTCTGGTTCAAATGAACAAATAACAAAAATTTAATTTAACTTTAGTATAATAAGGTCTCTAAAATAAAAGAATAACATCTGTGTTTACCTTCATGATTCTGTCTTTTCCCACAGTAAGTAACTGTTTACGAGTTTCATCCAGATGCATGTAAACAATGCTGTGTTTAGTATCATGGAATGTAGCAAGTGGAGCACGACTGAAATCACAAAATAACAAACAGTTATCAGTTCTCTAACACTGTTATGTCAACTTGTATCAGTTACTAAATAATGTTCAGAATTTAGAACAAATATTGTACAAGACCAATGTTGTCTTTTGTATTACGTTGTATTAATTTTTTTGTATGTGAACGGCTCATTTTTTTAATTTTTATCAAATCATCAAATAATTTTAACAATATCTTACAATATAATATTTGTAATGTTAAATACAAAGGAAATTAATATAAAACTATTTGTTGTCATAATCCATTTAAATTTTTAATGTTTTCAGACAGTAAAATTTTATTTATTTATTAAAGTATACCTGTAGATATATGAAGAAAGAAATCTTAATATGTTCTAAATTCTTGTAGATTGATTTATCAGTTTTCTGCAGTCCTGTTTTACTTAATAACAGCAAAAGAGCCACGTTTCCATAGTTATGACATCATCACACACAACGCAGATCTAGTTGCTACAAAGTTTCTTTATTAAGCCATTTATCCATATTACCACAAAAACACTGAAAGATGTTGACTTACTCATCATCAGTGATTGTGGAGATACATTCATCACAGATCCTGACTTCATACTCATAGCCTAGCTGGGGAATAGTTGATTTTTGAGCACTACATTTGGCACATGTTGCTTTGCCACACTTTCTACAGTGATGCTACAAAAACACGTGGAAAAATAGTTAAGATTAGAAATATGGTTAAAAGATATTTCAACTTATTATGTTTGTCTAAAAATTCATCTTCACGATTTATTTAGATGTTTTAATTTTCATAAAAAGATTCTTCATATAACATAAAATATAGCATGAGTTTATCTGCACACAATAACTTACCTGTATATAATATACAATATATATAACTAAATATGACAAAGCACACAGCATTTATCTTTATCTGGATGTTAAATGCATGAACTTTTATAAGGCAGTACAAAATATATTTGAACTAATTATAACAAAAGACAAGTCTATTTACATGTATAGACAATACACAATTTACCTATAAAGACTATAAATATTTATGTTTACCTGTGTATAACAGTACCATAATTTACCCATATATGACAATATATAATTTACCTGTTAATGACAATACAGAATTTACCTGGATCTGACAATACAAAATTTACCTCTGTGACAATATACAATTATATCTACCTATATATGACAATAAACAATTATGTTTAACTGTATATGACAATACACAATCTAGCTGTATATGTCAATTCACAATTAACAGTATATGACAATACAAAATTCTGTTTACCTACATATGGCAATACACTATTTACCTCCATATGGCAATATACAGTTTACTTGTATATGACAATACACTATTAAAACTATATGACAATACACAATTCTGTTTATCTACATATGGCAATACACAATTCAGTTTACCTCCACATATGGCAATACACAGTCTACTTTATATGACAATACTCAACTTACTTGTAATTACAATACGCAATTTACTTGTCTATGACAATACTCAATTTACCTGTCTATGACAATACTCAATTTACCTGTCTAATTCCAATCTTTTTATCATCCCACATCTTTCGAAAGTTCCAGAAAAAAGGTGAACTACATTTCTGACAGGTGTCACTTTCTGCCCATTCTGGGGTCTAAAAATAAAAATGATATTAACATTACTGAGATTTAAACAATGAATAGAAGAGAAAACCTCTTTAATTTATAACAGATATAAGTATTAGTAATGGAGTGATAAAAAGTATTGAACAAAAACATACTGGAAATTGTGGCATTCAAGTCAACTGGCACACAAGGTAACTTCAGGATTTTTAGTTCAAACTTCTCAGTTAGATTTATACTATCATATATGTCAATCCCTGAACACGTTGTAGGCAACCAGTGGACCAAAAGTTTGGTCTAATTGAGGATAGGTTACAGTATACAATAACCTGTGCTTAAATACATAATACGGTCAGGCCACTTAATTCTGGCATTAACCATAATATCTTTCTGTATATATTTATAGCAAATGACCTAAAACAGAATGGTAGGTATACTGTACCAGTACAGCAAACATCTAAAATATGTCAGGTCCACTGATAACACATTCAAGTAAACATACACACTTATGTGACGCATTTAAAGCATTTTAATTTAAATAAGACCACACTTAATCATCATACATTGTCAAAATTCTTAGAGAAAAATATAATTAAATGCATTAATAAAACATTAGGTTTTAATTATATGTGCAAAAACTGTAGACTAGTATATTTAAAATCACCTCTCACTAAGTATATATATATGAAAAAAATGTAGATTAATAAAATTAAATTAGAATAAATCTCTTCATAGTAATTTAAAGTTTTGTTTTGATAATTAAAAGTTTAAATCACACCTCTATGCGTTTGACATCCATGTCCCACAATCCCAGAATGCAGTCGTCAGATCCACTCAGTAACTGTTTGGATGCAGATGAATAAACAAGAGCTTGCACTTTATCACTGGAAATAAAACAGAGAATTTGTGAGAAATTATTTTACCTGAGTCCAGTGTGACTGGCCTTTTTTTGTTTTCAAATAGTACATGATGGAATCAGTATGTGGACATAACAACTGAAACAAGTATGGCAGCCAATATCATTATTCTTGATAATTACTTTAATAAATTATAATTCAAAAAAATTGAAACATCTGTAATAATTTATAATTAACAAAAGTAGAACATAGTAATAATTTATAATTAACAAAAGAGGAACATAGTAATAATTTATAATTAACAAAAATTATAATAAATTACTGATGTCCCTGCAGTTCAAATGCTGTCCCCTGTTTTCCACCGATGTCCCAGACAATGATGGACTGATCAAAACTGCCACTAAACAGCAAACTTCTCTCTATGTCCCATGACAAACACCTGATACTACCTGTAATTAGTGTACATTTTACCTGTGTATTTTTCATTGTGTCAATACTTTTACATTTATTTGTCATAAAAATATACATTTTTTTTTTTTTACAGTGGTTGTAAATAATTTCATTACTACTTAGTTTATTATTACAAATACATATTTATTTCACTGTAATAATAATAATAATATATGTGTATTTTTTATATAACTACATATTAAGTTTATTTCACTATTACAGCTGTAATAATACATGTATGTTTAATTCAGTTTTATGTTTGTTTCTAGAATTAAAAAAACAAGTAACATTAATTTTAGAAAAATCCAAATATATTGAAATGTATTTTTACATTCTCTCCTTTCTAATGAAACATCATGGACATATACCAAAAAGACACATAGCTCCCAATATAGAATTTCTTTCACCAGATGATTTTGCATAGTTGACAAATTACACAAAATAAATATTTGATTTCTTAATAGATTTTATAATCAATATTCTTTGATGGTCCAATTATATTTTACCTTAGATGAATAAGTTAATGAAATTAATTAAATTGCTAAATGAATAAACAAACAAAAGAAAAAAATAAAATTTCAATCATTGACACTTAAATTAACCCTTTTGGTGCAACACATACTTCACAGCAGCCAGTATTTCTTTTATTTTTTTCACAATGACATTGTATGCCATTTCACAAGGGAAATATTATGGCTTAGCTTATTTTTTCAAGATATTTTGCCATCAGCAGTCTTCTAGCATGTCATGGTATCTCACTAACAGCAGCAAAAGGGTTAAGTAGGAACATGCTGTTTGGATTATTTTATTTACCCGAGTGTCCCTTCAGTGTTGTGATCAGCTGAAAACTGCTCTGTCCCACTTTCAGTACTGAGATTTGTCCTGAGTAATCACCCACAAATCCATACTTTGACTGCTCATCAAATCTGAAGACTGGTCAAGGTTCATTTATTTAACATTACTTCATTCTTGTATAATAAAAAAAACACAACAGAATATGAGGAAGTTTGTTGTAAATGTTTCAGATAGTTAAGATTTTTAAAATCATTCAAATCTAATAAAACTATTTTTATAACAAAAAAATTTAAAAAATTATTATATAACCTAGGATGTTTTTAATTTTTTATTATTTTTCAGTAATTTATTATTTATTATTTATCTTATATTTTTTTTTTTTTTTAAATTTTATTTATTCCAGTATATTTTTGCTTCTATTTATTTATTTGTTATATTTTTTTCAAGTACTTTTGTTCAAATTCATTTCCAACACATTTAATTCTCAATTTAAAATATAAAAAAACAAAGCTGATCGAATATTAATTATGAATTATAAGGATACTCCAAACAGAGACACCAAGCCGCTGCCTGGTACCCGCCTAATCTCCTCCCTGTCTCAGAGCAGTGCCACTGAAAGTATTTGTCCTTTCCACAGCTGAGAACCCACTCACAGGCAAGAGAAAACTTGATACCTGTCACACGACCTTGATGAGCTGAAGTATCAATACATCCACAGTTAAATGTGAGCTGGTACAACAAGACGTACATAAGGTGACATTTTAAAATATTTAATTTTTTTTATTTAGACATTACCAAATATAAACTTCAAAATGCAACTAATCTCACAGACATAAGAGACTCAAAACTGATTGTTTAAATCTGTCATATGCTGTGAGTTTGTTTTTTAAAGCAAGTTCATTCTAACCCTAAGAGCATGTGTTTTAAACAAAACATAAAAAAGAAAAAAAAAAAAAAATTAACTGGCAATGTCCATCTTTTATTGTTAATATGTACAGAGAATATAAAAACTATAAAAATAATTGTTAAGTGAGGTACAGTGCATAATGTAATCAGCCACTTTGTTTATCATACATCTTAGAATAAGTAATAAATATATGGTAATCTAATGGCTTATAATAAATTAATAATTTGTGTTTTATATTTGACTTCCTTACATTAAAGTTTTAAACATTTGATAATCTAGTGATAAATTAATAACAGTTTTATTTTATTTGTAATGTTTTTCTCAAATATTTGATAATCTTGGAACTAGTAATGAATTAACAAAACAGAATTATTGTATTAGTACATGTATGATTTTCTGACAAATATTAGTTTAACAATAATGAAAACAAAGTTAGTTTTGTATTTATTAAACACTCACACACATGCTCAGACATTATACCTATATGTGTGTGTGTATGTGAGAGTGTGTGTATATGTGTGTGTTTGTGTGTGTCCATCTGTGTATGTTTATGTTTTTATGTCAACATGTACATCTGTCTGTAGATTTCTGAAATCTGATGCTGAAAGAAGATTTCTTTTCTATAAACATTAACTGAAAAGGGAAGACAGCCAATTTAGTTGGAAAGAAATCAGAAGACTAAAGGAGGAGGAAAATAAATTAAATGTAAACATACCAATATAATCTCTGACATGATTCAGTTTGTTGAAATCCTCAGACAAAATAAATTCCTACAAGAGATTAAATAATTATATATAAATATATAGATATAGACACACACACACACACACATACCTACATACATACACATATACACACAAATAAATATATGTATAAATATGATTTCAAAATATATTCACTTAGAACATTTAAAATTATGAAAAATAAATTATTTCTCTAGAACTGTTTCATTGTCTAGTTAAAAACTCACTTATAGTTAAACTGATATTGTTCCATCATTAATTTACTGAAATTGTTCTGCTGTCTACTTAAAATATTACTGCAATTGCTCCATTATCTATTTAGACACTTACTGAAATTGTTCCACTGTAAGGTAAAATATTTACTGAAATTATTGTTGTCTAGTTAAATAAAACCTTTTGGAAATTGTTCCATGATCAAGTTAAAAACATACTGAAATTGTTCCATTATCTGGTTAAAAACACTGAATTTGTTCCGCTTGTCAAGTTAAAAACTTACTGAAATTGTTCCATTGTCGAGCCCTACAAAAAGATGATGAGTTTCTGCATTGTACTCCATGGAGGAAGCTTCATCTGAAAAAAAAACCCCACTTTCTATGTAAAATTAAATAAATATATTTATTTACAACATAAACAATACAAAATATTACAAACAGGGTGTGTCAGTAAATTGTGTGTATCTGTATGTGTGTATGTCTGTAAATTAATAAATAATGAATATTTATAAAACAAAGGTTGCTATGACATGTACAGGTAAATATATACAGGATGAGAAAAAATATTACTTATCATTTCAAAATAATCAATATAAGACAATCACACACACAAACACTTACCAGCCACACCATGACATATACTTGGCCAAAATTGTCCAGTGTCCCTTTTTAACCATACACGGACTGTTCTGAAATTAGAACCGAATAAATAAATAATATATATATATATATATATATATTTATTTAAATTTAAAATAAACTATTTTGATTTCTTAATATTTATTAAGATGGAATTTTAAAACATATTTCTAACAGTACACAAATTATTCATTTATATCACTTATTTCAGATTTTACAATATACCATTTTGTAGTAGCATATGGAAGTCAGTATTATCTGTATAATGAATCGTTATTATAATTATCATAATAATTTTTATTTATTTATTTTTCAATTTTTTAATCAATAATCAGCAATCAGTTTAGGAATAAACTAAAAGTTAAAACAATTGTTGAAAACAGGGGATAAAACGTTTTAAAAAATCAAATTATATCTGCTAACTGGCACTGCTGCTGACATTGTAAGACTGTTTGGTAGATGGACTCTGATTTATCGACGTTTTTCATTGTTCGTCTTAACTATAAATAACTTCACAGCAAATCAAATACATACTTATCATCACTAACACTTATGATTCCATTTTCTTTTGGAATAATAACTGCCATATTTATACAATCGTTGCATCCTTCTAATTTGTTGATTAATACAGGTTTTCTAACATTTCCAGACACTTTCCCACTGGCAGGCTTAATTTCAGCCGCCATTTTGTTTTATCACGTGACAGGATGAAATATCACGTGCCTATTACATCAGGAATCCCAACCGGACAATGACTTCGAGCGAATAACAAATTAGGATTGGTAATTGTATAGATCTGTGCATTCTCGTTTTAGCCATTTGAAGAAAGATCGACAGCTGTGTGAACTGTTACTTAATGTCGACTGCACCTTAATAAATACGAGGGAATTAAAAATGGTTTAATGATGTCTTCTAAACGAAAAATAATAAAAAGATAAATATATTTATTACTTTAATTTTTTCGTATTTATTATCGTTTATCATCAAATAATTTTATTAGTATTATATTTATTTATTTGTTTATTTTATCTGTTTATTCATTCATTTATTCATTCATTTATTTAATTTTTTTTTGCATTTTATTTAGTCCTTGATAATCTATTTTAAGAAGGCCGCTTAAGATGAGGTATATTTAAAACAACACAAACAAAACTAAGTAAAATAAAATAAAATATCGCGAAATAAGAATACCAAAAAGAAAAATGATAATTTTTTTTTTTTTTAATTCCCTTTGAATTAACCTTGAAAATTGCAAAAAAAAAAAAAAAAAAAAAAATGAAGATATTTCATAAATGTTTGTTTTTAAATGTACATTTAAATTTTTTCATAACTTACACTTATAATTATAATTGCCATTTTGTGTTAAAACACTGCACTTAAATAAAAAGAGTAATATCCGCGGACACGTTGCAGCTGTTGTCGTTGTAGATGTATACAAATGAATCTTACCTTTTTGGAAATGAGTATTCTGAAAATGAAATCATTTAGAAAGGTTGTTTGTTTTTTGTTTTTCCAGGAAAACTTGAAACAGACATTTTAGAAACATATATATTTTAAAATGTATTATTTTATATATATATATATATATAGAGCATATTACTCTTAATATTACAATAAGAATGAAGAAAAAATAGCAAATAAAAAATCTCTGACATTTTTCTCTACTGTTGGAATTAAAAGTGATTCAGGATTAAATTATATAAATGTCAAACCTTGATTTCCCCACACACACATTTACACACGGGTTCCTGCAAGCAAACTGTACTATACGCGCACACACGAATACGCACACTCATAATAAAGAAAAATGCCTTAATTACTGAGGTTTTTTTTTTTGTTTGTTTGTTGTTTGTCTTTTTTTTTTCGGGGGGGGGGCGTTTTTAGTAGGACTAACAGAGAGTTATTAATAAATAGTTTCCTTTTTAATTTGAATTTTACTCATTAATTTCATGTAATCATTCATTTATTTTTTTTATACATTAAAATTATTTATATATTATTTTTTATTTATTCATTTATTTCTTATTTACTTACTTATTCATTCATTTATTCTCACTCTCCCCCCCCCCGTTTTATTCATGGTCTATTCAGCTCAGTCTGTTATATTTCCAGTGTAGTTGATCAATATGCTTTTTTGAGTTTACTGTTATATATCGACTTTATTCTATTTCAGGTTATTAAAGCAATCAGATCGCTATAAAGTAACTGTTCATTTATTACGTGTAATTAGCGAAAATAAAGATAACCAAGCACGTATAGAATAATTAAATAGTGTTTTTGTTTGTTTGTTGGGTATGGGATGATTTTAAAATAATAATCAAGAACATTCAAAATTTTATTATTGGTGCATTTTTCATCGATATTTACAAGCTTAATCCTCTCAAAAGATCCAGTACAAATTTGTTTTAAAGTCTATATTTTGTGTTACGAAGAACTAGAAAATGAATGTATTCTGCTTTAATTAATTTAAATATTAATTAATAATTAAATATTACAACAAAATAATAAATATGTGTGCCACCACCTTACTCTAAAGTTTCATCTAGCGCAGAAGAGAGAGAAAGATAGAAACAGAGATGGAATGATAGAAACAAAAAGATATAGAGAAAGATAGAAACAAATAAAGATAAAAACGGGAAAAGAGAAACAGAGATTATTTAATATTAAAAGAAATACAAAAGGACACTATGAAAAGTGAAAAGTACTTATAAATGGGCACATACATATAAAGTACATTAAGCAATGTACAGTCTACTAATTACAAAATAGTTTCAAAGCCTGCACCTGTTTTACCTTCACTCAGATAAAGAAATGTTTGATTATTTCTTTTTTCTTTTTAACAAAGCATAACAAAAAAATATATTAAAAAACAACCATGGAATCTAACATTTGGGGTTTTAACAACATCTGAGGTAAATGTTGGCTGATAGGTTATCACCAGTTTGGAGTAGTCGGCCTTGCTTAACTCTGCAAACACGTGCATTGTGTGTCTAATGTGTTCATGTTGACCTAAGCATCCGCGATTAAAAACCTATTATCCGTGTGCATATTACCGATCAAGTGGTAAAACCCTTTTTTAACGAGCGAACCATCAAACTAAAGACCAAATAATTTCCGTTTTTCTGTTCGAACTCTTCATTTCATTGTTCACCGCAATTATCCTCACGCGCGTCTTAACCAAAGAAACCGAAGAGAGACGGAAATTATCGATCAGAGGTCCCGTGAGCCCGTCTATGCACGATTGCGCATTATAGATGTTTTACCGGTGGACTTGAACGTAGAACAGTGTTTCGTTGCGACAGAATTTTCTAGGAGGAATAATAAGAAATAGATTAAAGAAATCAAACCCAAACAACATTGTGGACACGAGCAAAAACCGCAATGTTCTGCTCTCGTGAGCAAACCAATCGCAAAGGCTGAGATATTTAACCAGAGTGAATAATAGATGGAGCAAATCAAAAGTTACGCATTCGTTTAAACACTGTTCTTTGATTTCTTTACCGTTAAGCGAGAGCACACAATAGACGGGATTGTGGCAAGACTTATTAAAATTTCATCGCCAATAAAAGCGCGGGGGCATTTCAGTTTATTCCCGTCTCTACAACAATTACAGACTCGAAGCGGACACCTGTTCCACGTCGATTATTCCCAGAGTCTTGTTCACCGAACACAAACGAACTAAAACGTGTGTTTGGACTGAAGAGACTGTTTGAAAGCGGGAACTGATTCAATCAATGATCGATCAACCGAAAAAAGACTATAACAAATATTTAATAAAAAATGTATATGTACATATGTGTGTCTGTCGTGAAAGAAAGTCCACGTGTTCATCTTTACCAGATCTGTGATAAAAGAAAACAAGATTTATTGTTTGCAGAATTCAGTTTTGTTTTTCATCCTTTATTTTCATTTCGTTCGTTTTCTTTATTTTCTTTCATTCCTTTCTTTCTTCCTTTCTTTCTTTTAATTTAATATTTTAATTTTTAAAAATTCTTTTTGGCGTTTCTCTAGTCTAAAACTTTTGTATTCTTTATTTTATTTTGTTCATTTATTTATATATTTTTCTATTATTATTGTTTGTGTGTGTGTGTTTGTCATTATTTAGCAAGTACATTTTATTTTCAACTCAGAGAACTACTTATTTATTTCATTTTTTTTTTTTTACTTTTAATTTTTAAAAAAATTGCTATTATTATTATTATTATTATTATTATTATTATTATTATTATTATTATTTTTTAACTGTCGTATTTAAACTAATAAAATGGATATTTCGACTCTAAGTCTTATAAATAATCGACAAACGTAGTCACGTGATACAAAATACGTCAGATCCAAGCTACATAACTGATTCCTCAAAAATAAAATTATATAAATATCAGCTATTAAAGTTTTTGTGACAAATAATACTGATTATATATTTATGTGCAAATATATATGGTTCATATTGCCATGATAGTTAAAGATTCTGTTATTGTGATTTTTTTTTTTTTTTTTTTGATATGTCGGGTATTTTGGTATTTAAATATACATAAATTTTATATTATTTTATTATTATTATTATTTTTTTAATTTAATTTAATTTAATTTATTCAATATTATTTTTGTTTCCATCATTGAATTTTGTAGTATTATTATGTGCAAATAACAAACCTCAGATGGTGGTTATCGACTAAAAAAGGACTTACCATGGTGTATGTGCGTGTGTCCCTCTGTATGAATGTCAATGACTGCGCGTATTTATTTATTAAAAAAGGTCGTTTTCATTTTCGCTTACGAATACACAGTTGGAATGTTTTATTTATATATTTATATGCAGCAGTAAAGCTATATTATTATCATAATCATTATGCTGTTGTTGTTGTCTCGTTTTAGTGGTTGTTATTACTTGTATCCTTTTATTTTTTATTCATTTAATTTTAAATATAATTTTTAGATTTTTATTATAATTTTAACATTCTTTCATTTTTTTTTTTTTTCTCTCTCAGTAAAGATTAGAGATTCAGCGCGCTGTATCGATATTACTGTGTCTCCAAATCGATTAATTTAATCGAAATGTTAGTAAGATTATCGATTGTCACTTTACGATCAACATGTTAAGTTTCCTACTTGAAACAAAGGTCCAGTCCATTTTATTATTATTATTATTATTATTATTATTATTATTATTATTATTATTATTATTCATTTTAATTTAGTCGCTGTTCGACATGAAAGAAGTTGCATTCGTGACTGTCACTGACGTACCCAGAGGGGAGAGGTAGGTATATAGATAAAATAAAGCAAAACAAATGTGTGTATATCTATGTGTGTATTTATGTATGTGTACGTGTGTATGAGAGTGTGTATGTGTAGTTCGTAAAAATAGATTAGATTACGATATATGTAAATAAATGCATACAAATATACACACGTTCATACATATATACATACATACATACATACATACATATACATGTGTATACGTACGTCTATCTACCTATCTATAGCTAGATCTATATCTGTCATTGGTTTTGTGTGAACTTACCCAAACTCCAATGCGCCACTTAAATTTTACATCACTATTTCGAAGCATAAAGAATTATTTTCAGCTTCATATAAAACGGTTATTATTTCTAATATAATAATTACATTAGTCTGTGTCATTCTTGCAAAGCAAAATGACCGAGTTTCTTATGATGTATTAGAGAAATAAAACAACAAAGGCATGACGTCACATGAATACAAAAGCAAAACGCCATCAGCGAAGGTTAATATAATGTGTTCTTGTCTAATAGCAAACATTCTGGTAACTTTTTAATTATATAGTAACAGTTTATTCATATTTATTTTAAGTGTTTATGAAAGTATTTCGAAAAAAGTGTTCAGTGATACTATTTATACTCTAATCAAGTTAGAAGAGAGCATGGGAGGCCCGTGTGCGTGTGTGTGTGTGTATTGGTGTGCATACGTATGTGTATGTTTGTCTCTGTGTGTGTGTATGTATTACTGCTGTTATCACTATTATTATATTGTACATATATGTATACCCCTATATTTAACTTTACATGCATACATACATACAGACACACAAAGAGAGAGAGACAAGCATTTATAAATACTGATTGGAATTATTGTTTTTCCTTTATATAAATACACATTACTATCAATATTATAGCTTCCAATTTTATTTAATAAATTTTCGTTCTACATATTCGTTACTACTGGTTTAATAAGAAAGATATCAAAAGCGACTACACACACACACACACACACACACACACACACACACACACACACACACACATTATATTAATATTTAAATGGAAGAAACCTTTTTTTTTTTTTTTTTCCCCAAAGTTTATTGTTCGTTTATTCATTCATTCATTATAATATAATGTAGTAGTTTATCTTTCCTTCTGTGTGTAATTTTATATGTACATAGATAATAAAATTACTTATGTAAAATTGAATCGATAAGTTTTATAAATAATGATAACAATAATAACAACAACAACAAGGAAACAAACATTAATAAATAAAATAATAATAATAATAAACAAACAAAAAACTTTTTTGTATTAGAATATATAGTAGCAGTAGGAATAATCACAGCAGTAGTTGTTATTGTTGTTACATAAGAAACTAAAACGATATCAACACTTAATGACAAAAAAAAAGAATTAAAATTAAAATTGATGTATCAAACGATTTATGTCCCAGAATCTCAGCTGCCGAAAACTTATTGTTTATTTTTAAAATGTATTTTAATTTTTCTAAATTTCCACCATTTGATTTTGTATTATTCGTCAACACGAATGTGTTTCAGACTCGTTCAAGTCAATCAGGTGAGAAAAAATTTAATAATTCGGAATTTTACGCGTCGGTTTGCATTTTACTTATGTAATATGAATATACTGCGTTCATTCAAACAACAACAAAAAATAATCCAAATTGGAATTAAATTAAATTAAATTATTTCTACGTTAATACGATTTGTGTGTGTGTGTGTGTGTGTGTGTGTGTTTTCTTTTGTACCCTCAAATATTTGTTCCTTGATTGAATCAAATCAAGTTCCTGTCTGCCACGCGACGAGAGCCGAATCGAGGACTGTGATTGGCTACAGCTGGTTGTGGCTACGCTTATGAGGAAATAATCAAATAAAAGGGGCGTGGCCAGCATTGTTGCTACAATATTAAACACGCAACAGAAATTTGTTTCCAGAAAAGTGACTGCGAAAATTTCAAATAAAGCGAGATTTGACTTATTAAATATTTTTTACTTTTGGAAATGCCAAAATCGTTTCTCGTGAAAAACAAAAAGTCAGAATTAACAATGAGTGAAGCGACAGCTAGCGCTTTTCAGCTCGTGATCCCAAAACATGCTGGTGAGTTATGATTATTTTTATTTTAGAGTTTTAATTGATCAGTTAATTAGAATTCGATACGCAGCAAACTATGTTTTTATTATATATAATTTTTAATTTATAAATTTCTTTTTTACCTTTAAAATGTGATGTTTATTAGTTTAGATATATAATTTAGGAAAGAAAAAAAATAAATAAAAGAGAGAAAAATTTAAATTAAAAAATTTAAAACAAAACATAAAAACAAAAACAACAAAACAGCAAAACAATAAAAACTTTAACATAAATCAAACATTTTTAAAGCATTTATATTTATTATAAAAAATAATAATAATTAGAAATTATTAACGGATGATTGAATTTATTAAATTATTTTTAAAATAGATTTGTATATTGAAAACATGACTGACACCTAATGTTTCAAGTTGTGTGTAAGTGGTAATATTAAAATGGTATTATTTAATTAAATATTAACTGTACCGTTTAATTATTATATTTGATTATTTGGCATTTTTTTTATTTGACTTTTTTATATCATTCAATTTTTTTTTTAGTTTTATACACAATACATTTTTATTTTTATATTTGAATCTTTTTATTATTAATTATTCTTTTTTTTTTTTTTTTACAGTCGTCATTATTCATTTATCGATTTATTGTTTCTTTGTTTTGTTTTGTTTGTTTTTGTTTTGTTTTTGCTGTATTTTATTATTATTTTTTTTTTTTGTATTATGGTTATTTATTTATTTATTTATTTATTTATTTATTTATTTTTGTTGTTGTTGTGGTAGCTGATGTTGACATATACATATAATGTATTCTTAACTAGACGATTCACGGGGACAGAAGTGCGGCCTGACTCATTCTGCCATTGAGGAGCGCCCGAAATTCTCAACTGTCGGTGGTGACGTCACAGCGTTTAGACCCTGGGAAAACGAAACTGAAAGTAAACCTGATGATACACAATCTCAGCAAGGTAAGAATGAAACTAATTTAAGAAATATTTATTTATATATTTATTATATATTATTTAACTTTTATTTTCTCATTATTATTATTATTATTATTATTATTATTATTATTATTATTATTATTATTATTATTATTATTTCAGATATTTTAGCGGAATCAAACAACAGCGACGGATACAGCATCTTTTCTTCATCACCTCGAGTGACGGGAAAACGTCAGTCTTACCCCAACTTCAGCGCGTTTACTAGCAAAATCTTCTATCCCTTTCCTTTCTTTAGTTGCCCTATAAACAACGTTTTTTCC
>CM022666.1:9701001-10053969 GCA_012295275.1 Chrysomallon squamiferum
CGAGTTTCTTCCAACTTTATCTTTTATGAATAAGGGGGCCGTTGGTAGTGGAAGTGTTTTAATAATATTTATTTTGAAAGTAACATTCCTGTCAATATTTAGGCATGCGTATTTTCTGAATTCCTGTATCTTCCAAAAATCTAAAACATGATACCAACATCAGAAAATTCTGGGTCAAATGAATAAGAATGAATAATTTCAGTTCAGATGAATAAGACATTATCTCATGAAGACAACTCTCAAATCGTTCACAACGAATGTTGCCTACTTTAGAAATAATCTGAGTCTTTCCCAAAACCGAGCGTGACCGAAAAACAAAAATTAATAACAATAATAATAAAAATTAAAATCATCCACTGATTTGACGACAGGGGAAATACTTTGACAAGATTCGGTAAATGTCACTAATTTAGAGATTGATTCCAAACACATTCTGGCGCTCAGGAGTGAAATCACCGCCATATGCTGACATTTCCTCTCCAACGTGTAAAGTGATTTGTGCAGACGTTATCCCGTTCTGGGAATTCTGGGACATCACGGTTATTTTCTCGCCAAATGTCAGATATTTAGCGACAGCCCGTGAGACATGTTTGTTGATGATTTATCCTCGTCTTTTGGGGGAAAACTGTTCTGATACACCGCGCTAACAAAACTGTATTAAATCTCCTACAATTAATAACACTGCTTCTGCTGCTGCTACTACTACTACTACTACTACTACTACTACCACTATTTCTATTTTACTGCTAATACTGCCGCAACTATTAATACTTACACTGTACTTCTAATACTATTGCAGCTATTGATACCTGTAGTGTGACTAGTAGGAAGCTCCCCATGAATTTTTAATAAACAGTATTTAAGCAGTAGTCTGAACTCTGATCTTACCCAGGGCCGCATAAGAAAATTTGCGTATGTCTGGGGCCGCACCAACAGAACTAAGAAACAAAAAGTGTATTATAATCAATTTATATTTATTGTATCTGCACTTTGCTTAATCTATAATATAGATGTGCATACAAATGTTTTAGCAATTTAGCAGCATTCATGAATACAAAGTAATGAAGTAGTTTCACCTAAAAATAAAATTTTAAACGGAAACATATATTTGCAATCTGCAACAGCAATAAATAAATTGTACAAAAAACTGTTAATGAGCTGCGCATGATTCGCCGGAAGTTAAAAGAAAGCAGTTGACAATTTTACGAAGATATAACGTGCTCACTCTGTAGAAAGTTTTGTACGGCCCGTTTGCCGCAATTTTGCTTGCAAAGGGCCGCATGTTTGACATGCCTGCTCTAGTTCATTTAGGCGATAAAAATCTTATACCTTTTATTTTATTTTAATTTATTATTAAAAGTAAGTATGGTCAGGGTTATTTTTGCTCAGCAGTGAAAGAGAATTGGCTACCGATGTATATTATAATAAAGTAATAGATACTGCTGGAATGAAGCCTAGACAAAAGAGACAGTCATCATATCATCGTACATTTCACACATTGCTTTGTTTTGTTTTCATTTTAAGTTTAAAATGTTATTATTATGCTTTTTTTCTTTTTTAACTTCTTTTGATTGGTCATGGCGCTTTTTATTTTTAGTATGCGCTCGCTTCACTTAATTTCAAACCTGGCTATGCTTCTGATTAATATATCGAACCATTTGTCCGGATTCCAGAAGTGGTAAATCTACAAAACCGGTTATTTATTTATTTATTTATTTATTATTATTTTCTTTTTAAATTTTTAGTTTTTAACTAACTGCTTCTAAATTTGGCGCGCTCGGACGCGTTGAAAGACGCCAGTTTACGTGAGACTGTTGCTGTGTAGAGGTGAGCCTCTCACTTTAAGTCACTATTATACACCTTTAAAGGTGTACTGAGTAACTGTTACGTTTACATCCTATATATAGTATACATGTATACAACCGTTCTTCTTTAAGAATTTCATGTGGATGAATAATGATCAACTAGATCCTGCATCAAGAATTTATTAATTTGTGTTTATTAAATGTAATTTTATTCTTTATTTTTCATTGTTTATTTTATATTTTAAATATATAAATATATTTAGCCTGTATCCAAAAATCAGGCAAATCCAGAAATATGTACATTCCCTGTCCGATGTTTGCTCATAAATGGTTTGACATCGGTTATGGTTATTACTAACATCACCACTATTACTAGTACTATTATTATTATTATTATTATTATTATTATTATTATTATTATTATTATTATTATTATTAATGCCATGGATGTAACTACATGAGGCAAATACCTCATACCGACATTGACGATTTAAAAAAAAAAAAAATTGATTTTCTTTTTTATACAAAGATTTTATTTTAGAAATATAAAATATAAATATCTATTCCAACAGAAATGATAACCACTAAATGAAATTTGTTTATGTGAACAGTTTTTGTTTGAAGCCCCAGACCCCTTGGCCAAATCGTTTTGTCCAGATCTGCTCAGCAATTAAGTGTTTTAGCCTCATTTCAAAAAGACTAGTTATGGCCATGAATGCTATTATTATTATTATTATTATTATTTTTAGGTGAGAAGCCACACAAATGTCTACAGTGTGGTAAAACGTTCAGTCAGTCCTCAAATCTGATCACACACAGCAGAAAACACACAGGATTCAAACCTTTCTCCTGTGACCGATGTGCACGTGCATTCCAGAGAAAGGTCGACTTGCGACGTCACACCGAGACACAGCACACGCTCATCATTCACCATGTTGAAAACTCCTTCACGCAGTCAATACACTGACAGCTGCGGGTTTCTACTCGCGAGTACCTCAATATATTTCATTGTTGTTTCCCTTGATAAAAAATATTAATTATATTTAAAATGATTACATAACTTTCGAGTGTAGGCTGTTGCTATGTGTACACTTGTGTGTGTTTGTGTGTTTAGGAATTAACAAACTACTTCACAAAAACAAAACAAATACTTTTGGATATATAAGGTGTTAAACAATCAGATGATTATGGTGATGACATTTACCATAATAATTTGCGTTCTAAATACTGATTCCACAAAGCAATATTTTTTCGATTTTAATCATGTGTATGTATGTATGAAGGTATGATGTGTATGTGTGTGTTATATTTATACATATATATATCATTTTCTTGCTTTTTACTGTATACAATTAGCATACGTCCACATGTCAGCTGTGTAAAATATATATAAATTGATCAGTAAGTAAAGTTTAGTTCAAAAAAGTAAAATAAATATAAAACAAACGCAATGTCTTCAGTTTTATTCAGTTTTTATTTTGCATAGAATAAAGACAAAAAGGAACTTTTTGGTTTGTTCTGTACATCACATTATGTCATAATGAAACAGAAAGGAACCGACAGTTAGCCTTAATATGAACTGTTTTCAGTACATTATTATTCATTTGTTAGTTCAGCTCTGCACATTACATGTGTTAAGTGCTTCCTAACAGATATTATCATATTTTGTATGAAACAAAAATTATTTTTTTCATTTTGATAATAATCATCAATAATAATAATAATAATAATCTTTTTATAAATAAATAAAATAAAATTAATATTAGAAGAAAAATAATTATAATAACTTTATTTTGCAATACACCCTCTTTTTTATTATATGCCAAGAACAACAAAAACAAAAATCAGTGTAAATTATTATAATAAAATGTCTAACAACAAATTACTTATTTTGGCCACGTCAAAAAATGGATAAATTCTAACAAGTTAAACAAAATAAAACAACAAACACATTTTATCATTATTAGTTATTACAGCTAAAACAAAGCAACAACAAACAAAAAATATAAAAACTTCACTAATATATAAAGTTAATAAACCAAAAAAAATTAAAAATTAAAACAAAAAAGAAAAGAAATTATGGAGTAATGTTATGGTGATAATAATAATAATGTTACTATACCAAAACAAATCATGAATTAAAATCACAAATTATAGTGTACAATAATAATAATAATAATAATAATAATAATAATAATTAATTAATGATACAATCATTATTAAAATAAATTTTAAAATATTTATAATTCAAGAAAAGCATGACCCTGATTAACTTTCACAAAGAACAAAATAATATAAAAAAAGATATTTGTACATTAATTAAATGTACATACACACACATTATATATAATGACAGTATAAATATATTTGTTATTTCGCTTTATCACATGAGATCTGTCGATATGTTGAAAAATTGTTACAGCTAACAATAAAATAATAATAATAATAATAATAACAAAGTAAAAACTCAAAATATGGATGAAAGATAAAGAACAAAAATGATAAATAATATCAGAAAAAATAAGAAATAGAATGAAAGATTGAAAAAAAAAAATAAAGTAAAAGTTTAAGAAAAGGTCAAAATATTATATTTATAGCAACAATCTATTGCAAAGCATTCAAACTGCACATTTGAAGGATTCATTTTGATCATTGTGTAAAATCTGAAATGTTTTTAAAGCTATAAAAATAAAAGAAAAAGAAAAAAGATCAACACACACTGGTATACTATTCTTTTGTGAACTATAACACGTTTAATATATTACTCTGTTGTATACATTTTTATTAACATCTATCACAATAAAACTGGTAAACCTCTGTTTTACAATGTACATTTTAATATACTATATGCATGACAATGTATTATTACTGTTCTACTAATTATTAATGTTAGAAAAAATATACATACCTGTATTATTTTGCATAAATATTTGATTGTAAGAAATATTAGTCCACTATTTCAGAAAATATTAATAGACATCACTTGTAAAACTTCTGTATTAAATAATAATAATAATAATAATAATAGTATAAAATAGGTGAAATTCAGATGTTAGGATTAGTTAACAACTTCTGATATAATAATTAATTTTTAAAAATTAAATATTCCACAGTTGTCATATCTATACAGTAAACATTAAAAAAAAACAATTAATGATAAATAAAATTCAAATACTAATGTCTTATTAATCAGAGAAACATTTTTACAGAAAGAAAAGTTTAATGTGCAAAATGACATAAAAGAATTGTATTAAACAGGTACCAGATATAATAATATACATCCATGCACATATGTTACAGTAAATATATATTATCAGGAAGTATGTATAACTGCTGAAAATTTCAGAAAATATGTGTAATCACTGAAGTGAAATTAACATGGCCAAAGTTGATGATGATCCATGGTAAATATACTCACACTGGTCTATCATCATCTAGTTTCCCTCCTGAAATTCTCCATAGTCTGGAGCCATTTTACTCAAGCTTTGCATATATTTTCTTAAATTTTCAGGAATTATACGTATTTTATGATAATACCTATTTTCTGTGACATATAGAAAATAAGGGTGCACTGTGGTATAAAATGGATACACATGTAAATAATAACACTAAATATTATATAAATAATAATAATAATTGTAAATTATGATAGGTACATGTGTAGAAGTATAATAACTGTATGTAAAGGTTTACAAAGAGGTTAATATGGTATAAAAAAATATGTAATAATTGCATTCAGCTAGTTAGAAATTATATACACACATCTATATACTGAAACACATTATTTACATAAATTTATCAAAACTCTCGTGATTTTAACACTGTTTCTTGAGTAAGTTCAAAATAAATTGTGATAGAAGATCAGTAAAAATAAGACAAAAAAATAACTAAATGCAATTAAAAGAAAGACTCAACAAAATCCTTGGACTGTGCTTGTAGATTTCATGATTTAGACAAAAGGAAAGTTTATAATTTTCAGAGTGAAAAATTTAGAATACTGGAAAATAAAAATCTTGCAAAAATGTAAATCACAATTGCACTTATTTTTCTAATGTATATTAATTAAAAAGTTCATTTCAAAACGTTTCTTTTTCATTTATTATATTATTTACAGAAATAATTTAATGTGGGTTTTTAAAAAAAATGTGTGTATAATACTAATACATGTTTGTGTGTGTCACTATCTATATGCAGTGGTACCTCAAGTTACGAGTGCTCCAACTTATGAATTTTTCAAGTTACAAGTAGCCGCCCGGCTGATTTCTTGCTTTGAGTTGTAAGCCAAAATCTGAGTTACGAGCCAGCTTCAGATATGCCACCTCTATTTGCTGCAACCACCAACATAACATCCATCCACCATCCTTTGTCTTACTTGTTTCGCTTCAGGTGGTTATCTCACCATGGAAACATCTCTGTTGAGTGGTGCTATTGTTTTGTGCAGTAATTTGCCAAATTTCCTGGGATCCTAAGAAAGTGAGTGCAAAGGACAGTGCTGAGAAGAAGACACAGATGATGAAGCTTGAATTCATAGAAAAATATGAGTGAGGTCTGCATGTAGTCAATATGGCTAGGCAATACAAGCATAGCACTTCTGTGATAAGCATCATACTGAAGCTGAAGGAGTTGATAAAGGCTATAACTCCAGCCAAAGGCATTAAAATAATTTCTAAGCTGCAGACCTTTGTCCATGAAATGATGGAGAAACCTTAACCCTGTACACTTTACAAAACCAATTTATTTCTTTACATGCTCTTTAATTTTGTGTTTATAAAATATTTGTCATTTATACATACATTTTTTTATTTATTTTTATAATTGGGTTGGATTTTGGGGGCTGGAATGGATTAATGGTATTTCAGTTAATTTTGTTTGGGAAAATTGATTTGATTATATGAATATGAGCAATCTGAGTTACAAGCTTGGTAACAGAATGAATTAAACTCGTGAGTCAAGGTACCACTTTATGTGTATTCTGTTTTTATGTGTATATTTGAATGTGCATTCATGTATAATTATATATGTATTTAAGTATGTATGTGTATGTATGTATGTATGCATGTAACTGTGTGTGTATATATATATATAAGTATGTGTATAGCTATAGTTATTAACAATACCTTTCATTGTTTTCTATTTAACAATGTTTTTGTTTTATTTCTTGTATGTGTCACTAATTTAATTAAATGTATTGATTATAATTAAAGATTCATTAATTGGGTTCTACTGCCAATGTTTCTAAAATTAATAACAAAAAAACTTGAAAAAACAACAAAATGCATTACCTATTTTAAATACAAGGAATACAAAATTACCTAATAAAATAATATTAAAAATACATTGTACAAAGATAAAACTATCAGTATTGCACGCAACACTGTGTTACATAGTAACGGTATCAAAGCTGAAGTAACAAACAAAACCATGACAACCAATAATTAATCATATAATGTGTCTGGATTTCTCAGAACTGGAGGGATTCAATATGGTTGGGTAGACGAGAAAATAATAATAATAATAATAGTAATAATAATAATAATAATAATAAAATAGTAATAATAATAATAATAATAATAATAAAAAAAAATAGTAATAATAGTAATAATAATAATAATAATAGTAATAATGATAATGTGTGTGTGTGTCCCATTATGTTTGTGCAGTGTTATAAAAATTATTTTTTAATTTGAGGCACTGTAATTTACAAAAGAAACAGATCACAATTTTTTTTTTTAAATGTTTTAACCCTTTTCACAGACTACAGTTTTACTCGAGTTGAGGGTTTGAGTAGGGATTTTTGTTTTGATTTTCTGTTTGTAGCTGTCTCTACAACATACAAATGAAAGATGAAGAAAAGACAAATTAAAGGCTATGGAGAAATTTCAGAAATCTTTAAAAAGTTGGAGAATTTTCTCATCCACACATTCCTTGTCCTGCCAGTTGTCTTCTGAGTAGTCGTCATAGTTAGCAGTGTCTCCAGCATGTGACAGCTTCGGAACAAACGGAGGCTGAATAAATACACAAATAAATGAATGAATGAATGAATGAATACATATATGAATGAGTAAATAAATAATTAAATAAATAAATAAAAATAACAATAATAAAATATAAATAAATAGTTAGATAAAATTTTTTTTTTTTTTAAATAGGAAAAAGTAAAATAAAATAAAATTAAATAAAATAAATAAATAAATAAACAAACAAACAAAATAAGCATAGAAACAGGCAGATTTATCAATAGATTTAAACAAACAATATTTTTATTTTTTCAAAAATAATTTTTAACTATTTATTAATTAATTAAATAAATAAATAAAATAAATAATATAAAAGACACCTTTAGTTTTCTGGCTAAGACATCTTCCCATGAGATTCCTTTAAACCACCTGTGACGTTTCACATCTTCCGCACCAAACTGCACAAATAAATAAATAAGCTAACTAATTAACTAATTAATTAACAAATAAAGAAATAAATTAATTAATTAGAAAAATTATCATCACAAATTTCATTATCATATGGGAAAAATTGAAAGAAACATTAATTTTTTTTTCTAAAATGAAAGGAATGTAAACAAAAATTATAAGGTGAAAATAATGATCTAAGTACTGGTGAAGAATGTAAAATTAAAATGTAAGAGAAATTTTGAAAAATAAAATATAATAATAAAGAAAGAAAGAATGAAAATAAATAAATAAAAATAAAAACAAAACTAATAAGCAAATGTTCATTTACCTTCATATTACCCAGTCTGCGAGTTCTGTCATGAACTAATAACTTTTTTATGAGATCTCTGAAATGAATAGAAATTTTAATTAATGAAACAAATAATAATAATAATAATAATATTATTATTATTATTAACAATAATAATAATAATAAAGAAAATTATAACGAAAATGATGATGTAGATTATTATTATTATCATAATAAATAAAACTCATTTTGTGTTATGGTATTATACATACTTAGCAACAGGGTCCAGATGTTTGGACCACTCTATCTTCCCTGCTAAAATTTTCTGATAAATTCCAAATGGATTTTCATCATAAAAAGGAGGAAACCTGAAACAATAAAATAAAATAAAATAAGTTCAAATCAAATCATATCAAAATATTGAAAATAAATGAAAATAAAATAAAAATAAATTGAAATAAAACAAAATCAACTCAAATCACATATCAAAAATTGAAATAAAGCCAGTTCAAAGACAGCTATTAAAAAAACAGACAGATATTAGTTTAAAACAATGTCTGCTGAAATAAGGATAATTAAAATAAAGCAAACTAAGGCAGAATATAAGTCATATAAATAAGCCTATGACAGTTTAAACAAAACAATATAAATAAGTCTATGCTAGCTGATATAATATAAATAAGTCTGTCACAGTTGAAACAATAGAAATAAGACTGTGAAAGTCTGTGTACAAATACACTTGTGGTTAACTAAACCAAGTAAAAAGTTGACTGTGATAAAACAGAAATGAAAGTATTTGAAACAACAGAGCTGAAGTGGACTCACCCCACCAACATTTCATAAATAAGGACACCCAGAGACCACCAGTCCACAGCCTTGTTGTGACCCTTGCTGTGGATTATTTCTGGTGCCAAGTACTCGGGAGTTCCGCACAATGTCCACGTCCTGAATGAAATATAAGTGTTATTTTGTGCTGTATATGATAATACTATTATTTTGTACTATAGAATTATATAATAATTGGTATTACATTGTATATAATAATATTAATTTGAACTACAGTACATAATTAAATAATAATTAATATTACATTTATAAAATAGTAGTATTGTTTTGTACTTTAGTACAGATTTAAATAATAATTAGTACTACATTTATAAAATAATTATATTACTTTGCACTGTTATATAGAATTAAGTAATAATTAATATTACAAAGAATAAAACAAAGAATTGAACAATAATAACATTACATTGTATTAAGTGATGAATATTTGGTATACATTACATTTTAAACTAAACCCTGAATCCCCCCATTATGTTTTTGTTTCAAGCACAAAAACGTCATTTAAGACTGAGTATGCAGTAATATTTATAATGACGTTATGACAGTGACAGGGATTATTACATTGATACATTATAATGATTTTAATATTGTTGATGATAAGATACTGCATTTTAACTGTGAGCAAATTCAAATATACCTATTTATTTATTAATTTCACTTAATCTGAAATGAATTTAGTTTTAACACATTAAACATAGAGAAAAAAAATCAGTTAAAAAATAACATTAACAACAAATAAAAAACAAACAAATATCAAGAATCTTTTGAAATATGCAATTTTGATAAAAAAAAATAAAGGCAATATTTAAATTTAAAAATAATTTAATCACTAATACAACAGAAACAAACCAAAAACAATTAATAATAATAATAATAATAATAATAATAATAAATTTAATAAATATCTGGAACTAAAATAAAAACTATCAAGAAATAATAAATAGATAAATAATTTAAAAAAAAGAAAAGAAGAAATTTGTTAAAATATGCTATTAAATATAAACAATGTTTATATCAAGATGTAGTTTACCACTCGAAGGGTTAATAACATTAATGATACTGACTATGTGATGGGTATAGAAAACACATCTACACATGACTGAACATATACTTCCTCGTTTGTGTTAGAAAAAGAAAACTAGTATTATATCTCTGACAATACGTAACCCTGTGTACAAGTAACAAAAGTCACAGGGTAGTCTATTTGTAAAGATGAAAACTGATATTGAAATGTAGGGTACAGGTATAAGATACAGGTCATATGATACAGGCCATGAAACACACACACACACTTGTTCAGTCTTTCTAACTCAAGTAACAAAATGAAAAGAGCTACATGACTGGTACAAAAAAAACAAGTATTGAAAAGAAGATAAGAATCTAAGATTTTTTAAATAAAATAAATTTTTACACTCTTATCAAGTCACAACAACCATCATGTAAACTGATATGTAATATATATAATTTTTGTTTTTAATTTTCTTAAATTTGTTTTAAACTCTGATATAAATATCTATACTGCACCTGAAACGTATAGAATTTAATTTAATGGCCTTCATAAAATAGTTTACAATTTTTGATAGTTAGGGTTAGATTGAGAGAGCTCTGGGTTTTTTTGTTTTATTTATTTATTTTATAATTTTATTTTATTTTCCAAACATCTTTAAAAATTACATTAATTTTTTTTTAATAATAATAACATAAATAAATAAATAAATATTTTATGATTGTGTGTGTGTGTGTGAGTACGTGTGTGTGTTGATCTATATATATTGATGTACGGGTTAGTTTTTGTTAAATATATACATACATACATACATATATGTATAGACACATAAACATGACCTTAATGTCAAATATATTTCAGCTGGTATGTAAAAGAATAATTCACAGAGTACAAACTGCTTCAACAAATCACTTATTAAAACATACCTGTCTTGAACAATTTTAGCAAAACCAAAGTCTGTAATTTTTAAATGCCCATCTACGTCAAGTAACAAGTTTTCAGGTTTTAAGTCTCTGTACACTATTGATTTTGAATGTAAATACTCCAATGCAGAAATGATTTCACATGCGTAGAAATTGGCATCAGAATTGCTGAAGCGTCCATAGTTGCGCAGGTATGAAAAGAGTTCACCTCCAGGTACATATTCCATTAACATGTAGAGAAACCTTTCATCTCGATGAGTCCACAGTCTGTAATACAGAACAGTAATAACAACACCAGTGATGACAACAGCAACAACAATAATAGTAGTAATAGTAATAGTAATAATAATAATAATAATAATAATAATTATTATTATTATTATTATTATTATTATTATAGTAATAAAATACAGTAATTGTAATAGTTGTAATCATCATGATGATGATAATGATAGCAGCAACATTAACAATAATAATAATCAATAAATAAATTAATTAATTAATAACAGAATCAATAACAACATTTAAGGTACTGATAATGATGATAAATTAAAAATAATAATAATACATACATAGATACATAAATATATATATATACACACACACACAAACACACACACACACACACACACACACCTACACACAAATATACATTACAAAGAGACATACACACACATAATTATGTACATCATTAATACATACATACATTCAGATATATATACACACAGTATTCGTGAATATAATCTGCTTATGTACATTTTAACATATTCCTGAAAAAATAATCCCAATTATTTACTTAATATGAATAATTTTTTAAATGTTTTGAAAAGAACGAGGAAGAATATTAAGTAAACTGCAATTCAAATTAATAAGGAAGTGATATAATATATTTACTCATACAGCAGACTCCCCTCACCTATTTCAAACACCACTCCCAACCTGGATCTCCCAGTTTACCAAGGAGCAGTGTTTTGATGGATACAATAATAGATTTATAGAATAGCTAATTAAACATTGTAAGACATTCACTGAAAGAGCAAAATGACATATTTAAAAAAAAAAAAAAAAAAAAAATGTATGAAAGAATGAAAGAATAAATGAAAAAATTAATGGATGAACAAATGAAAAAATGAAAGAATGAACGAATAAACATCACAATTCTTATCTAGAATAAGTAAAAAAAAAAAAAATTACATGACAGACATACTCACAGATTTACAATGAATGGATGACGGCACTGTGAGAGAATTTCTTTTTCATTCTTTATATGTTCATCTTGTTTGAGCCGCATGATATCTGCCATAGCTAATGCTTTTAGTGCAAGATACTCCTTTGTATCTTTCATTCGAACCAGAACCACACGCCCAAATGTACCCGTACCTGAAACAAAGTCACATACAATTAATTACAGATGAGCTTGTGATTTAATACACAAAATAAATAACTGTAAGTGTGTATCAATATAATTTTATACTTGATAAGCATCAATATTTAATAGACAAAAATAAATAAATAATTATAAGTGAGTATAATTTAATACACAAAAATAAATAATTACAGGTTAGTACAAGTATTAAAATTTTAATTTTCAAAAATAAATAAATAATTACATATGATACAGGTGAGAATAAGTATTTAATGTACAAATTAGGAGTAAATTATTTAAATAAAAACAAAACTCTTGTTTTTGAGGTGTCCTTTGAATTTGACTGCTTATTATTTACAATATCTTTTTTCTGTATTAGTTGAGTCTTGTTATATATGTGAGTTTAAATGTGTGTGTGTGTGTGTGTGTGTTCTAATAAGTGTGCACGTGTATTTGTGTCTATGTATGTTTATGTATTTATTTGTAACTGTGTTTTTATATATGTACATGTGTATGTTTGTGTGCCTTTTTATGCTTGTTATGTTCCTGTGTTTGTGTGGATATTTATATGTATGTATGTATGTACGTATGTGTGTGTGTGTGTGTGTGTATATATATATATAAATCAGGGAAGGAGTAATAACTTTCTATGTAAATATGTCTGTAAGCTTCCAAGTGTTTGCAGATGCAAATTATTTTTTAATGCATAATATGTTTACCAATGTTTTTAAGGTCAATATGCACAGATCAAGGATTAATTATATATTTGATACTTATATTTACTTTGATGTTTAATAACACTGTTTACTAACAGTTGGGGATCACTAATCTGTTATATATATCAGGTACCATGTAATATAAAATTTATTAAATACCTGTATAATATAATATATATAATGTACCTTTTTCAGTTATAGAACTATTTACAGACAACTGAACTGTGTTTTGTGAATATCAGTGAAAGTTATTTTTACCTTTTCATTAATCTATGGTTTAGGTGTCTGTGAATACATCAAAAGATTTACCTGTGGCTTACCTGTCCTTGAGGATACAAAAGTAGATTAAAATGACAATATTCACACCTTTGTATGAAACACATTTATGTTTAGTGTTTGTAACAAAATACAAATTTGCCTGTGATGTTGTGAGTAAACAAGATTAATGAACATATAGATCTGTTTAAGGAAGAGCTGGTTGTTGATGTTGTTGTTCTGTTGGTACAAGTGGTAGTAGTAGTTGCAGTAGTAGCAGTAGTAGCAGTAGTAATAGTAACCAATTATACAGGCAGTAATAGTAGTTGTACAAGTCACATCAGAAGCAGTAGCAGTAGCAGTAATAGTTATAATAATAGTAGTAGTAGTGGTAGTAGTAACTTAGTAGTAATAGTGCTAGTACTAGTAGGAGTAATAATATCTGGAAGAAGTATTAGTGATAATAATTTAGCAGTAGTACTAGCAGTGTTGCATGTATTTACAGTAGAAGCAGCAAAAACATTGTAAAAGTAATATTAATAACTGATGTAGTAGCAAAAGTAGTAGTGGTAATGGTAGTAGTAGCAGTTGTTGCTGTTCTTGTTGTTGTTATAAAAGATACTTTAATTTCTTTTTTATATTTTTATGATGATAATGTTGGTAACAACAACAACAATAATAATAAAAAATAATACAAATAATAATACATTTTTTAGAAATTTTTAAAACTGACTTGTGATGAATGTTTTTGCTACTCAAAATGAAGTAGTTATTTCAAGTGTTAGATAATACATCTATGACCTGTGAAGTATATTATCTGTATCTGTCTGACTTGTGTATAAACATAATGTGTGTGTGTATGTGTGTTTTATATATATATATATATATAGAGAGAGAGAGAGAGAGAGAGAGAGAGAGAGAGAGAGAGAGAGAGTCTGATCTCCAAGATTCTATGTAATGCAGGTTTATTATCTGAATCTATCTAACACCAGAATAATACTCATCTATAAAAAAAACAATTCAAAACTTTTAAAATAATAATTTAAAAAATAATTGAATAAATATATAAAGATACAGATAAATAAATCAAATATCATGCTATCTGACAGAAAATCTATTTTTTAAAAATATACAGATGTATTCGATATATCAGTTATATATCAGCTGGTTTATCTTAACCTTACTACTATACATCACAATACATGTATCTGGTTAATTATATTCGTGTATTAGATAATTATGTTATGTGATCCTTTAGTGTGGAATATTGCCAGTATATTTATTGTTTATAATGTATGTATGTCTATGTCTCTCTGTGCTAATGTGTGTCTCTGTATATCCAAATATCTGTATGTATATATGTACTCTCTCTCTCTCTCTCTCTCTCTCTCTCTCTCTCTCTCTCTCTCTCTCTCTCTCTCTCTCTCTATATATATATATATATATGTTAAGCTTACAGAGTACTTTGATACACTTAACTATTTGTTTCATTGCTACTGCAAATGTAAAAAAAACATCAAAAAGATAATGTACTGTAAATTATCTAATAATCATCATAATTTTAACATTATTTCATTACTATTACTACTACTTCTATACCTACTACTACAACTACTTTTTCTATTATTATTACTACTGCTACTACTACTACTATTACTAATAGGAAGTAAGTCAATTATTACTATCTTTCTCTCTCACACATCCTTCTCTTTCTCCTTTCAGCTTTTCTTCTAGACACCCTTTCTCTTTTCTCTCTCTCTCCCCCACACCATCTCACTTATTCATTCTGTATTTCATGCTGAATCTCTAAATATACAATTAAATTAAAGCACAACATACACAAACACACACAAAATACATTTACACACACATGCACATAGGCAGAGTGCATTAGCAGCTGTAATATACACTGTGTATTTTATCAGTAGTTTTACTGTACTTACTAACAGTACTACCAGCTGAGATGTGTTAAAAATAACCTGCAAATATGTAATACACTTTGTAGTAATTGTAACATTGTAATACAAGTACAAGAAACTTCTAACAACAGATTCATTTCAACCCCTTCTTATTTTTTAATTTTTTTTGTACCTACTTATTATTTTTTTTATTTACTTATTACTTTATTACTTTATTTAGCTAATTTAATTTAATTTTATTTATTTATATATCTATTTAATTAATTAATTAATTTAGTTAGTTAGTTATTTAGTTAGTTAATTAGTTAATTAATTAATTTATTTATTTATTTATTTATTTATATATAACTTCTCCTTTATAATGACAGATAATAACATCAACTACCACAATCACATTTCACCCACCATAATGATCAATCAACTTACATAACAATCACACCACAGTGACACACCCACGACAATAATGATTCACTGACCACAGTGAAAATTCTCATATAATAATGATGATTATTCATCCACCAAAATTATCCTTCCCCCACTATGATGATGCTCCCAAGATAATAATTATTTACCAACTCTAACGATTAACAAACAACAAAGATGAATCCCACCTCAAAATGTTTCCCCCAAATTACTGAACTCCAGGCTCCTTCTGAGTAAAGCAGAAGTAACCTTTAATTAAACAGTGCACTATATTAGTCAAGCTCAACTCTTTAAAAAGTAAACACAAGGTAAAAAAAAGCCAGGTAATTATTTTTAGGTAGCCAAAACAAATAGGTAATTTTGCCAAACTAAGTGGATTGTTTACTACAACAAGTTAACACTTGTACTGGGTTACAAAGTACAAGATCAAGGTGAGACTTAGTTAACATTTATGTACGCATGTACTGGACACATTATATAAACTTTATAAATTGTACTTTGAAAATTTAGTTTATATATGTGTGTGCCTGTATGTGTGTGTGTGTGTGTGTGTGTGTGTTTATGTGTTTTTATTACATATACATACACAAACACATATATATAAACTAAATTTTCAAAGTACAAAAATACAGCATGATGATAAAGCAAATTCAAGCAACCAAGCATTTGTATACTGGTCACCAAAATATTCATAGAATAAAAAATAAAAAGTAAAAAAGTGAAAGAAAGAAGTTATGAAAGCTGTTACTTTTTTTTTTTTTTCAATTTTATTATAGTCAAAATAAATTTTCATTGTGAATGGATATCTTGTAATTCTTCTGCCTTTCTCTCTCTGGTTTCTTCTTCTTTCTGTTTTTTAGTTTTGAATACAACAAGTATTAGCTCCATTAACCTTATATTCAACTGATTCCTTTTCATTACAGAAAGAAAAGAAATAATAAAGCTAAAATGTAGGTCTGAAAGAGTAATACCAACAGCAGCAGCAATATAGCAAATGGCAACCACAACAACTACAACAATAATAATCATAATTATAAAAGAAAAAAAAATGATATAGGTAAAATAACCTTACAAAAATATATATGAACATGATGAACATATTCAAGGTATGTAACACATGAGGTAGGTAACTGGTAGTTACAGATAGTATTCACCGTGTACCCATACAATATATTTATTTAAGTTATTCAGGTGAAGCAAATAGAATCACAGACCTAGTTTTAGTAAATGTAAATAGACACATGAGAAACCAAACTGTCATTTTATACCTGCCAGTAGTTTATAGAATATAGACTGATGAATGGAAAAACCAACAGACGAACAGACGCACAAATAGATATATATATTCAACAATGATTGGTGGATGATTAGATAGATGGATGAGTGGTTTGATGGATGTATAAACAGATAGACAAACAGATGAACAGATGCATGGATAGACAGATGGATGGGCAGTTTGATAGATGAATGGATAGATGCAAGAATAGCTAAATAAATGTGGACAGTTTGGTTGATGACACGATAATAAAACTGTTTCATTTATAGTGTGAAATCATTTAATGACACACACACACTCAAATAAATCAGTCAATATTTCTCTCTGTGTCCAAGTCTGTCTGTCTGTCTCTCTCTCTCTTTCATTATATCTGTTATCTTCTCTTCAGCTAAACTTCATTCTCATTCTCTCTCTGTTGCACTTTCTTTCCATTTCATTCTTCCTATTTCCTATTTCTCTAGTTTTATATCCCTCTTTTTCTCTATCCATTCTGCTTTTATTTTATCTGTTCTCTATCCTGTGTTTTTTTTTTCTCTCTGTCTTTCTTTTTCTCTTTCCATATACACAGACTCACACACACAGTCAGTCTGAAGTAATAGGTAACAGAGATATCAGATACACAATTTTCCATCACCTTCTAAACCTGCTACAAAATCTGCCGAGTCATCAAAAAATATCAGTTTAACAATGTATCACAATGTTACAACAATCTTTGAAGTTCTTGAGAACAGAATTCACCCATAACTTGCATGCATCAACCATATTAGTGAATGCACCTGACATCAAGGTGACAATTATGTTAACATGTGTGCATCAGTAAGTATAGAAATTGGCAAGCATGCATGCATGCGTTTAGCAGGCTCAGATGAAAGGTACATGGAGCTATAAATAAAGATAAATCTAAATTTGACCAGAACAGCATTAATGGAGTTAATTATATCAGTGAGTATCTGCCAGTGAACATGTGTTAATATTTAGACAGGACCTGACACACTGACAGACATACACTTGTACCTGTTTTACACACACACACACACACACACACACAGAGAGAGAGAGAGAGAGAGAGAGAGAGAGAGAGAGAGAGAGAGAGAGAGAGAGAGAGAGAGAGAGAGAGAGAGAGAGATTAGATGTCAGTTCTAATATCAACATGAAAAAAAGGAAATTAATTTATATATATGCAGACACACATATATATTACATACACAATACTTACTTATGCATACATACACACACATATACATAGACATATGTATATATATATATATGTACATAGACATATGTATGTATATATATATACACACACACATACACACACATACATAATTACCTATATATACTATATACACACATACACATATGTAAATACACATTATTCCAACCACAAACTTAGAACATATATGAAACATTTAAAAAAAGAAAGAAAAAAAGAAAAATAAAAAAAATAAACCCAGTGGTATTTTCTAACTGTACCTAGATGTGTGCTATCTTTGAAGCAGCCATCTGTGAGTGTGTTTATTTTTAAACATGGAAGCTGAAAGAGAGCAGTTCCCACTTACTCCTGTGTTAATTATATCCCTACTGCCAATCTCTGATTGACATCCATAAGCTATTTTCGGTTTATTCTTCTCAAACAGCTGTCAGGACTTTTATCTAAATCCAACCTGTCTCCATTCTTCAGCTCCTCTCTTAGATCATTGACCTCTGCTGTAGTGGTAGTTTTGTATGTGTGTGTGTTTGTGTGTGTGTGTGTGTGTGTGTGTGTGTGTGCAATTTGTTTGTTCATTTATTTATTGATTTTTTTTTGATTCCTTGTTATTTATTCTTTATATATATATCTTGTATTTATTTCTTTAAACCTCAAAATGGTTGATGTTATTTATTTATTTATTGATTTTTGAATCAGTTTTATTTGTTTATTTAATTATTTGATTATTTATTGATTTATTTATTTACTTATTGTTGTTATTATTACACTTATTATTTCATTTATTCATTCATTTACTTATTTTTACAGTTATAATATCAAAGAAGTTCATAAAACAGAAATAATTTTGACTGAATTATTGTCAGTGTAGTCAGTATATTGATGTTGTTGTTGTTGTTGTTGCTGTTGCTGTGACATATATCTATGATGCTGACATCAAGACAGCTTATTTCTGGTGTGGAAGAATATTTGTTCCCCTAAGAACATGCTTGGAGGAACTAATATTTGATGAATATTAGTTCCTCATGCTTTAAGTTACAGAATTAGGGTGAAATTTTCAGACTTGGATAACAATGTATATTTTAATAATCATTTCCCTGTGTATTTTCTCAACAGAGTACAAACTGTCCTCAGTATTCTGATAACTGGAAATATGAATTTGAAAAATAAAGTCATGAGCAGCAGAAGGTGGGGCAGAATATCCAGGCCTGAGTAACTTTCCTCCTAAAAACTACTGATTTTCTTAATGTTAAAGGATAAATAAATGACAATGCATATTCAGTAAAAAATATATTTCTATTACATGTATGTGTACAGGGTGAGAATATATATGATAATTATTCAGTGACTGCTGGTTGTGCTGGTTGCTCAGGGAAAGTTTTCTGCTGAAGTCTTATGATTGTGAATATGGTGATAAGCTTAATTCTTTGATAAACCCAACAATGAAAACATGTCCAGGGATGTTCATTACTTTTGAATTCATATTTTTGTTGCACAAGATTACACCACGTTTTTCAAACTTTTCTGGTGTCTGTGGTACTCATCCTCTCAACATTTGACACCAGTTGCTGACCTATTCTTCGGGCTACTTAGCATTCCCCAATTAAATTTCCAAGGATCCATATTTGAGTTTAGCAGGCTGAATTCTATGATAATGCATGTCAGCTCTAAGTAGTAGTTGTTTCAAAACGTTAACTCACTGGGCATCATCTTGGCTAATTTGTTTTGTCATTGACATTTTTCGCAATGTGCACATAGACCTTACGATCATCACTTATGCCTTTCCAGAAAAAAATGGCTCCTTAACTTCTGCCATATTTTCTCCCAGTAAAAATGTCTTCCTGGTAACTCATAATGATGGACAGACTAGCATTTTGGCTTTCTGGGACACTTTGACCACTTACACTATGACAGCATTGACAGAGTAACATAGCAGTGAGTCTTTTACTGAATAGCACCGGGCTGACTTGAAAAGTGTTCTTTTAGGATTCTTAAAGTATTTTTTAAGTATTTTTCTTCAGTCTCTCAGGCCAGGAGCTTGTTAATCATCACCATCATAATCAATGGTGTATATCAAAATGAAGCGTCTTGTCAATGGATGTATTTTGACACTTCATGTTCAAACATTTGATTTTGGCCCTGACATTTTGACAAAAACATCAGAATCTGTGTTATTTTAATACTTTAATTAAAAGATTAGGGCACAATGCAACATGTCTGAAAATAATTATCAGTGATAAATGGATTTAGGGATGAAAGTTGTCACCTTCATTTAAAAAAAAAAGAATATCTTTATAATATGTGAGTAGTAATATAATCAAGTACGCAGAAAAACATATCTCTCAGTTAGTCTGAATGACACACACTGTATACAGTAATTATCACAAATAGAATACAGAACTACACCTGAAAATAATCACACAGTGGGTTTAACACATATTTGCAAGGGGAACAAATATTCAAGGAGAACAGTTATTCTGTGACACCAGCATCTCTATCATGAAGACACAAAAACTCAAACATAACAATCTTATTGTACATTTTGTATTTCTTTACAAACAGGTTAAAAAAAAAAGAGTAGCAGCTGCATGTACAATAACTTCATCACTGTGGTGGGCATCGTTTTCTTAATGACCAAAACAACTTAATGTAAGTAGATCACCACATATCATGTTGAAGAAATGAATTAATTAATGTTTAAAAACACCTGAGCACAAAACAACAACAACAAAAAAACAAAACAAAAAAAAACAGATCAGCTACCTGATTTCAGACAAAGGTATTTTACTGAACAAATGGAAATTTGATATGATACACCAGATTAGGTTAATAATCAGTGTATTGGGAACATTAAAATGGTTACTGCAGAAATTGAAATTGTAGTGGTTACTAAAAATAGTCAAGAAGTAAGCTGTTTTGACACACAAATAAACATAAGAAAAATTTTAACTCTTTAATATTTAAACAGATCTAGAAAGAGATGTACACATCTCTAGATCAAGTCTGCAAGTACATTTCATTATTTTCTAAACAAAAATTCTACTTCTAACTAATGTTTTGAAAAAGGGGTTTTAATTTTAGGAACCCACCCATCTTTCCCTATGTGTTAATTTGTAAGCATTTCCTGATAGCAGTGTAAATGTTATCTGTTTCATTAACCTCTTCAACCTCTTTGGAAATACCACCTAGTTTGTCTAAATATCACAAGAGCAACACAGACGTATGTCATGACCGTTATACACCACCCACTTTCTGACCTCATTTTGATTTTTCATCAAGTTGTATAAAGATTCAGGTGAAAACAGTGTGAAAAATACTTCAGCTAAATTGTGGGTAATTTGTTTTGAGGTAATTCCACATGTTTCAATGAATGATGCATGAAATGATGTGTTAATATGTCTCAGACAGGTGAAAATTTTCACCTGAAATCTAGTCAACTGTAAAAGAAGTGTAGTTTGTATTACAAATCAACATAAACTGAACTCATTATAATAATAACAATAATAACAGCAACAATAACATTGATGATAATGATAATGATGGCAACAGTAAGCATTTCCCGATAGCAGTGTAAATGTTATCTGTTTCATTATCTGTTAATGATAATGATGGCAACAGTAACAATAATAATAATAATAATAATTTTGTTATTATTAATTTTATTTTAAATTATTATTATTATTATTTTTTTTTTTTTTTTCCAGCAATCACATTGGATGTATTTTTTCTTTATAATAGGAAATTATTTTTCAAAACTTTGTCCACTTGTGAGTAATGCAATAAAATCATTGTAGGTAATGTAATAAATAAAATATAATACATGGTAATTGCAACAGACTGTGTAATAAACTCTGTACTGTACACATCAAATAAAATGTAAGAAGAAATAAAAATTATCATGAAAGTTACTTTTCACTACACATTTTAACATTTTTATACATATTTATTCTAGATATAGCAGTTTACTGCCTTCAAGACATGTACAAAAGTAAGAATACACTTTTTTATCTGAACTCTGACCTGAAGTTTAATCAAATTTGCAAAGATAAATTAAAAGTATAAATAAACAGGCTTACTTCACTATTATTTTTAAAGATTTTTTCTTCTTGTTTTTTTGTGAGGGTGGATGTTTGTGTTGATGTTTATTTAAAAAATAATTTAACTAATTTTTAAAAATTGTTTTAGTTTCATTTCTTTTCCTCTAGTTATAATAAATACACTCTTGTTTTATAATATTAAAGTTAAATAATAAAATTTTAAAACAAAATCAATATTGATAATGTGAAGAATGAAAATCTCTGCAGTAGCCAGTGATGTAAAAAAAAAACTTAAATCCAGGTTAGCGTAACATCAAGTTTTCTTTCTAAAACTTATTTTTATGTATCTTTGTGAAGATACATGTCATATATCACTTATTAGGTAACAAATATATGTAACTATTAATAAACATACTGTTCCCATAAGATAGGTGATTGTAATAACTACCATGTAGTATATGTTTCTGATTATATACATACATCACATACAATGGTAGGTGGGTGTAGGTGGGTGTTTAGTTAATGGACCATCTGATGAGAAAATGCAAAAGATAATTAACCTTCACTAGCAAAAATAGTTTGTTATTTCTCTTAGACTCCTGTATGTCAAGTTAATGAGAAAGTAATAATAAAAACCACAGATAGGTTATCAGCTAGCATCCACAACCAGCTTATCAACGATCCTCATGGAACCTTTGCTGTTTATGGGAAGGTGGACATAGAAGACAGTTGCAGCTAATTAGTAGGAGTAACAAGAGAGTGTCAGCAGATTTCTTGTCTAACATTATTATTTTACATAAATAATTTTGATATTAATAATAAAACATTAATATTTATGCTAATATATGTCAGTATATATGCCGCATAATATGCCTGTCATCAACTATTATTCAAATAGCATGCCACTCAGTATGTCATGACTGAAAATGTTTCAGTGTAAATACGGTTGAATATGCCACTAAAAATGACATATGATTATTCTGCCAGTATAAAATCTGGCACTGAATATGTCAGATAGATAGTGTTATTATTAATTTCTAACAAATGCCACCTAATATATGTCTTGGAAAAATAATTATGATCAAGCATGATATATCAGTGATAAATAACTACCTGCAAAAAAAACGTAGCACATCATGAATCCACCATTTAATACCAATAAAAGATGATAAATTGGTCGGTAAATCTCAACATTAAAAATAGGATAATGCATTTGTAACACAAAACTGCAGCATAATGAAGGCATATGTTAAATGTGAAAGAAAGAAAGAAAAAGTAAATGTTTGCTTAAAAAAACATTTCACTATTGCTAAATTTTGTACATCTGCTGCTACTGATTTTATTTATTTATTTATTGGTATTGTTACTGTTGGTACTACTGATATTTTGTAAGCTGTTAGTGTTATTGTTGGTGATGGTGGTGAAATGTTTGCTTTATATGTTCACTTCTATTTATTTCTGTGTTTATATGTAGCCTAAATGCATTCGGAAATGACTGCTTTATTTGCCGGCTGTTTGTTTGCATGTGTATATATTTACATATGTATGCGTGTGTGTGTGTGTGTATACATACATAAACGCTTATGTCTGTATGTATGTATGTATGTATGTATGTATGTATACTTCCAAACGATTGTTGTAGTTAAAACTAGTTTATCTAAATACACACCTGTAACTGACTGGGTTTTTGTCTGTTTTGTTTTTATATTGTTTGCTGTCATATTGTCTGTTGTAGCGTTCAAAAAGAAAATTGTGAATAATGACACTAAAAAAAGATTTATCTGCCTTTCAATTTTGCCTGTATTATAGTATAAATATTTTGTTTAAATATATTTTGCATTGATCTATTGTCAAAAAGAAAAGAAAAAAGACAAAAAAGAAAAGAAATAAAAATGATAATAATAATGATGATAATGATGATAGAATACTTATGATGGTAAAAACAAACTGTCTGAATATATTTTGTACACTTCCAATGATAATTTTAATTTTTCTTACACTAGAAAAATAACTGTTTCTGATGGTAGTAGTTAACAAATTATATAAATACATTATGTACACTTGTAATGGCTAATTCTTGTTTCATGTTAACTATATTTTGTATTGCTATGTAAAAACATCATCCTATTCTACAAGTTAACAAATCGTGCAAAGTTCCACAGTGATAGTTTTATTTGTTCCTGTGTCTGGGAAGGTGCTAACAAATGGCTTCAGTGATTGCTTTATTGTGTATCTGGAGACCGGTGTTTACTAATAACACAGAACAGCAGACAGACTGATAGATGTGGCTTGCTACTGGTTTTCTTACTCACTACTGACGAAAGAAAAGGTGAGTCACAGTCTGTCAGGTTTTGTTGGTTTTGTTGAGGTTTTTTCATTTTTTATTTATGTTTCATTTTTTTTTTTTTTTTTAATTGTTATTATTATTATTACTGTTACTGTTACTGTTATTATTATTGTTATTGTTATTGTTAATGTTATTATTGTTGTTGTTGTTAATATTGTTATTATTATTACTGAGGCTGTTGATTTACTCTTCTTGTTAATGTTAGTTTTATATTGTTATTTTACATTTATTTTTATTAATATTCTCATTACCAATACTTGATTTACATTTTAGGGAGAGCGAGAGAGATGGTCTGTAGGTGTTGCTTAACATCAAACAAATAAAACAATCATTGTAAAATAAAGAACATATGTTTAGAATATTTTCTGTATTACCTTGGTTAATAAAATTAAAAATTACTTACAAAATATACTTTTGTTAGCACTATCATGTTTATTTATAAAGCTACACACACACACAGATTCCCTCACACAACATCCACACACACTGATATTTATTCACAGATCTATAATACTTATTCTGAACACAAATAAGGAAAATACATTAAACTTTTAGAAATATTAAGTAAAACTAACACACACACACACACACACACACACACACACACACACACACAAACACACACATGTATTTAAACTAATATTTATATATATAACAGTTAGATAAATATATTAATAGACTACATCTACCTGTAGACTATGACAAATATGTAACAATTTAAATTCATGTCATATAATCACCAGATTACTAAGTCACCTGGTGACTGCTTAAACTAATCCCCCTTTCAACAACAGCCTAGGAGGTTTTATCTCAGTAATCCATTTTGAATGCAGTCATTAGTCTCTGATTTACAATAACTCCATTACAGATTTATCTAAAATTAACTCAAATCCTATTAATTTGCAACACTGTGTGCATTTCAGTTTAACTTTAATGTTTTTCTCATGGAAACATAGTGAAACCAACAGACATTTTTGAATTAAATACTTAAATAGTTTTAATTCAGTGATAATAAATGTATCATTTTAACTATTTAATACATTAGTTTTTATTAAATAAAAAAGAACTTAGTAATATATTCTATTAATTCTATTACAATAATGGCCTATATATATATATATATATATATATAAATAATCACTGTTAAGATATGTAAGAATCGTTTTATAGTATAATTAATTAACAAGCTCATCATTTATAATTTATAAACAAAATAAATAATAAAATCAAAACTTTTCTATAAATGGAGTCAGTGACATTAATACTCAGGTTTTTAGAAAGATAATTTAATTGTACGTTATTATATCCATAAAATAAATGCTGATATTACACTGTTTACATTAATAATAATAATAATAATATAATCATCATCATAAAATAAAATTATAAAGCAATAATACATATTCTTAAACGTAAATGGTAAAAATAAACAGTCTTGAAAGGTGCTCTATAAATTAAATGAAACTAACCTAACTAAATAGTTGTTAATTTATGTGTGTATACGTATGTGTTTGTGTGTATCTAAACTTTGCTTGACTTTTCGCATCAGGCTGCTCCACTCATACGTGAACATTACTCGCCGATGACATTTACAACACAATGCATTACTCACCTATTGTTTTAAGTATTTCCAAATCGCTAAGTTTGTAGTTGTTTTTCTCATCATCGCAGGCACCTGCTGGTGACGTTCCTTCTTTCTTGGACGACGAATGCCGTTTAAGTTTGGCCACTCTAGCCGAGGCCATTTCTTACAGTTAGTTGCAGTTTTTCACCCACAGTGTAAAAAAAAAAAAAAAAAAACTTTTCTTTGAAATCAGTCTTCGTACACACGTAACTTATTAATAAGATTTTTTCCTAAAGTGAAAACAGTGAATGAAGTAGAACATTTTTGATGACGTCATAATAAAGTGATCGTGCGTCCATGTAAACGATTAAAACAATGTGTGAATATGAGTACAAACAAACATACAACAGCCAGTACTTTGTGTGATGTTGTCAAGTCGGCGCAAACTCTCCAATGGGAGGAGGCGTAAAAGTACCATCGTCTGCTCTTAGGTGCGCTTTAACTCTTTATCCGCGGTAAGCCGTCAGTGGCGCTGTTTTTGTTATTGACTGGTGTTAAGTAACGTAGGTTATATACTGATTTGATTAAATGGTTGTATACGTGTTGGAAATGTGTGTCGTCATGAATATATGTATGTATGTACGAAAATATATTTGAATGTGTGTATGTATTTGGAGGTAGGCAGTTAGGCATACAGGGGGATGTCTGTATGAGGTCTGTGTGTGTCTGTGTGTGTGTATGTGTGTGCAATTAAGTAAGCAATGCATATGAATGTATGCATGTATACATATAGGTAGGCAGGTAGATAAGAAAAAGCACACCCGAGACATTAACAAGAGTTATAACGAAATCTACACTTTGATGAAAATTCTTAACATTCAAATGATTAAAAGAGACGTCACTTTTTCAGTAATCCACATTTTGTATGTTTTGCCATGCCTATCCATTGTGTATAACTATAAGTATTATCGGGAAACACAGCTTTCTGCTGTTTGTACTAGGATTACTATTTATAGAAGAACCAAAAGAAAAAAAAAAAAAAAAACTCTCCCCAAAATGTACGTTTTTAAAATAAATAATAATAAATAAATAAAATAAGATAGAGAAAAAAAATAAAAAGAGAAAGAGAATGAATTCGTGATAAACATTTTTATTTTTAGTCACCTGCATGTGTCTTAGATTTACTACAACTCGTAGAGATATATGTTTGCCATTACCTTCGACAGTGAAATAAAAATTGATATTTCATCTTTGAAACTGCATCTTTTAGTACATTGTTTTGTATCTTTTGTTCTCTCTCTCTCTCTCTCTACTCTACTCTATATATATGTGTGTGTTTGTGTGTGTGTGTGTGTACATACATACATACATACGAACATACATACATACACACACATATATACATTGCTCTCTGTTTCTGTCCATCTATATATCTATTCAAAAACATACACAGGAATACACAGACACACAGAGACAGATACACATGCACATACTCACAGACATACACATACACTCACAGACACATACTCACAAGACACTTTCTTCTGTCACAACCACGCTCATTCAGTCTCTTTCTCAACGAGTGACGTAATTTAGTCACAGAGAGCTTGCCAAAACAACATTCATATTCGTGTGCGTGCACACATGCGCGTTCTCTCTCACATTTCTTTTTCTTACTGGTGCTGTATGTCACATTTTTGTCTCTCTGAGTTAGTGGGCTAACTGAACTTTTCCAGTTCATACACATCCGTCGTGGTTATAAATAAAATAATATGTTGATAATCATAATGTTATTATTATTTGTTAAATGTATTAGACTTTAGCGTGACTTTCTTCTTTTTCACTTTCAGTACAAACTGGCTTGACAAACTGCTGACAAATGTAGATATAAAGGATTAAATATTGAGCTGTCTGCTGAAAATATTTGGTCCATCGTCCGACAAAACACACTTTGTGAGATATCTCATGTTGAAATTTTTGAAAGAAGTTAAAAGTGTTTGTGAAGACGTTGATGAGTTCAGTTAAATGTGCTTGAGGTAGTTTAGACAATCCGACATTGTCGTATCTTTATTTATTGTGGTAAATATGACAAAATCAAAACTATATGATCCAAACTCATTCATTTGTATTTTTAATATTGTTTAATTATTTATTTATAATTTTGATATAATTTAATTTAGTTTAATTTAATTTAATTTAATTTAATTTAATTTAATTTAATTTAATTTAATTTAATTTAATTTAATTTGATTTATTTATTTATTTAATTATTTTATTTTATTATTATTATTATTATTATTATTATTATTATTATTATTATTAGTTTTAGTTTTAATTTAATTTAATTTTATTTTATTATTATTATTATTATTATTATTATTATTATTATTATTATTATTATTATTATTATTATTAAGTTGGATTAGCCTTGTTCTCAGTCCATCCATTTTGTCAGTTCTAGAAACAAACGATTATGCGTGTCTAGAGTCGACCGAGTTATCTCTTTTATTCTCACACTTAATCATCGTTAACGACATATGCTGTGTTGCCATATAATTCTCTCTTTCTACATAAATATTAATAGTATGAAGAAGTAAAAATACTAATTTATTTCAAACAGAGAATTGAGTGTCCCTATTATTTATTTATTTATTATATGAAACCTAACTCATATTTGACATAAGAGTTATTTCCCTTCAACATGTTTCGTATAACTGTTTCGTATTAGCAAATTATATTATTACATTTAGTATAATGATTTATATGTTTTGTAATAATAATAATAATAATAATAATAATAATAATAAATAATAAATAATAATAATAAAACATTACTGATTGCCCATTTCTTAAATAACTTACGCGCAAGCAGAAAATTAACAACAGTTATGTCCCTTACGTAAGTCAAACTCAGTACAAATCAAATTATATGTGACGTTAATATGTTGTTTAGGAAGTAACGTCATTTTTTTTTTCTTCTTCAAAACTCGATCATTTTTAAATTTGGCTTGAGTGAAACAGTTAATGTTATAAAGGACTTTATGTAAGTCTGTTGCACTTATGTCATGTAACTCGAATAATTTGAACATGTCTAAATGTTTGTATTATTTAAGATAATGATTTTTTTCTTTTACATCTTTCTTAACTACAGAGATAACAAGCAGTTCATTTTATATGGTATGTGTTCTTCTTCTTACTTATTTTATTTTATTTATTTTACTTGTTTACATTATTTAATTAAATGTATCTTTATTATTATTATTATTATTATTATTATTATTATTATTATTATTATTATTATTAAGTTGGACTAGCCTTGTTCTCAGTCCATCCATTTTTTTCAGTTCTTGAAACAAACGATTATGCATGTCTAGAGTCGACCGATTTATCTCTTTTATTCAGTTTGTTACAGTTTTGTAGCTTGTTGTTGGGAAGGCCGCTACTGTTACTACTATTTCTGCAACTACCCTACTAATGTTGTTGTTGTTATTGTTTTTATTTTTGGTAGAGTAGTAGTAGTATTGGTTGTACTACTAGTAGTGTTGTTGACGTCATAGTTGATATTTTATTTTGTGGAGAAAATTATTTTGTTCTGTGTCAGTTATTCTGTTCTGTTCAGTGAAGAGTGACAGAAGTAAAACAGATTTCGTTTAGCTTTATTTCATACAACATTGATACATTTGCACTACCCTAATAACAACAACAACAACATTAATAATAATAATAATAATAATAATAATAATACCTATAGGCTGAAGACAATAATAAAATAATTAATACAATACAGAAATATCTGGTAAGTCAGTGGAATAATAATCAAGATAAAAATATCTTCAAAAATCACTCACACCTCATAACAAAATATACAACTGTGCTCAATACAAACAGTTAAAAAGCTAAATAAAACTGCAGCACATACCATGAATTTATGAAAACAGCTAAATAATAAAAACATAATAAATTAAGTAATTACTATAAATACGAAAAAAAAAAAAATAAGAAGAAGAAGAAGAGAAAGATATAGTCATATAAACATCAAATTAACTTAATAACGACAAAATAAATTTGTCAAAAAAACACAAAAATAATGATAATAATAATTAAAAAAATAAACAAAAAATATATAAAAAATATAAAATAAATAAATAAATAAATAAAATTATGAATTGAGACTAAATTCAGTGACATCAAATCAATATATAAATTTGAACACAACAAAATTTAATGACGTTTTAATAGTTGTTTTAAAAGGATGACGTAGGTATTTGTTAAAATTAACGTTGCATAAATTATTATAATGGGTTTATTAAAATGTATTACAGAATGATAATGAAAATGTTAAAAGTGTATCTAAGTATGCTTCTGTTGACTTTATTCTAAATATTTTTATTATTTTTATTAAAGTTATTAATTTTTTTTATCAAGTTCTTTTTAAAAGTTAGTTTTAAAATTTATAATTTAACAGGAATGTGTTTCATTTATATGTATTTTATTATCTTAAATGTATAAATAATTAATTATTCACGATTAAATTTTTTTATTATTATTATTTATTTTTCTTTGAATATTATTTTTTTATTATTTATTTTATTTTATTTTATTTATTCTTTGAATATAATTTTATTTATTTACTTATTTAAATTATTTATAATAGCTAGATTTAGATTTTTCTAACCCTGATCGTGGAATTGAAATCGCTGCTATTTTTATTATAACTATCTGTGTTTAATAAAAACATTTTTGTCAGTTCAAACTCGCCTTCAGGTCATCACATGGCAAACGTAAGTGCATTCTACTGAAAAAAAAAAAAAAAAAAAAAAAAAATAATAATAATAATAATAATAAGTAAATAAATAAATAAATAAAATGCTGCAACTTCTACTTTAACGACAACAACAACTGCCACTGTTACTAGTATAACAGTTAAAGCCTACATATTTACTACTGAAACTTATAATAAACAAATGTAATGATGAAGATACGATAATGTTGATAGTGTTAATGGTAATAAATAATAATAATGATAATTAATTATGATCATGATACAATATGAAGACGTTAATAATGATTCAGTGATAATTATAATGAAGATTTTATGATAATGGTGATGATGATCATAATAACGACGATGATGACAACGATGATGATGACTTACCTGTCTTGTTATTGACCGTTATCATCCACTGGACGAACTTGGAGAATCTGGTAAGGTGACTTTATCGTCCAGCCAGAACGTCCGAGTGTGTCCGTTTATGTCAGTCATAGCTTCCAGTTCCTCCTGTTATTATTATTATTATTTATTATTATTATTATTATTATGATTATTATTATTGCTGTTGTTATTATTATTACTATTATTGTTGTTGTCGTGATTGTTACTATTTTTTATTACTGTTATTGTTATTGTTGCTATTTATTATTGTTTTTGTTATTATTACAATTATTGTTATTATTGCTGTTATTATTATATTTCTAATTACTATTTTAAAAACAACATTATTTTTGCTGTTTCTGTTTTTCTTGTACTCCATGTTCTAAAACTAATACCTATTAAAATGATCTCCACTTCACTTGGCAAATTTCACGTTATTTCTTATGACAAAACTTTCTCCTAATCTTAACTTATACAGCCTTAAATGTTGCTAAGTTTTTCGCAGTATTTAAGCAATATTTTATGCAGTTTTATTTCAGTTATGAAACGGCAGGACCGTTCTGAAGCAGGCTTACTTGTAAAAAAAATTATTAATTCAGAATACCTTGACAGTGGAGTCAAATCTTTCAACCACTTTGAAATCATCAGATTCTGGCAGAGCACTGAAAGTTGTTTCGCTGATGTGGACTCGCCCAGCTGATATGATGATAATGATGATTATGATGATCACGATAATAATGATGACAGTGGTGATCACATATTGATGATGATGATCACGATGATATGGAACATTTTAAGACATGCATCAATACATTTTATTGAAATAATACTATCGATAAACATATTTTCTTTTTTCTTTTTGTAATTTCCTATTACTTTCTTGTTTTCTCAATTTACTCTTTATTAATTTCCTTTTTCTTTATTTCCTTATTTATTATTTCACACTCACTAAAATGTTTTATCACAAAAATTATTTTTTAATTACTAAAACTAATAAAAATTAATATTTAATTATAATTATAACTCATTAATAATCTAATAACTGTAGTGAAGATTGAAATAAAAATTCTGTATGGCGTTTAATAAATGTTTTCCGTAAAAAAAAAAAAAAGTAAATAAATTCGAAATGGCGGCTTACGATCTCCAAGGGCTTTAATTCTTGAAGCTATGGTAACTGTTTCCCCTAACAAACAGTATCTTGGCATTTCAGACCCCGCAATTACTGCAGTCACTGGACCTATAGCGTAATATAGTACAGTATTGGTAGTAGTAATTCTAACAGTATACTTTATAGTAATAATAGCAGTAGTACAATATAATACAATACATGACAATACAAAATAATACATCACGATAAAACAATAAAACACAACACAGTACATTAAATTACAGCACAGTAAAATATGAATGAATACAGTACAATACAATAAAACAACACCAATCAATACAATACAATAGATTATCATTTTAATTGTAATTACAATAGAATACAATCCATTTAAGGTTCAATACAAATTTTGTTTTACAGAAATTAACTGTAAATGTAAAACTCTAAAAAGTTGATGATCGTTTTAAAATTATATAACTACTATTACTGCTATATCTGTGATATTACATTCTCAGTTAATGAACGTTATACAACGACTACAACAACATCACATCAATTCTCAGTTCATGAACTAAAATATCACAGTAATTCTCAGTTTACAGATTAAAAACATTAATTTATTAAGCTACAACTGTGATTTCCACTTCTCACTTAATAAACATGTAATGCTATGACTACAACAACGTCACATCAGTTTTTAGTTTCAAGACTACAACTAGCACAAGATCGTACTTGTGTGTGACATCTGCTTGTAAATTACAACTACCACAATATCATACCTCTATGATATCCGTTTGTAAAATGCAACTACCACAACATCATACCTGAGTGACATCAGTTTATAAACTACGACTACCACAACATCGTACCTGTATGACATCCGATTCTCAGTTTGTACATTTGTCCTGGGAGGTGTGGAATGGCGATTGATTTCATTTTCGTTAGCAACTGCAGCGACATGCGACAGATCTCAGCCGCATGACCTTCGCATGGACTAGGCACACCTAGCAACATTAGAAATACTTTAAAAATCTTTTTATAAACATTTCGTCAATTTATCTAATGAATCATTCAACACATGATCCATTCACTCATTTAGCAAAATGTCCAGTGACTCATGCAGCAAATAAATCATCGGTGAATTATTTAGAAAATTGTCCAATGAATAATTAATTCATCAGTGAATTAATTATTCAACCAATCATCAAAATGATACAGCAGATGTTTCACTGGATAATTTGATGAATGATTAGATGGTTCACCATATGATTGATTGATGATTTGCTGCAATAACTGTCTTGTTAATAATTACTGGGATTCAGTTTTCTTGTGTTTTAGATAAAAAAAAGCAATGAAAAAAAACGAAAAAAACTAAAATAAATAAAACGTCTGAAAAAACAACAACAACAGAAAGTTACCTGATGTAATCAGGTATGAGTCTCCAATAGTTTCAATCTTGTGTACATTGTTCTGTTTGATGATGTCATCAAAAATCGTGCACATCTTGTTAATCATCTGAATGACCAGCACGGGGGCGCTGCGTGACGAGATCTCAGTAAAGTCTTGTATGTCGGAGAAAAACACGGTGACATCCGGGAAGTTCTTGGCAGTGTCTTCGTCCTGCTGCGGCTGCTGCATCAGATCAGCGATGTATTTGGGCAACAACTGATACATCAGCTTTACTGTGTGCTTCTTCTGTTTCGTCACAGAGTACATCCTTCATGTAAATAAATAAATAAATAGATTAGATTAAATTAATTAATAAATAAATGCAATAAATAAAAGCAACAAATAAATAAAATAAATAAATAAATTATAAGCAAATAAACAAAGAAACAAGTAAGAAAGACAACAAATAGGTACGATAGCAAATACATGAGTAAAAGAGAAAAAAAAATGAAATAAACAAACAAGTAAGTACATAAGTAGTTAAATAAACAAAAAAAAAGTAAGCAAGAAAGCAAAGTAATTAGAATAACAAATTGATGAATATAAAAAAAAAGAAAAAAGAAAAGAAGAACAACAACAACAACCAAATAAACAATAAACAACAAAAACCTTTCTGCTAGGCATAGCGAATATCGCTGACTGATGTTGGTCAGAAAATACATCACGTAGATAATGATGATAGAAATGATGATGACGCAAATGCAGACGGCGGAGATAACGTACATCTTCTGTCTGTCTGTGTTCTGACCTCGGTCCTGCATTTTGGTTATCTCGATGGCTAGTTCTTCCTGAATGACCAGCAACAAGTCCATGTACTGGGTCATGTTGTCAAACCACATCTGAGCCATGTTTAGAGTTCCGTTTCCGCCGAGTTTGTCCGATCGAATCTCTTCTCTCATACTTTCCAGGTTCTCCAGCTGCTTGACGTTTTTCTGCAACATAAATTAAAACGTGTAAGTATGCGATATTGGAAGTTGGGAACGTCTAAGGAGACAAGTGGGTGGTAATTTCATCTTGGAGATAACTGGATACTGGGAAGTTCTAAGGAGGCACATGGGTGGTATTTTCTTCTTTAATTTTATCGAATAACTGGAAAGATACAGGAGTAATAAAGACAAGAGAATTGAAGGGGGGAGAGCGATAGTAAGTGTTACAGAGAGAGAGAGAGAGAGAGAGAGAGAGAGAGAGAGAGAGAGAGAGAGAGAGAGAGAGAGAGAGAGAGAGAGAGAGTATTATGATTACAAACTAAAAGGCAAATTACTGAATATTATATAAAAAGTGTTTTGAATGTTGAAACTGTTCGTCAGCTCTCACACTGTGTTCTCTAGAAAAGGAAAAAACTTGAAAAAAAAAGAAACATATTTAAAACTTACGTAGATATTCTTTTCATAGAGGTCATGCACCAAATCAGAGTAGCGCCTTGCTGACAGAATGGTTGCCATAGCAACGTCCTGACTTTCGGCGAACCACAGATACATGTCAAGTGATGGGAACCGACCGTCGACGTAAAACACCGTTCCGAGCGCTCGCTCTAGCCCGACGTACTCCTTGGCAAGCACTACTTCCTGATAGGCCACAAGGCTCGGCCACACGATTGTCGACTGATCCTCCGTGACCGCCTCGTACAGCCATACAATAAACACCCGAATCAGAGTCGTGTAAAACTGTAACTCTCTGTCCACCGTCTGATCCTGTATGTCCAACTCGTATCTGCAGTAACAGTGCAAGTAGTAGTAGTTGTAATAATAATAAAATGGTAGTAGTAGTAACAATGATACTAATAATAACAGTAATAATATTAATAGTAATACTATTGCTACTACCACAAATAATAATACAATAATAATAATAATGAAGGTAGAAGAAAACAGTAGTAGTAGTAGTAGTAGTAGTAGTAGTAGTAGTATTGGATTAGTAGTAGTGGTAGTAGGTATAGCAGTAGTAGTAGTAGCAGAAGCAGTAATAGTAGGTGTAGCAGCAGTTGTACAAGTAGAAGAAGTAGGAGTAAGTGTAGTAATATTGAATAAGAATAAGTAGTAATAGTAGCTTAGCAGGAGCAGCAGCAGTAATAAAATAATAATAATAATGGTATAATAATTACAAGGAGTGAGTGAGAGAGACAAAAGAAAAAGTGAGATAAAAGGAAAAACGTGAAATAGAAAGGAAAAAAGAAGAAGATAAAAAGAAGAAGCGGAAAACAAAGAAGTAGATCAACAGTATAAAAAAAGGGTACCTGTGTTTGTTGAGAAATGATAAAAAGTTATCTTTCGACTGGAACTCGTTGCTAATCAGGACTGGGCCAGTGGTCGAGAATTTGAAATTCTCCAGCGACGTATCCGTCTTCACGTACTGCTCCAGCAGCAGGTTCTTCGTCTTCTTCTGAATTGAGCTGAGATAGAGGGCGCTAACGTCTCTCTCTTCCTGTAGCGAATGGATCACCTGACCCAGTCGGACGCTGTAAAGGAGGGTGTTTGTGATGGCCGACGATTTGGCATAGTTGCTCAGTGTCAGACAGAATGTGTTGGTAGTTATCCCAGTGAGAACGATGACGGGGATCATGATGATGGAAATTAGTTTTATCATCTGTTTTATTTTACCTGATTTAGTTGTTGGGTGATCTGAGGAAATAAACCCAATAAAAACAACAAAGTAATAATATTTATACTTTGTTGTTTCTTTTGTCTTTACGTACATACATACATATATACATACATACATACATAAATACATACATAAATACATACATTCATACATACATACATATATGTATACTTGTATGTGTTTGTTTGTGCACTAGCAAACGTACCGACGAAACAGTCTAAAACGGCGGTGAATATGACATTGTTTCGGTTCATGACTGGGACGGTGACGTCGGCGATAACCATTCTGCTAACAACATCAGTGTCATTGGTGACCACCATGTAAGCGGTGTCCGCTGTTTTACGTCTGGGTTAATCAGATTTCACCAGCTTGCATAATTTATGTTAATAACATAATGTTTCGTTAGATGACGCCATAGTATGTCATATGAAAAGACTAATGCTGCAGAAGTGCGCATTTTGATCTATTTTCCACCAAACATAATCATTTCATTGGACAAAAAAGTATAATTAAATACAATAAGAAAAACACTAGCCTATTTTTATTTTATTCTTTATCTAAGAATTGATTAGAAATAGAATATAAATATTGTATTTATGTATTTAAATACAATATTTATCATTCTATTTCCAGTCAATTCTTAGAAAAAGAATAAAATAAAAATAGGCTATGTATTTAAAAATATTGGAAATCTATATAAATGCTTCTCTAATGTCAGCTCTATGTTGGATGTTCAACAGTTGTAAATGGAAGTAATTTATTCATCCTTACTCCCAACAGAAAAACTTTGAATGTCCTGGACCCTACACCTTACAATGATCTCAGATTGATTGTGATAGTTATATTTTAAAGCTTTTATTGTTTACTCCAATAATCTGTTTCCTCAATAAAATTTGTTTTTATAGTAATCTAAACCCTTAGTTACATAGGCCGAAGGATCAAGAAGACATCTTTTAAGATTGTATATATAAAGAGGGAGAGAGAAAATGAGGTGGGGAGAGAGAAAATGAGGTGGGGAAAAATTGTGAAATAGTGATAAACAGAAGAGACCAGACAGACAGGCAAAGAGACAGACACAGAAAAAAAGCAACAAAATTAGAATTAAACAGAAATATATAAATACAGAGATAGATAACGAGAAATACCAAAATAGAGAGAGACAGACAGACAGACACACTTACTTGAACATATTTGCTGACATGCAGTGCGAGGACCCTTGATGTCAAACACTGACCTCTCAATCTCAGAAGGGGTCAAAGACGCCCTCCCTGACGACACGATGGACGGACGTCTTCCACCCTCACTGCCTGAATCCACCCGCCTGTTCCTGTATGTTTGTATCCACGACATGTGTATGACTATAACAACAACAACAACAACAACAATAATAATAATAATGGTGGTAGTAGTAGTAGTAGTAGCAGCAATAGTAATAGTAATAGTATAATAATAATGATAACTACAACAACAATAATCTTTATTTTAAACAGGTGAGTACATATCAGAGTTTTGGCCGGAACGGTAAAAAAGTGAATAGATTTTATGATACAAATTTATTGTGCGAATTAATATTTCAGACAAATTGCCCAGCCACTGGTCTCGTTTCTCACATGAAAAGAAATGGGAATATTACTCTCAGTTTTCCTAAATAATTTTAACTTCACTCAGTTTAAACACTGAACGAAAACCAGTCATAACTGTGAAAGACTGTCATTTCAGCACAATGATGACATAAACATTGCTGTTACCAAGGCAACAGGCCACATCTGTTTAAAACTGTGATACACTGTTATTTAGCAAATTAAAGGTATCTAAGTAGTGAATTCAATTCTTTATATTATTTAAATTACTATATATATATATAAATATATAATAATAATATAAAAAAATAATAATACAAAAGTTCAGTGTATATTTCCTTTGCAACCTGTTTCCATTGGTGTTTATTTTCTCTATTAAATAAAAGAAAATAAACTTAAATTTAAAAACAAATGAATAAAAAGACATACAAATAACATAAATAAATAAATAAAATTAATTAAAAACAAAACTGAATGATAAAAAAGAATTTTTTTATATTTAATATGTACATAAAAAAGTGTGTGAATGTTATTATTTTATATCAATGTGTATGTCTCTATGTGTATGTGTGTCTGTATGTAAATGTATGTAAATATAAATGTGTGTATGTGCTTGTGTGGGTGGGGATGGCGGTGTGAGTATGCATGCATGCATGTGTATAAATATGCATTTGTGGGTGAATGTGTTTCTGTATATGTATATATATATATCTACATGTGTATGTGTTATATGTATGTATGTGTATGTATGTATGTATGCATATATGTACGTTTGTGTGTACATGTAGTAGTTTGTTTTAATCTTTGTACTATAAAACTGTCTATATATAGTGACTGTTTAAATAAAAGAACAAAAACATAATAAAAGAATCAAAATAATTTGCTAAAATATTTCATAAAAATTATTTAAAATATCTTACCTGTTTTATATCCAACCTAATCAATTTCAGAATTTCCTTTTATGATAATCAAAATGTCTAACTTGAATCCCAGCCTCTATCTGAATTGTAACCATGGTAATCTGCACAGAGAAGCAACATAACTGTGACTAACACATTTATTAAAATACACAGAGAATTTAGAACTGGTGTAGTGGTAGATGTAGCAGGTGAAGTCAGAATCACTGTAGTAAGATTAGTAGAAGTAGAAATAAAAGTAGTAATAGAAATAGCAACAGAAATAGTAGTAATATATATAGAAGTATACATAGAAGTAGTAGTAGCAGTAGCAATAATAACAATGATAGCAGTAGTAACAGTAGTGGAAGATGCAGTAATATAGTAGTAGAAAAAGCAGTTATAGTAGCAGAATTCATAATTAGTAGTGGTAATAATAATAGTGGTACTAGTACTACTAATAATAGTAATAGAAAAAGTAGATGCAGTAATATTAAAAATAGTTCTAGAAGTAGCAGTAATAGTAGTAATAGTAGTAGGAGTTACAGTAGTACTAGTAGTAGCATTAGTAGTGGTGAATACTAGCAGTAGTAACTGTAGTAACAGTAATAGTGCTTGTATTACCACTACATCAGTCTTCAGTTCTTCACAGCTCTACTATTACACAGTTTTTTTCCTTTTTTATTACACTAAAACAAATTTATGGTCAATATGCAGTTTTAATTTATCAAAAATCTACAATAAAAAAAAAAGAAGAATCAAAAACAAGTAGCTATAAAACGTTTATTGTACTGATGTGATATGTTTAATAGTACACAGCAATTATTAAAATCAATTATTTTTCTCATGGTTTAAAAAGTAAAGCTAAAATACTGTGAATCTGTTAAATAATTATTTATAGCAAATATTGAATATAAAAGTCATTATTTATTTGTAAATTTACATTCTATATATAATACATAATATAGAAAACAAAAAATTTAAAAACATTTCTCTGGATTACATGTCAATTAACACAGTAAAAATCCCATGAAATTTGTGTAAATAAAAAAAAATAAACATCACTTCATAACTTGAGAAAGTTGTAAAGGTACACAAAGGTAAAATTGGAATATATCAATAAGAAAACACTTTAACAAAAATATTGAAGTGCATTTGCAACAAGTTTATGCAAACTCTATTTTATAACAATTTAAAACATGTTTATGTAAACTGAAAATTATAACAATTTGAAACAAGTGTATGTAAGTTCTAATTTATAACATTTTGAAACACATATGTAAATTTTATTTCACAAGTTTAAAACATGTTTATGTAAATTCTAATTTATAACATTTTGAAACATATGTAAATTTTATTTCACAAGTTTAAAACATGTTTATGTAAATTCTAATTTATAACAATTTGAAACATCTTTATGTAAATTCTAATTTATGACAACTTGAAGCATGTTGATGTAAATTCTAATTTATAATAGACTGAAACATATTTGTGTAAATTCTAATTTATAACAATTTCTCAGTGGACTATTTAACATAAGGTTATTATAGGCACATGTAAAAATATGAATAACATTATTTATAATATAACAGAAAACACAAAGAAAATGTCAGTACACTCAAAACATGAAGTATTTTATTAAACACCCTGCCTTTACACTTCTTTAACAAATCAAGCAAATGCAAGGTCTTCGAGCTTGATAAAGGTATATTAAAAAAATCTTCTTTACTGAAAAGCTGTCATACCACAGACACAATGACTTAAATGCAACTCAGAGGTAATTTATCAAAAGTTGGGTGTACCTATCCATTTGTTTGTCTGTATGTAAGTATTCATATATAATACCACACACACACACACACACACATATATATAATAAACAGACTACTTAATAAAAATAATAGCACAATTTTAATAATTATATATATATTAGTGATATGTTATTAAGCCTATAGGCCTAGGCTTATGACAGCTGAGGTTATGATGTGTTTGTAACATTAGAAATAAAGTTTTTGATAAATTCAAGTTTTACAAGAAATACTTATTTTTACTTATCATCATTATCATCATTATCATTATCACCATCATTAACATCATCATCAATATTATTATCATCATCATCATCATCATCATCATCATCATCATCATCATCATCATCATCATCATCATCATCATTATTATTATTATTATTATTATATGGCTCAATTTAAATAATGAAGCAAAATGAAGATTTAAACCTGAAAATTATGATAACAAAGTTAATATTCAAACTGTCTGTATTTTCACAAATATTTTTCACTTAAAAAAGAAATCCCGTTATATGATTATTATTATTATTATTATTTAATATTAAGAAAAATAAAAGTTGCCAATAATTTCTGCCATATTGATTTAGTTATTATCATTTTATACATTTATTGAAGTTGATAATACATGTAAATAGAGCAAGAGAGCAAAGGAATGAGAGAGAGAATGAGGGAGAGAGAAAAACACAGGGGTAAGATACAAAATCAGGAACAGAAGTATGTGAAAAGCAGATCAAGATATAAAGTTATAAATAGAGAATGACAGATAAAAAGAGAGAAACAGATAGAAAGGAAAAATAAAAATTGATAGAAAGAAACAGACAGTGATTGACAGAGGAAGATAGATAAAAAGAAAGATTATTAAAACTTTTCTTTTAGATCTTTTATCTTCTGATTTCATTGTTTTTTCATATACAATACTGAAATTTAAAAGTGGAAGGCGCAATCACTGTTATACTTGTTAATATTAAATATTAACTTGTCAAATCACCCAATTGGTTAAACCCGACTGTCTCAGATTTTGATAAAACTTGGTATAGTTGTTGACTGGGATCCCACAGCACTAAAACTGAAATTTTAGGCCAATCGGACCAGTGGTGTGGGAGATATGGCCCCCTGAATTTTGAGATTTTCAGTTTGGAGAATGTTGGTGTACACTGACCTTTTGACCTTTGTTATGACCTTGTGAACATGTGACCATGAGATGACCTTTCTTGAAATTTAATCTCCCACATGTTAACTAAAACATAAAAGTTTCAGAGGTGTAATCTTTTTTTGTTTAGCCACAATATAGATTTAAAAAATACATACCTGCATGGATGATTGATACAATGCATTACAATGTACATTTTCTACATGTATACACTTCTCTGAGACCAAAAACTCATCTTTGGAGTCAAAATCCATCTGACATGTCTGATGGAATGCCTGAAGGATATGAAAAGATGCCAAATGGCATGAGATGTTATACACAATCAGGCCCAAAGGATTAACAGGAAGTGTGGTTTCAGGCATGTCAGGAACTCCTTGAAATCCCCTGGTGAAAACCCCATTGAGCACATGGCAATTAGAAGTTTCTACTACTAATTCTTCTACTACTCTGTCTATTCCCACTACCTTTTGTTCCTAACTATTTCTACTTATACTACATCTTCTTCTACTGACACTATTATCAGTGATGCTACAACATTCGGTACTAGTAGTTACTTCTATTACTATTATAACTCCCATCAGGCTCCTGTTATTACTTGCACCTCTACTACTACTACTACCACCACTGGTATTACTTTTACCACCACCAGTACTTCCACCATTACTAATGTTACTAATGGTGCTGTTACTACTTTTATTATTAGAACAACTACTACTGTCACCATTATTGCCACTACTGCTTCTTTTATTATCACAAATACTGTTACTACGTCTACTAGTACTAGAATCACCATTATATCAACAGCTACTACAATAGATATTTCTTATTTTGCTACTTCTACTGACACTACTTCTTCTACTATTAGCAATTAATCCTACTACTTCTTTTAGTACTACTAATTATACTAACACTCCCTCCACATTACTATTATATCTCCTACTACCTATTGCTACTACATCTAAGAGACTACTTCCACGATTTATACTGCTACTTGTAGCATTAATATTGATATCATCATCATCATCATCATCATTATTATTATTATTACTGGCAGTATAAGTAATAATACTAGTACTACTAGAATACAAATAGTTCAATGGGATTACAACACTGATACTTCTACAACAACAACTTTTAATATTATTACTTCAACTACCATTACATCTAATATAAGAATAGTAGTACATTTACTAGTACTATGACTGCTATATTTTAAAGTAATACAGTGATTATGCCTGAGATAAAACTAGTCTGAAGATCAATTCAGTTCACTGCATTATTTCATGACACTGATGGCTGTGCTGGACCATATAAAAATAAGAACAAATTTGTTAACCTGTGCCATCATGAAGAGCACTTTGAGTTGGAAGGTGAACTTTTTTGAAACAAGCCATGGGAAAAGTGCCTGTAATGGAATTGGGGGGAATGTGTAGAAGTTGCTGACAAAGGCCAGTTTGCAGTGTCCCTACACAGACCCAGTTCTGACCAGTGAGCCTATCATGGACTTCTGCATCAAAAGTATTCCAGGTATTTACTTTTTCAACATCACACCAGAACACATAGCAAAGCATGAGTTGGAACTACAAGGGAGGTTTCAAGTGGCTAAAACGGTCAAGGCAACACAGCAATTTTACCGGTTAGTTCCAGTGTCTATGTCAAAGATGCATGCCTACAAGCTGAACCTGCAGAGTGACCCACCAGAACTAGTATCTGTCCAGGACTCTGAGGATGATATGACAGAGTTACCAGAGGAGCCAAGAAGCAAAACTATATTTGTTGTCTGTATGATGATGAGGCATGGGTTAAGCTAGTTGAGGACATTTTAGAAGAGCATGGAGACATCTTCATTCATTTCATGTACCCTCATGAATTCCTAGCATCAGGAATTGGTCATTCATATTTTAGTTAATCAGATGTTAATGGCAGAAAAGGTGTTATTTTCATGGACATGCAATTTCTGAATGTATATTGCTGCTAAACAAAGATTATTACACCTCGAAAACTTTTATATGTTTTAGTTAACATGTGGTAGATTAAATGTCAAGGAAAGTCATCTCAAGGTCACGTGATCCACAAGGTCAATTTCAACATCATAACAAAAGTCAGATTTGGTGCTATGGGAACCCAATCAACATGTATACCAAGTTTCATAAAAATCTGTGAAGGTCAGGTTTAAAAAAAATTGGGAGGGGTATTTGACACAGAATGACCCTATACTAGTTACTACAGTGTTTATTTTAAATATTAATTTGGAATACTAGTTACTACAGTGCTTATACTCAATATTAATTTGTAATACTTGTTGCTACAAAAAACATTAATTTGTGTGTTAAGTACTTGTAAATGTTACTAATACAAACAATATACTTTGAAATGTAAAGAATATACAAAGGTTAAATAATAAGGATTAAGACTAGTTTAAACTACTTTAATATATATATAATGTTTTGTTTATAATATATTGCAAAAATAATATAATAAAAAATCATAAAATATAAAAAATATTAATAATAATAATAAAAAACTAACTAATTAATAATTAATTAATTAATTAATACTAATACTAATACTAATACTAATAATAATAATAATAATAATAATAAAATAGATATGTGAAACAAAAAAGTAAAATATTGAATACATTTTGCACCAGTTTATAGGATAACAATAATTAAAAAAATATTAACAGTGAACACATCAGTCAGTGACAATGTCAAAAACAATTTTAGAAATCATTTTAAAATGATAATAAATTGAAACATTAGTACAAGAACAAAAATAAAAAAGCAAAATGTCTTAGAACACTAGAAAGATGAAAATAATTATAGAGCATTTCAGTTAAAATTAATTTGCAAACATTAAAAAAAAAAAAAAAAATATTATTTTAAAAGTGACCCCTAACATCAAATCATGTCTTAAGTCACAACTATTTTTCAAAACAGCACTGAAAAATGAACTTTTTTATTATGAGATTCTAATGACCTCACCAGAAAAAAATTGCAAATTTATAATATTAACGATACTTTAGAAGGTATTTTTTAAACCCTAGACTGAAGAAGTTACTGAATTTCCAAGAATACCTATCTTTATTTCATATATACTTAAGATGACTTTTTAAGTATTTCAGCTATGGAGACAGCAGTGGTATGAAAATGAAGTTTATAAAGCAAAGAATATGAAAATTTGCATAATTTAATAACTCTTAAAATGTGACTTAATACTTCATTTGATGTATGCAGTCACAAACTGTCATGAGATCTGATAGATTAACCCTGTACCTACAAAATGACAACAATCTCTAATCCAGAGTCACAGGTCACTGCTATGGAAACATGTTTAAATGGAAGACCTGATTTGTATTTTTAATTAAAGGAAGCGATACACAACCCAAATATGTTATGCTTCAGTACTGAAAGAATCTGAAATATCCCTCATAGTGATAACCTTTTTTTTTGAAATTCTGTCCCCATAATTTACAACTCTCTTTGAGGATATTAATAATTCAAGGATCTTGACTTGACTGAACTTTCTTCAGAGGTATTTCATCCATGGCAGACTGTTTCTTCAGTATCCTGTGCTTGCTCGTACTCTCGGTGGGTCTGGCATCAGTATCATCCTTACCCTCATCAGAAATCAGTGGGGACCCCTCTGTTTCCTCCTTTTCCTCAAAAACTGCATCCAGTGGGGTGGTCGGACTATGAGATGTTCCCTTCTGTGTTTCATCAATAATAATCTGTGTGTCAGTTTCAGGTATGAAAGCACCGTGCCTTGATGTTTTACCCAGATCAAAAGTTATTGCCCGGTCCTTTGCATCAAGATTTCTTTTAGTCACTGATCTCTCCTTACACATCTCACTGTCTGAGTCAGACCATGACCTTCGTTTTCGGGTAATATCCTGAAGTGGTATGGCATGTTGCAGACGCAGATTGCGTTTTGCCTTTGCCTGGATGTTGCTGAGCATGCTGTTGTGATCCTCAGAGACGAGGTCTCTGTCATACATACTGTGTAGCAGCTGAAAAAGAAGATAAACATGTTTAAATTTGTAATAAACTGTATAAAACAGTTATGGATATTTTCAAGAGTGAACTGATAATACTTTTCCAATGGAACTGAATCACTGTTATGAGAGAGAGACAGATGGTGTTTCTACTGAAACAAATCTACTGATTCAAAGTTTATAAAGGTACAAATCTGCTGACTGAACTGTACACACCAATCTACTGGAGGTCTGGGATGTCAGAAGATGGCGCAGTCCTTTAGCATCTATATTATGATCAAATTTCTGAGGTCTTCTTAACGTTACAGGCTCTGAAAATTAATAATAAAACATTATTTTATTTTACATTGTTACTACTGTTATTGTTATTGTTGTTGTTGTTGCTGATATTGTTGTCATTATTATTATTATTATTATTATTATTATATTTATTATTATTATTATTGTTTAATTTATACTTTCAGTTTTATTATTTAAACAACATGCACAAAAATACACACATGTATAAACCAACACATACACAAAAACAAACAGCCATATAGGGATATATATATGTGTGTGTGTATATACATACTGACACAGACACATGCACTCAAACATAGACACATATATCTACATATACACATGAATACACACAAAAAACAAATATATACACACACACATACATACATGTACACACACTGACAAACCACACATACACAAATATATTTAGACACAAAAGGTTAGATTGTGAAATAACTCACCAACTGTGAAGTCATTGTCAGCAGACCCAGTCTCTTCAGTGTCAGGTGGAATCAATGTATTGTTGTCAAGTGGAGACAAGTATGTTTCCGTGGTAACGTGAGGTCTTAAAACAGCACCAACACAACTTATCTTTAGTATTTATTTTTATACAGTCACACAGACAGACAGACAGATAGATATCTTCTTACACTTGTTTTGTTTTTGTTTTCAGGGTTAAGAAGAGATAGAAATTATAGAAGAAAAGGATATAGAAAAACTGACAAACAGACAAATAGAGAGACAGATGAATAGACAAACAGACACACAAGCTATAAAGAGGAAACGAATCTATAGATATATTATAAACAGACAAACAGATAGAAAGAGAGGCATAGAGACAAAAAGAAAACAAGACAGTTATTTAATAATAATAACAATAAAAATAATAATAATAATAAAAATAATAATAATAATAATAATAATTAAAAACTTACATATTGGATGATGGTGGTAAAGATTTTACTCCACTGAGCTTTAAATAGCGATAATGTTCTCTGTAAATAAACATACACAGTATTATGTGTTCATCTGTTTTGTGTCTGTATTTCTGTGTGTGTATGTATGTATGTATGTATGTATGTATGTATGTGTGTGTTTATGTGAATTACATGAAGTCATTATCTATTAATAATAAAAAAACAAATTTCTAAAACTTACTTCAGCAGTATTTTGTAAATAATATAAAAAAAATTCTAAAACTTACTTCAGAACTATTTTGTCAATAATATAATTTTTTTTACTAAAACTTACTTGAGCACTATTTTGCAAATAATATTAATTTTTTTTACAAAATACTTACTTGTGCACTATTTTGTAAATAATACAATTCTTTTTTTTACTAAAACTTACTTGAGCAGTATTTTGTAAATAATATAATTTCTTTTTTAGTAAACCTTACTTGAGCAGTATTTTGGAAATAATATATTCTTTTTTTTTTACTAAAACTTACTTAAGCATTATTTTGTTGTAGAAATCTTTCAGTTTTAAATCACTTTTCTCTGGATTGTTTTGCAGCCAGTTTCGGATATATTTGTTTTCAAACTGCTCCAGAATTTCCTAGAATGTTTAAATTAATTTTTATTTTACATGCTTCTATGTAGATGAGCAACACCGTATAAAAATCAAAGTTTTATATTATTCAATTTTTAAAACTTGTAATAAAGAAGGAATAAGTTTAGAAATAACTTTTTAAAATGATTAAACAAACAAATGAATGAATAAATGAAAAAACAAATGAGGAAACAAATGAACAAACGAATAAATAAATGTTACATGACTTACTCTAAAATGATTTCTTCCATGAAATCCAATAATATCTTCAATACCTGCCATTACATGATCAGTCACCTATGAAAAAAATTTAATTAGACCAGATATGAAAAAAGATAGAAAAAAAGAACAAAAGAAAGATGATGAAAGCAAGTAAAGAAGAAAGAAATAAAGAATACAAAAAAATGGAAGGAATAATGAATGAAAGAAGAAGAAAATAGAAAGAAGGATGTAAAAAAAGAACCAAAGAAAACAGAAAGAAAATGAAATAAATTATAATAATTTTAAGTAAAAACAAAATAACAATAATTTTCACATCTTACATCAAATGTTTTCATAACTCACTGAAATGACAACTCTTTAGCTCACTAAGGATTATAATTATCTGCTCACTTTACTCACCTCTTTACTTAGATTGCCTTCTTAGACACCTATGAGTTAACAATTTGAGAATTAACTTTTTACTCATATGATGAATAAACCATAAAACACTTTACTAGCTGTGAGTACAATTATCTACTCACTTGAGACTTCAATTCACTTACTCACCTGAATATTAATTATTTACTCACAATAATTTATCTGAGGGTTCAGCTATGTAACTTGAAAAACATGAACTCTTTACTCACTATGAATGCAGTTATTTACTCACAGTGAGCACAACTGTTTACTCACCTCTGAGTTCAGTTCAATGTACATGGTCTGTGATTTCTCAGCTGCCAGTTTGACCTGGAAAAACCTCACTAATGGTTTGATTGTTGTACCCTGAATGAAAAAAAAAACCCACGTCTACCACTGGGCTTTGATCATGTTTCTTTGTGAAGAGACATTAACAAAGACGCAAACTTACTTTAGTGATATTACATTACATTACATTTTATTAAACTGTATTGTATTATATTGTATTGTATTATGTTGCATTATATTGTATTGTACTGCTTTATGCTATGCTATGCTATGCTATAACTGTTATGCTCTGTTATTCTATGTTACATTATAGTTCATGTGGCAATAACAATCAGCTTTTACAATTTTATTCATTTATGATGTCATATAAAGTTAAAAAACAATTTTTTTTTTTTTTTTAAATCATCCTCTTTTTAAAAAAATCTCTTTTCAATTTGCAGCATGTTTTAATTTTCAACAACAGGACAAGACATATCTGCATGTTTTACCTTAACTATATTCAACTGACCTGAATGAAAACTGTGAACATGATGATGAAGAGGGTGGAAGTTACGAACATGTTCTTCATTGGAATTTCTTCCGAGTCCAGTAGAGCAACAAGAGAGAAGCAGACTGCACCTCGAAGACCACCATATGACTGAATCAATTTAAATATAAATAATTTATTTTCAGTAATAAACAAAAAACAACAACAAATAAGTAAATAAATAAATAAACAAAGAATCAAATAAATAAATGAATAAATAAATAATCAAATATTTATATAAACAAACAAATAAAATTGATTTTAAATTAAATAAACAAACAAAGAAACAAACAACAACAAACAAATAATAAACAGATACATCACTCAACAAATAAAAAGAAAACTGAAGCTACAATTAAGATTACAGAGGAAAGCGACTTACTATCATAAACTGTTCATCAAGTCCAATCTTCCTCACTCTGTATCTGTCAAATCTGTTAATCAGAAATGACATTCCATACACAACTGAAATACAAAATAAATAAATAAATAAATAAATAAATAATAGGAAGGTCATTCCATATGCAACTGAAATACAAACAGAAATATTAATAAATAAACAAACAAACAAACCAACAAATAAAAATAAATAACTATACAGAAATGTCATTCCATATTCAACTAAAATTCAACAAAGCAAGCAAGTAAATAAGTAGTTAAGTAAGTAAATAAATAAACAAATAAATAACAGAAATGTCATTCCACCTACTACTGAAAAACAAATAAGAAAATAAATAAATAAATAAATAAATAAATAATGAAAGAATAATAGAAATGTCATCCCACACAGAATAATAAACAAATAAAATTATATAATATACAGTTGCAATATACGCATCCATTTAACATACCAGCATACTTACTGATAAAGTGATACACTAGTCCACAGTCAAATATCTAACATACTAACATATTTACTGACAAAGGAATACCTAGACAGAACAGTCCACAGTCTAAAGTCAAATATCTAACATACTAACATATTTACTGATAAAGGAATACCTAGACAGAACAGTCCACAGTCTAAAGTCAAATATCTAACACACTAACATACTTACTGATAAAGCGATATACTAGACAGAACAGTCCACAGTCTAAAGTCAAATATCTAACACACTAACATACTTACTGATAAAGCGATATACTAGACAGAACAGTCCACAGTGTAAAAGTCAAATATCTAACACACTAACATACTTACTGATAAAGCGATATACTAGACAGAACAGTCCACAGTGTAAAGTCAAATATCTAACATACTAACATATTTACTGATAAAGGAATACCTAGACAGAACAGTCCACAGTATAAAGTCAAATATCTAACACACTAACATACTTACTGATAAAGCGATATACTAGACAGAACAGTCCACAGTGTAAAAGTCAAATATCTAACACACTAACATACTTACTGATAAAGCGATATACTAGACAGAACAGCACAGTCCACAGAGTGAAACCAGTGTGCCAAATGTGATCTTGTCTTACCAGAGCCAGACCAAGAAAAAGAAAAATGACAATTTCCGAAGCTGAACTGTAAAACAAAATTAATCAGTACGATACATGTTTGTATGTGTTGGCAATCACTTGTTTATTTGGGTGTATGTATGTGTATATCTGTGCATATCTGTATGTTGATTTATGTATATGTATGCGTGTGCATGTGTGTGTATGTGTAATGGAATTCCGATTGTTACATCCGCACTTTTTATTTTTATGCCATGGAATTGAAATTGTGTAACTAATTGTAACTACAATCATATCAGTGCTTTTCATTGTTGCTGCCAATTTTTCAATTCCATGGCATTCTTATAAAAGGGCTGGCACTTGGTAATTAGGCAGCGAAGGTGAAGGCCAACATGAGAACTCAGTCAGGAGGGGAAATTAATGTTTTTGAATGACATTGTCTTTACGGACAAGTATCGTTAGCAACTGTCTATTCTTATTTTGATAGGGTGTAATGTGCAATTAACCTGTGTCAGTAACATTTATTATACTGAAAATTATAATGGTTTAATCTGTCCTCCTTGCAGATTCTTATTTTGTCTTGGATTCCTGTCTGACCTTACTTGTAACATTAATCAAAATTACTTAAATGTATGTTTTATGATTGTATAGTGTATTATTATCAAATCACCTGTATATCATAATTAAATAATTAACATGAACCTTAACTTGTGTTGTGTTTATTTCTCTAGTTAATAGATAGACTTATTGATTTATATAGATTGCTGTCAAAAACACCTTGTTACCTTAGGCTGAGCCTTAATAAAACATTCATGATGTTTAATGGTGTGGACCCTGTAACAGTGTGTGTGTCTGTATGCATGTATGCTTGTGTGTTTATGTGAGTGGATACATATTTGTTATTATTATTTATATATTCATGCAATGAAGAAGTGCAAATTCATATATCTATATAATTAAGTTTACCCCTACCCTTACCAAACTACTGATATAAAACAAATGATGCCATTTCCCCAATTTATATTATTTGTACATAAAAGATGACACCTCCCTTCATCAGTACAGTCTTTAAGAACATAACAAATGATGCCTCATTCCTTCTGTACAGATACTTGCTTAACTGGTATTGCATGAATGATATTATGAAGATAGTTGTCCAATGTTAGTATAAGAAATAGATTAGTTGCACTCACCTGATAACTTTGGTAAAATATTTAACCGTGGTACGAGATTTGTCACTTATGTTGTGGAAGGCATAGTGAACCTGAGTCAAACCACAACCAATTATACTGAAACAAATAGTGAGATGGTAACAGTAATTCTGAAACAAATAATGAGACAGTAACAGTTATATTGAAACAATGAAACTGTAATAATACTGAAACAGATAGTGAGATGGTAACAATAATACTGAAATAAATAGTGGCAAGGTAATAATGATACTGAAACAGGTAGTAAGATGGTATCAGTTATACTCAGATAGTGAGATGGTAACAATAATACTGAAATAAATAGTGAGATGATAACATTAAACTGAAACTAATAGTGAGAAGGTGATAATAATACTGACATAGTTAGATGGTAACAATAATACTGAAATAATAGTGAGATAAAAACAGTCAAATTGAAACAAATATTGAGATAGTAACAATTATGCTGAAATAAATAGTGACAAGGTGATAATAATCCTGAAACAGGTAGTAAGATGGTATCAGTTATACTCAAATAGTGAGTTGTAACAAGAATACTGAAATAACTAGTGAGATACTAATAATAATACCGAAACAAATAGTGAGATGCTAACAATAATACTGAAACAAATAGTGAGATGGTAACAGTAAACCTGAAACAAATAGTAACAGGGTGATAATAATACTGAAACAGTGAGATGATAATAATACTAAAATAAATAGATGGTAACAATGATGCTAAAAAAAACACAGTGTAATACTAACAGCTATACTGAAACAAATAGTGAGTTAGTAACAGTAATAGTGAAACAAAAAGTGAGATGGTAACAATAACATTGAAATTGGCAGTCAGATGATAACAATAATACTGTAGCAGTGAGATGATAATATGGAAACAGATGTTGAGATGGTAACAGTAAAGGTGAAACAGACAGTGAGATGGTAGCAATAATACTGAAACAAACAATGAGATAGCAGAGATTTTACAAAAACAAATAGTGAAATGATAGAACAATACTGAAATGGTGAGATGGTAAGACAAATACTGAAACAGTGTGAGATGGTAGTGAAAAACAAAAGTAATAAACAAACTAGCTATAGAATAATGAAATTAATAAAGTAAACTGGTGATAACAATTGTAGCAGCAGTAGTAGATGCAGTAGCAGAAATAACAAAAATGTTAATCATAAAGATTGAAATGAGAAACAAACGTATGAATAAACAAACAAATAAATTATTGTAATAATAAATAACATAAAAGGTACTAAATAAATAATTCCACATTATTTACAAGATGATATGTAAATAAATATTAGAAGGTTTCTACAAAAACGATCACAGAAAAAATAAATAAAAGAAAAACAACAGGTATTAATTACAGGTATAAACAAAAGGTACAAGTTGTAGGTACAAAACACATATATAAACTACAAGTAAAATGTAAAAATAAAAGATAAAAAAATAAAGATGTAGATGTAAAAACTGCAGGTAGAAAATACAAATGTAGACAACATAAAAATTACAGGTAGAAATATTAGTGTAAACAAATTATAAACACTGTAGGTAGAAAACACTACTTGCACACCTGATTATCCCAGAAAACTCAAAAAGTTCAGCAAGGAGAAATCCCAGGTAGGCCATTGTGTAGATAACAAGAGGCTGCAGTACTGAAAGTAATTTAAAAATGAACTGAAATACACCACGTTAAACTGAAATACAATAGACTGACACTGAACTGAAATACAACTGTTTTCAATTAAACAGAAATATAGTTATTTAAAACTGAACTGAAATACAGTTGTTTAAAACAGAACTGAAATACAGTTGTTCAAATCCGAACTAAAATACAGTTGTTTAAAGCTAAACAGAAAACAACATTTAAAACTAAACTGAAATACACTAGATTAAAACTGAACTGAAATACAATAGTTTTAAACTAAACAGAAATACAAATGATTAAAACTAAACTGAAATAAGCAGATTAAAACAGAACTGAAATACAACACTTTAAAACTAAACTGAAATATAGTAGATTAAAACTAAATAGAAATACAGTAGATTTAAACTAAACTGAAATACAACACTTTAAAACTAAACTGAAATACAGTAGATTAAAACTAAAACTTATATAGTAGTTTGAACCTTAAATGAAAATTATAATACATCTCTAAAGTGATTAATCAAAACAAAAAAACAAATGAAAAAAATGTTTACAGATTTAGTTAAATAATTTCAGTGTAGGATTACTTGCTTTTTAAACAGATACTGTCTTTCATAAATATAACTACAATTAAAGTTTATGCAAAACATTTATGTATTGAGCTTTACTCTCTTTATTGGTGATATCAGGTGGTATTACCATTAAATGAGAAATAAATAAGCCACAGTAAAAATATATAATATTATATACCCAAGATTCTGTCACTACTAAGGAAGATGAAGTAAAATCTTGACAAGTATGTCTTACATTAAATGTACTGAAGATGACAGTTAAAAGAAAGTGTTGATTAATAACACAGCCCACCTTTCACTTTAGTTGTGTATCTTGTCAGAACAGCAGTACACAAACCTGCCAACACACCCAGAAACAACCCACCAAAACAGACAACAAAAAACTTCACCATTCCTAGAACAATCTAAAATTTAAAAAAAACAAAAAAAAAACAACAACAGAAAAACAAAAATTAAATGTTAAATGAAAGTTTTTTAACAGTTTGTGTATTAACTAGAAAATATTTTATTGAAATAGCAAATAATATTAACAGATAAAGAAGATGACAATGACCATAACCTGTGATCTTATACATCAAATCAGATAGTCATAATTCAATAATTTTTATATCAGTTCCTTGATCATAGTTTATGTGGTTGCAGAAATGATGAAAAGTTTTCAACAAGCATTACAAACATCCTTCAAAAATATCTTTAACATTAAATTTTTTTATATATCTGTATGTTTGTTTATTTTATGTTTTCCAGCAGTTATCTGATACAGTATTTATATAGCTTTTTCTGTCAAAACATCAAATCTCAAATAAAACACACTGAGGTGTAGACTGTTACTACAAACATACCTGGTCTGCAGGTATTGAATCCATTGTGTTAAAAGCCTGCATCACTTTATACAAAACAACAGTCACTCCATCTATGAAGTAAATAAATAAATAAATAAATATGCAGATAAATAACAAACAAAGAAATATATATATCTAATATTCCTGAAAATAAGTTTAATCATTGAACTGGCCAGAGCTGGTGATGGTCCATGGAAAATGTGGACATCCACAAAGCCAAGTGTTTGCAGAAACAGCAAATTATAGCATTAAGGACATACTTGTTTGTTGATTAGTTCATAACAATACAACTGATTGGACTGTTGGACTCAAATTTGTTCAGTTTCAGAACTCGTCTTCACAGTGGATTTAATTGTTCCCCATTTACATTCCTGTTGGGTTCTGGTGTTCACACTGGCTAATCATTATCTGGCCTCCCTTTTTGAAATTAACCATTGACCTGTGGGGATGGTCTATTTGCAGCCACATATTGCCAATTTTCTAGGTAAATCAGATAATTTTTTTACACATATTTTCAGAAAGTTTTGGCATTTTACATATTTCCTGTAATACACACATACACACATATATGTTTATGTGTGTGTATATGTTTGTGAGTATATGTGTGTGTGTGTGTGTGTGTGTCTGTTTGTGTGTGTGTGTTGTGTGTGTGCATGTTTTAATACTATTATTAATTATCATTTCTATATAAGTGATAAATTTGGACTATTAAAATGATAGATGTAATAAAATACTAGTGTGTAATTCTGTATATAGAAAACAGCTAAGTGTGAAATATTAAAAGTTTAACACTCTTGTTATCACTGACAGCTCACTCACCATTAAGTAAAGACTCTCCAAACACGAGAAAATACAACACATGATTTACACGAACCTCCTGAAACACTGCCAGAACCTGAACATGTAAAAATAATAATACTGGTAAGAACAGTTACACAGGTAAGAATTTTAACACAGGTAACAATGATAATATGTATAAATAGTAATACAATTAAGAATGATAACATGTTAAAATGATAATAGATAATGAACACAGGTAAGAATGATAATAGATGAGAACAGTAACACAGGTAACAATGATAATAGGTGAGAATAGTAACACAGGTAAGAATGATGATAGGTGAGAATAGTAACAATGATAATAGGTGAGAATAGTAATACAGGTACGAATAACAACAGGTATAAATAGTAAAAGACAAGTAAGAATTGTGATAAAGAAAAAACATACAGGTAAGAAAGCTAGGTAACTACTTACAGCAACTGGGTCGACGGCTACAATAAGAGAAGAGAAGACGAGAATTTGAACGAGAGACAACTGCATCGGCAGACTTCCCATTGCACCACTAATAGCCAACCCATATAGTGTGAGGCCTGGAGTATAATGGGAAAAAAGGAATAATGAAAGTAAAAATAGGGAAAATGAAAACAGGGAATAAAATTGAGAATAATGAAAAGTGGAAATAATAAAACCAGGGAATAAAATAGGAATAAGGAAAACTAGGAATAATGAAAGCAGGGAATAAAAAAACAAGGAATAATGAAAACAGAGGATAAAAAACAAGGAATAATGAAAAAGAAATAAAACAGGCAATAATGAAACCTGAGAATAATAAAATAGGGGATAATGTAATAAAAACATAAAAAAGGAATGCTATTATCAGTGGGAATTATCTAAACATAGCAGATATTATGAACACAGGCACTGATGTAAATGTTAGATATTAGTTTGAAAGCAGGGAATGCTATACAGGCGGGAATGGTGAAATCATAAGGAACAGTATGAATGTGTATATATTTATATCTGTGTATGATTACATTGACAATATCTTACTTACCCAGCATGAAACATGCTAATACTGTTCCCTGAAAGATAAAATTATATTTAATTAATAAATTAACGTTAAAAAACTAGAGAGATAAAAAGACAGACAGACAGACAGACAGACAGACAAACAGAGAGAGACAGAGAGACAGATGGATAGATAGATGGATCGATGGATAGGGTGGACAGATATATAGAGAGATATACAGAAAAACTGACAGTTATATTTGTAAATAAATAAATAAATAAATAAAATATTATACATTTTTCTATTACAATCAAAGAAAATAAAAATATATTTATTTCCCATTACTATATTAAAAGATATTTAGACACACATACAGTGGGTCTGTGGATCTCATGTTAAAATTGTTTGATCTAATAAGAAAAAAAATGAAGAAAAATCTCACAACAACAGCAAAGAGTAAGACACTGCCAATGTTATCAGCAAATGTCCGATCATGAAGGCTAAATGCAGACTCGAGAATAATCCTGAAAATAAAACCATTTTTAATTGCAAGATGTAAGTTAAATATCTACCTTGTAAGTCATTTAATTATGTCATGTTATACAGATATTTGTGATATGTAATATTTAGTCATTGTCCTGATTTACTGTGTTTGTTTGTGCATATCATAATGAAATACAATATTATACATAAAATAAATAGATACAGATATATATATATATATTCATAAATACATACAGTATAAAGACAGTATATACATAAACACATATGTAAAGACACATACACACACAAAAATACACATATACATGTACATATATACAACAGATAGAGAGAGACATACATACATACATACTTAAATACACCACACATCCTCTCTCTGTTGCTCACACACAGACACAGGCATTTATAAATATTTTGAAATACTCACGGAGGCAAGAGAAACAGGAAAAAATCATGGGGTGCAAAAAACAATGGCAAGTACTCTGCTACTCCTATGAAACTGTAAATTAACAAATAATAACATTATTTTAGTGAGAGAAAGAGAGAGATATTTAACAGATTTATAGAGATGCACATAAGCAGTAAATACAGCAAAAACACAGACAAACATAAAATACAGAAAAACAAATGAAAATTGAAATAATGTAATACAAAATTATCTTACTGGATGACATTTCCAAACAGTGGTCCTGAAACAATTAATACAGAGAGAAAGATGTAGATAGACAGACAGACAGACAGACAGTTAAAAATGAAATAATATAATACAGAATACCTTACTGGACAATTTCTCCAAACACCTGTCCTTAAATGATTAATACACAGAGAAAAATACATTCAGACAAAAATCTAAAATAAAATAAATTAGCTTACTGTGATATAGCTCCAAATATTGTCCCTAAAATAATCAGCATACTGAAACAAAAACAATGTTATGGATAATGTATTTCTTGATTATCAAAATTATTGATAAATTATTGATAAATATTCCCAGACAAAACACCCTCTTGTTCGAAGAATATCTTATATCATAATATAAGTGTATACGCAAATTTAAATGTACATGCATGTGCATAATTACATGGTGGTGCTTGGCAGATATAAATGTATGTGCAGGTCTAAATTAAGCAATAGTATCTGTTTGATTGTGAAAACTCCTTCTAAAGTAAGTGATAAACTTGTTATTATTATTATCATTATCATTATTATTATTATTATTATTATTATTATTATTATTATTATTATTATTATTATTATTATTATTATTATTATACAATTGTTACAGAATTCAAATCAGAAAACAGAATAAAATGAAGTAAAATAAATAAATAAATAAAGGGAATAAAGAGGGAAAAAACAAACAGAAAAACAAAAAATAAATATAAATTAAATAAATAATTAATAAGTAACAGAAAATAAATAAGTACAATAAATAAATAAATAAGTAAAACAAATAAATAAGTAAATAAATAAAACAAATAAATAAGTAAATAAATAAACACAATCCTACCATGATTCTGGTACTTTTGCTGATAAGAAGTTTGCATAATGGTAAACTGAAATAGAATGAATGAATGACTGAATGACTGAATAATAAATGATTATTGTATTATGTTATTTTGTATAGTGGTAAATAAGGAAACATGCTGTTGTCATTCAGTGAGTTACTCACAATGATTAATGTCATTGCACAAAAGTAATAAAAGTGAGACTTGGTGAACACCATCATCATTACTGTGCTTGTTAATAATACAATGACAGTGAAGGTCATCATAAATGATGAGATTTGTAAATTTATATTAAGTTTTAAATTCAAAATTATTTATTTATTTATTTATTCATTTAATTTTTTTTTTTTTTGATAAACACAATGGCTGCAATTGCCGTAAAAGAAAACCATGGTTGGAATGATGATAAAGTTAAAATGCTTCCTGATCTTATTATGTATTCAAAAACCTTTATAAATAATTTTAAAAATATATATAAAAAATTTAAATTATAGTAAAACAATCCTTTAATAACTTTAATTTTGTGAACAATTAAAATAAAAATGCAAAGCAATGTTTTAATAACTTTTTCCTGAGAAAAAACAAACCTGTAACATGGAAATTTAATACAGTATTTGAGACATTGCTATACAGTATAAAACATTAAATATTAAAAATAATTAATAACAATAAGACAATAATAAATTCTAAGTTCAGAAATAGACATACTCATACCAGAAATGAAAACATTTTTCAACAAGATTTTTTAAAAATACGTCTAAATTAAACTGACAAATTATGAAAGTTTTAAAAGATATTTTTGAACATAACAATTATGTATTATTATTATTTAACATACACCCAAAATTATATATTTGTGTATATATTATTATGTTATATACAGATTTTAAATGTAACATTAGTGAATGGTTATTTGTTTAAAAATAAATCAACACATTCAAATGTTAAAAATTGTTAGTTAATAAACATACTGTTAAAATATACTGTTTACATAATGATGTATTTTAGAGATGAAACCTAATTAATCTAATGTTATCAGTACTAGTAATGTAATTAAGAAATAACTACTCATATATATATATATATATTGGTTCTCTGGATGGAATAGGAAATTGTCTAACCAGCATGCTGCAAAGTACTGGTCCTGTGACAATCATGTGTTAAGTGAATTGATTTCTCTCTCTTTCTCCATATATATATCTACATATGCTTATATTATATATACACACATACATACATACATACATACATAACTAAATACATACGTATACATACATTCATAAAGGCATGCAAACATAAATATAAATACACACACACACACACACACACACACACACACACACACAAACACATTTCTTATTGCCTATATCATTTCTCAGCACACTAGATTTGATACGCTTTTAACAAACACTTGAAGCTCACAGACCCAGACCTTTCAGTTATATTATCTACATGGAAATTCAAACTCTGTGAGTCACAAGAAATCTCTGTTAATGAGAGGTGATGTTAAAATAGCTGGTACATACTGTGTCTAATAATAACTTTAACAGAGTGCATGTGTGCATGCATACCTACAAACACACAAGAGACAAATAATGAAGGTATGGATATTCTGTCTAACAACATTATACATTCTTAATCTACTGTTATATGGTAACATACAAAGGGTTAATAACAATTAAGAAATAATCAGGAAACAAGCTGTCCTTAATCTAGTCTTCGTCAAAGAACCTTTTATAAAATTCTCTAATATACATAACAACACATACCCTGACTTTTGATAAACCTGCTAAGGAGTAATGGTTGGAACTGAAAACAGTTAAAAAAAAAAACACTGAGGAGAGCTGATCCTGCAACTCATCACTAACAATACAGACACAAATATACACACCTGTACTTCAATAACCATGCAGGTTAATTAGTATGCCAGCTACCTGTAATAACTAACCTTTCTTGTGTACATCCAGAAATTATCTTTACCTGGAAATTGATCATTTAATGTTCATCATGGTAATTAAAGTAAAGAAAATATGAATTAAGAAGGAAAAAAAAGGTTCTTTTTAAAGATTTGATCCTCATACTTGCTGATTCTCAAATCACTTCTATCAAGTTCAAGAAAGAAAAGAACATGACAGAAAAGGACTTTTGAAAAAAACACAAAAAAAAACATAATAAAATCAAATAAAATAAGGGAATCGAAAACTAAAGAAAAGAAACCAGTAAAAGAATACTTACTGATTTTGCTGAGGCCTGCTAAAAGAACAACCACTGTGTATACAAGAGGAGATGACACTGCATGATAGTTCAATCCAGCCACATGGATTCTCTGACTGGACTTTCCTGAGCTTTCATTGGACTGGTTGTCATGGTTACTGCTATTTGTGGTAACATCACTTACTTGTTCAGATCCACAAGTTGAAAATAGTTTTAAAATAAAAATGCTAAAAATAGCCACAATAATATGTATGCTCTTCATTGTGGTAAAAACTATACATCAAGGGCACCTTCACTGCAGATATTGACTCACAGATTGCGACTTTTGATCTGAAATAGTTTTATGAGTGAAGTTTATTCTAAAAATACATCAGTGATCAAAATGTTAGACATATCATCTGAAAAACAATAATACACTGCTCTAAAATTACCGTAGTTTATCTTATTCATAAGCAATAAACTTTTTAAAGTTAATAATAATAATAATAATAATAATAATAATAAATAGTTCTCCTTATTTAACTATTTGAATAATAATAAAGTTAAAATCTTATTTATTTATTTTATCATTCTGAAGCATTCTTGCAGAGAAAAGAAAGGAGGAAACGTATTGAATTACATTAATTTCTCACACAAAACATGCAGTTTTCTGTTGCTGTTTTTGTTTTATATCTTTTATATCTGTTGTTGTTAACGGAATGATCAAAACTCATTCAACATTTTATCAGAACTCACTTTATATATATACATTCATATTATTTAAATTAGTAAGTTATTAAAGAAAAACAGATTAGATTTTAAAAGAAAGAAAAAAGAAAGAAACAAGAGTGCAATATGTCAAATTAACGTAAAACACATCAATAACGCAAGGATTAAGTCACAAAGCTAATATGTTATATAATCCAAACTGCCATACGTATCATAATCATAATGACATAAAATGATAAATGATAAACGTGAAACAAGGAAATACATCGACATACTAAAAACAAAAAGTAATGACGATATTCATTAAATTATGCCAAATTTACCTACTGCGTGACATCGCGTCAATTACATTTTCATCTGTTACTTTTAAGAAAAATTTCACCATGTGACAATATTAATTATGATAACAAGAACTTCAGACTGACAGGCAGTTTGTCTTGTAATAGAAATGTTTACAAACGTGATAAAGGTAGATAACTCTAAGTGCATAACACGGTAATCAAAATTACATCTACGTCCAGAGCATGTTACAGGCAACATATAAATAAGTAAATTAAAAGAACAGAGAAGTAAAAAAACATTAACTTAAATGATCAGTCAAATTTATTTATTTATTTACACTGATTTTTTTTTTAAATGAAAAAATATGTGAAGTAACATATTCTCAGTAAGTAATATGATACAAACTGTCCGAAATAAATCTGCCTCCTTTTTGTTTTGTTTTATAATTTATATTTATATCGGTTATTATTTTGAAGAAATTTGTTGATACATGCGATTAAATTTATTATTAATAATACAATTAGTATTACCATTACTACTACTACTGTTATTACTATTACAGCTACTACTTCTACTACATCAACTGTTACTACCATTACTACTACTGCTACTACTACTAAAAATAATAAAAATAGTACTACAATGACAACAACGATTACTACTATTAACTACTTCCAGTATAAAAACTACTATTACTACCACTATTACAACATTAAAGCCATTTTGTTTTGTTTTTCATACATTATTTCACGGAAAATGTAAAAGGGAACAGGCATGAATGAAGCCACGAAAAAAATATGCACAAAACACTAGCACAAACATTAAAAATGAAAAATATGTCCTGAAAAATATGTTTCTGAAAGATAAACCAGCAAGAGATAGAAAGCATACATACAAGTATATATGGCGGAAAGGTATAACGTTTAGGCTACGTCAGTACAAATTTGACAAATATACTACTTTTCGTGACTCGTTTTATTTACGCATGAGTGAAGACATTTTATTTTTTAAATCTCATTAAACTTCACTAATAAATAAACCAGATATTTGTAACGTACTAAAATTATTTGAAAGACACAGTTAGCAATACAATTGTCTACAACAACAACCACTATTACTACTATTACTGCTTCCAATATAAAAACTACTATTACTACCACTACTACAACATAAAAGCCATTATGATTCATCCTTGTATTATTTCACAGAAAATGTGAAAGTTAACAGGTATGAATGAAGGCACGAAAGAAAGTATACATAAAACATTAGCATAAACATTAAAAATGTAAAACATGTCCTGAAATATATGTTTCTGAAAGATAAGTCGGCAAGAGAAAGAATGCATACATACAATTATATATTGCGGAAAGGTATAACGTTTTATTTACGCCTGAGTGAAGACAAAATTTGTAACGTACTAAAATTATTCCAAAGTCAGTTAGCAGTAAATTTTCATATACGTTTATGAACACAAATTTAGGAATCATTAGAGATATAGAATTCTAGAAGATATCGGAAATATTTCTTTTAAGCACACTTGTGAAAATTCATGAATTTTCACACACACACACACACACACACACACACAACGTATTTGTGTCACTATTTTTTCTTTCTAGAAATAAATCATTTTTTTACCGGAGAAATAGGACGAAAAATTCCATAATTCAGTTAATATCGTCACGAATGAAAAGTAGCTCGATATTCAATAATATCGGGATATCCTCATACAAGTCACGTGACCGAAATTCTGCAGACGTGAAGTTTCGCGCCAGTTTGGAATATCGAATAACAAGTATGCAAAGGGGAAGAAAATTATTGCTTTAACAGTTTGTATCGTTGGCGGTTTAACATCATTAAAACGTACATGGAGTAACTTTATTGAAATTAATGCATTTCTCTTAATGTTGATACAATATATATTTATATTAAGGATTGATGAACAAAGATGGTCGCCATTTTGTATTTATATCGATAACTTGTTTAAGTTACTATTTTCTCTCCCGAAATTGGGAATATTATTCATTACATATATATATATATATACGTTCAGTTTTTAACAATAATCGAAGATATTTTATTTAATTTCAAACTTGGTAATATCTTTATTTACTAGTACTGTTTTTTAATGAATGTTAATTATAAAAATTGTATTTTCGGTATAAACATATTTTCGTGAGATTTAATTCGTATAAATTTGTTAGTTTACTATCGTCATATTGGCGAGAAAAGCTTGTTAGAGTATTCCAGAAATGTCATTTTAAATAAAACTGAAGATTATCGATGATATGTTATAACTTCTTGAGCCATTACTATGATTACAAAAGTCTTTGAAAATTCCTTTTTGTAACACTGACGTTTTCACCTATCTCGGACCATTCATCCATTTTATTTAACTTAAGATTAATGAAAACGGAATAGATACTTTTAACAAAATATAATAAATTAATTAAAATCTTTAATAAAATTTGGAGACTGAAAGATGTCATATGATATTCAATGAATAATTCATTTATTAAAAACAAAAAAGGCCCGTGGTATCAACAAATTGAAATCATTATTCAGTTAACAGAAAACGCATTAGTTAATATAAAGTGGGAAAATATGAAAACTAACTCATCATATTAAAAGAGTCTAAATAATTTTTAAAAATTATTTTCAATTTCATATAAGTTATTCATACATTATAAATATTTTTTTTAAATTTTATTAATTTTTTTTTTTTTTATAGGTGTTTAATATAAAATGCCTGTAGGACGGCCAAGTCGGAAGGCGAAGGAGAGTGGGAAGGAACTACAGGCTCGTATCCAGGCAGAACAGGATGAAGGACTTGACACATCAAATGAGAATATAGATCAGGCAGATGCATCTTTGTAAGTGAAATTTCTTTAAATAAACCTCTTGACTTCCATTGCACCAGTAGAGACCACTAATAAACTGAATTACCAAACAAATTTCTGGAGTGTAGTATCTATTCATTGGTACACAGTGCAATGCCTGGTATTGTCCATTTTGCTGTTAGAGACACAAACCATTTGGTGGTGAAGATGTTAATAAAATGAATAAATCCCTGAGTAATACTAGAAATAAAGATGGCTGCATTATATTTGTGAGTGTGTTTACACAGATAAAATATTTTAAATTTGCTTTCTAGTGAACAAGATGTCCCTCCTTCTGAAAGTAGTGATTTTGAGGAAATTCCTAAAAAGAGAAAGCGAGGTCCTAAGAAAGATGGAGGGATGGTAAGTAATTCATTATCTTTGTCTTACATTCTTAATTAAATAGCTTTAAATAATTTTTTTAAAATACTTAAATTTTCAGTAGAAATAACAAAAAATGTACTTACTTAATTCTTTTAGCATTGACTAGGTACCGGCAGCCTAGCCGATATAATTGGGCGAATCTGTTAAATGTTCAGATTTTGTCCATTTTCCTCCAATCCCAAATCCCTTCTATAAATCCTACCATAAAAAACAAATACATATAACTAAAGATCTTTATGTGCGCTTCTAAATGGTGTTGTTGTTCTTGTTGTATGTTAAATCAGTTCTTTGTATGAGAGTGTTAAATGTGGTGGGGGTAAACGCACTTTCACACCCGTGGTCAGCAATTAAAAGTGTGGATTAAAAAGTCATAAAATAGGGTTGCTCTACAAACGCCTGGCTTTTTTTTTCGCCCAAATGGCTTGAATATTATTTTTAGCACAGATAGGAGGGTCAAAGTTCAATATTTCTAACCGTGTGCATGTCGTCGCTGGCAATCGCTTATATCAAAAGTTGTGTCCAAAAACGTACTTTTTCATGCCTTCAAACCAATTTTGAAAAAAACTGGCTGAAAATAAAACCTGTGTTCATGGGATCAAATGAAAGATCATTCAATTACCTTTCAAACAATGTGCGACACTACGGTGCATCTTCTTTGGCGAAAACAAGCTCCACGTTTGAACATAGCATGTGCTTAGCAAAATCGCCATTACATTACGTTTTTTGCAGAACGAAATCGCCGTACAGCTAGAAAGGTCTGGCGCTGTTTAAAATGATTGTATTTATATGTTGTTTATGTTTTTAATAACTTGTTGGCTGTTTGTTTTTCTTCAATGTTCCTACTTTTAGTGTAAACATTATAGCATGGGCGTATCAAAATCGTGCTCTGAAATAAACCAATTAACATTGTTTTGCCGATTACTATCTTCAGTTTAAAACTGTCGATTATTTTGCTTTCAAAATTCTTGCGATAAACGTCGAATTAAGAATCGTAAACATAACAAACTATACACGGGTCATTCCATGTCAAATCACCCCCAAAAAATAGATTTTTATGAAACTTGGTATACTTGTTGACTGAGATCACACAGCACCAAATCTGAAATTTTAGGCCAATCAGACCAGTGTGGGAGTTATGGCCCCCTGAAATTTGAGATTTTTGGCAAAAATGGGTGTGGCCACCAACCTTTGAACCTTCATATCTCGGGAACTACGGGGCCAATCTTCATAAAATTGGTATTGGTGAAAAGGCAATATGACAAGATATGAAAATTTCGGGGTCACTGACAAATGTTAAATTCAAGTATGTCATGTGAAAGTTCTTGATAAATAGTTCACAACACAAGTTGAATTTGTCAAATAAGACAAAAACTGAAACCACAGTGTCTATTTGAACTTTTATTCGTTCTGCCGCATGTCATTTTGAAGATTTTGGCATGTTCAGCATGTTATTGTGAACACACATACAAACACATAGGTCTGAAAAATATTGAGCTCATTTAGCAAGTTGGTCCCATCACTCTTGTTGATTTTCAGCCTTTTGTGTCAATTACTTTTCAAACTACAGTTGGCTAAAGTAGCCCTTTCTGCTGATTAGCCAAAATAGGGCTAAAAAACAACCAAATACCTGTCGTACCAATTCACATATATCTTTTTAACCGCTGGAGATAGTCATAATTTTTTGTGTGTTTTTATTCTTTTTGCTACAGCTTTCATTATGTGCTATTGTTTTTGCATATTATATGAAATTAAAGTCAGAAAAAATTATCCTGCCGGTACCTACATTGACATATTTTTGCACTGATTTAAAAAAGAAAGAAATAAGAACAATTTCTTATTGATTTATTTAAACACCAGTCTGCAAAACGTGGTAAAGCGGCTACTGCTGGTCGGAACAGAAAAGGAACAGCTCAAGATGAAGGTGATGTTGCAGATGGAAGTTTGTTTGAAATAGTCCGTGGAGGCAGAGCTTCACTTCAGGTAAGCTTTTGTATTAGTCTTTTAATCCAGTGTTGTATGCCTAAATTTTATAGTAATTTGTGAATAATCATTAATCGTTTTATGAAAGTTTTTGAAGTTTAATCTTTTTTTTAAATAGTTTGTAGGTTCAATTTTATAATAAATCCTGACTAAATCATTCAGGTTGTTTTATGATGATATTGTGTCAAACAGTGGAATTATCTCACAGTCTTGTTTTTTTTTCACATTTGAGATACAGAGAATGAAAAAAATATCCTAACATTTTATTGCTTTGTAATTAAGAAAAAGTAGAAGAAAAAGGCAAATGTTATTTGGCATTGATGGTTCCAGTAAGATACAATAAAACAAACGAAAAATATATATTTTAATGTTAGGTTGTTAGGACCACTTTAATTATCCTTGATCTAATAAAATTTAGTGGTTTTATATATAATTTTTTAATTCAAGAAACATTTAATAATTTCTATTAAGTGCTAGAACATGTACAAACCTAATGTAATACAACAAAGAGAATAAGACTTAAATATTTTTTCAGGCAGTTGTGGATGACTGGATAGAATCCTATAAAAGTGATCGTGATGCAGCTCTGCTTGAGTTGATTCAGTTTTTCATCCAGTGTTCAGGTTGTAGAGGAAAGATAACTCCTTACATGTATGCCAACATGGAGCATGCTGAAATTATTCGAAAGATGACTGAAGAGTTTGATGAGGTATGATAAGTTTATTGTTTATATTAATCTTTATCCTGCCATTTTGAATAAAACTAGTAACAATCCATAGTAAATTACAATTCCAATATTTAAAATAAATAAATATATATTTGACATACTTAGTTTAGAAATATGTTTCTGTGTACTCTGAAAATATCAGTGATAATAATTTGTGTTTTAGATAATAAACAAAGCCTGTTTTGGTTTTAAATGCATGTAACTTTATAGATTTACAGCACTAGAGAAATGGGATTATCAAAAGAAAACAAAATTTCTAAATTATGTCCATTTATTATACAATTTTAAACTATTTAATTTCTGATATATTTTTCCTCCAGGAAAGTGGAGACTACCCACTAATACTGACAGGTCCTCAGTGGAAGAAATTTAAAAATGCTTACTGTGAGTTTGTCCAGGTGTTAGTACGTCAGTGTCAATACAGCATCATTTATGATCAGTATATGATGGACAATGTCATTTCACTATTGACTGGACTGACTGACTCACAGGTCAGAGCTTTCAGACACACAAGTACACTGGCAGGTATGTTTACTTATTTCATGTATAACATTTAACACACAGGAAGGAAGTGAAAAAGAACTTTTTATTACATATATTATAGCATGTTTTGTACAAATTGGGAATGTGTGTGTCTGTATATGATTATAATATTCAAACATATTCTTTTATTATCAGTTCAAAATTCCACTGACAATCAAAATAAAGTTTGTTCACTGTATATCAGAGATGGTAATCTTTGTTTACTTATTTTAGCTATGAAGCTGATGACAGCATTGGTTGATGTTGCTCTGAATCTAAGTATCAACCTCGACAACACCCAGAGACAGTATGAAGCTGAGAGAGGAAAACAGCAGGCAAAACGAGCCAATGACAGACTAGACTTGCTCATGACTAAAAGACAAGAGGTAGGCTTGATTGTCATAATATATATAAATTTGAATTCTATTACTTTGAAAGTTAAAATACAATTTTTATCTTTTTCACATCTAATAATTGTTGCATTGTTTTAGTTGTGTACATTAACTGAAAACAAAATAATAAGTAAAATTTGAAAATTATTAATATTAAAGTACAGTTCAGTTCAAACATTTCTATACAATTGTTTCATGGTTGTAATATTTTGTCCCTTTTTTTTAACTTTAAAAAAGAAATTCTCTTACACCAGATAAACAATAACAACATACATATTCAGTGTGATCTCATAACACGATTGCAAGTTAGAAGGAAGCAATTTCTAAAAATTTAGCTTTTTATTAATGTAATGAATAAATGGATTATTTAATTACACCCTGAAACAACAATTTAAAAAAAAAATGGGGGGTTGTGTCATATTAAGGTCATAATTATAAAAATGTTACTGATGTTTTAATAAAATTTAATTTCAGTTAGAGGAGAACCAAGCTGAAATACGTAACATGCTGACATACATTTTCAAGGGAGTATTTGTCCATCGATACAGGTTTCATTATTTTATAATTTTAATCGAAAATAATAATGAATCCAACTTCTTGATTATTTTTGATTTGGAAGTGATAATTTCCTAATTTAAAATTGAAAATGTTTCATGTATTATGACTTAAAGCTTGAACTGTCAATAATATTTTCTTTGTTAATCTTTGCTTGCAAATAATTAATTTCATACAGGAGTTACTTACTAATGAAAAGGATAAAAAGAAAAAAAAAGAAAAAATCAGTAATAGGTTTTCTTTACTTGATGATTTTCTTTTGCAAATAATGAATTTCATAAAAACATGAATTACTTAATAATGAGAAAATATTAAACCAAAAAACATGTATAAAAAAATATCAGTTGTATTTCATAAATGTGTTTTTGATCTATGCTCCTATTAAAATTTTAGTCATTTAAAAAAAAAAAAAAATTATAACTCCAGGTTATTATTTTTATTTAAAAATGTAAAATACACATAGCAGCTTAATTGCTATTTAATTCAATATGTATTAACAGATAATTTTAACACAATCATTGCAAATGTTTTTTTATGTTAACCATTTCAGAGATACTCAACCAGAAATTAGAAGCATTTGTATTTCAGAAATTGGAATTTGGATGAAAAAATATCCAAATATGTTTCTGGATGATGGGTACCTTAAATATGTTGGATGGACATTATATGATAAGGTAAAGAATTAGCTGATATGTTTTTTTCTTGCTTGTTTATTGTTAAAACTGTTCTTGAAACAGGTTTGGTAGTTTTTATTTATACAGATGATACTGACTCGTTCTCTTTTATGTATGCTTCTTTCTTTTTCTTTCATTTATTTTCACATTCTTATGTATATCACTTTTGATTTACTGATTAGGTGGACTGAACTAAATGAAACAAATGACAGTTATATTTTACATTCATTCATTATACAACATCAGTTCTAATGACCTCAGATAAATTTTAATTCTCAAATTTAAATGAAGCCCATGTTAATCTGTATTATTATATCCAGGTTGGTGATGTGCGTCTTGGGTGTTTAAGAACTCTAGCACCTCTCTATGAGTCATATGATCTTTCTGGAAAGCTGGAACTCTTCACAAATAGATTCAAGGTAATTTGTGTGTGTGTATGTAACAGAATGTATAGGAGTGTTTACAAAAGAGAGAATGTGAATTAGAATGAAAAATAGTGCTATTGTGAATATCAGTGTGTATGGATGTAAATGGGTATATGTCATTGTTTTCTTTTGGTTGTATATATATATGTAGGAATCTGTGCATGTGACCTCTGTTTGGAAATAAACATTGTGGTACCCTAACAAGATGAAAATTCAGAAGATGTAAAATGTATTTACCTTGTGTGAAATAGAATAGCATCAAATCATTCAGGTGTTTATGTATATGTTTAAACATTTTATTTAGGCCAGTATTTTTATAAATGTATTTATAATTTATTTTTTTAAACATTAAAATTAACATGTTCTGACAGGAGTTCAATCAAGAAAATTAATTTCTAGCTTATGAAATATGAATTAGAATTCATCTGTTTAAAAATTACACCAAAAAACAGTATTTGTTCTTAATGTAAGGACTTCGGTCAGGTAGCCTGATTTTTGTCTTGATCATAATCTAAAAATACAAACATTGAAAAATCAATCTGAAAAATGAATTAAAATTTACAAATTTGAGACAAAAATAAATATCTGAAAATAAATTGTTTGGATGGTATTTCAATTGAGTAGATTTATCTCTTGACTAAAGGCAAAAGTGGTCATGTCACTAGTGAAATTACTGTGCGTGTGCTCAGTTTTTATCTCCATGTATGAAATTATGTAACAAAACAGTGGAAACTGTCAAGTTAAGTCTTGCCATAATTCATCATTAAAGTTTTCATTGTTTTCATTGTTATTAAATATTAGTTAAATAATATATTCAATTTGACATGGTCAAGTTAGATAATAAGAATTTCCCATTTATAGAAACAAACTTTTTAATTTCAGGACAGAATTGTTGAAATGACATTAGACAAAGAGTATGATGTGGCTGTTCAAGCTGTAAAGCTGGTGATTTGTATTCTTAAGTAAGTTACTATTAGTAAAATAACTAAAAATTAGTGATTTGTATACTCCAGTAATGCACACCATCAGTAAAAAAAACAAGTGTTTGCAATGAAAATATATTGTCACACATTTCTTTCCTTTCAATAATAATAAAAGTTTTGTTCTGTTTGTAATTAACATACATTTTTAATGGTTATAATTAAATACTAATTTCATCGTATATGTAAGGACTGTCACAGAAAGACTTCTAAACTTTCTTTACTTTTAATAATAACATCAGTTTTATTGTATCATAATGAAATGTTTATTTTTCATGTTTGTATTTAAATACTAAGTTCCATATTTGTCACTTCTAAATTTCTGTACATTTAGTAATTTAATACAATAGTTTTGTAGATTGAAATAAAATGTCTGTTTTTCATGATTGTAATGAAACACTAACTTTGAGATAAAGTGATTGAATTGCCAGTTTTAATTTTTTTTTACTTTTAATAATTTTGTAGTATTGTAATAAACTTTCATTCATTTTCAGATTCAATGAGAATGTGTTGTCTGACAAGGACTGTGAAAATGTGTATGAGTTGGTGTATTCATCTCACAGACAAGTTTCTCAAGCTGCAGGGGAATTTCTCAGCACAAAACTCTTCAAGCGTGAAGATGAGGAGGTTCAAAACTTGAGAACAGCTACTGGAAAGAAACGAAGCCCTAACACACCATTGATACGAGATTTAGTTTTGTTCTTTATAGAGAGTGAGGTATTTTAAATAACATTGATATTTTTTATTAGTAGTAGTATTATTATTATAGGAACACACTAAATGGTGTAGCAAAATAAATTCATATGTATTGCATGATTATTTTAAAATCTTTATTAAAATATACTAGATGGTATAGCATTAAAATATTATGTGGGGTTCATTAAATTATTTATTTTTTTAAACATTCAGGTCATTTTATTAAAACATATTAGGCAAAATAGATAAAGGGTATAGATATACTTATTCTGAAATCTTTCAAAAATAACACTGGAATATATTTTGAAAATTAAAATATTGGAGACCAAATGTAGATGAAATAGTAATCAGATTTGCACATTCATAAATACATATTTAGTTTCTGTTAATTCTGAAATATGTTTACAAAATAAAGTTAAAATTTATTTAGTGTAGAGAATAACAGTCAGTGATAATCATAATCATTTAAAACAATATACCAAAAAAAAAAACACACTAATTCTCAGTAGAACACTACCAAAACTAATTGTTATGAATATATTTATAATTTCATGATAATTTTTTGACATAGCATCCATAATAACAAAATAAAATGCATTCTCATATATGATTATTTTGAAACATCTAAAACTGTCAAATTGTATGAAAAAGAATACATTGGACATCAGATCTGTAAGGAGATCTGACTGATCTAATTTTCAGGAATATTTATAATTTTATTATAAATTTGTATGCTACAGCTTCACGAACATGCAGCATATCTGGTAGACAGCCTGTGGGACATACATGACATGATGAAAGATTGGGAATGTATGTCTGACCTTCTCCTTGAAGAGCCAGGCAAAGGAGAAGAACGTAAGTGTTACTTTCTCTTCATAATGTGTAGTAAATACTTTGTTGATGGGAGTAAGTTTTATTCACTAATTTTATCATAATTTGAGTAAATAATTTTTAAACAAGAACATTCAGAATCTTAATCTTACAAATATAAATATGAAATTACATTTATGTACTTTCCTGCGTGATTTTTGAAAATGTATTTGTTTTTAATGTATTCTTGTAGGTGCCGGCAGCCTAGCCGATATAATTGGTCGAAACCGTTAAAAGTTCAGATTTTGTCCATTTTCCTCCACTCACAAATCCCTTCTATAAAACCTACTATTAAAAAAAAATACATCTAACTAAAGATCGTTATGTGCTCTTTTAAATGGTGAATCAGTTCTTTGTACAAGAGTGTTGAATGCGATGGGGGTAAACGCACTTTCGCACCCATGGTCAGCAATTAAAAGCGTGGATTAAAAAGTCCTAAAATAGGGTTGCTCTACAAACGCCTGGCTTTTTTATCGCCCAAATGGCTTGAATATTATTTTTAGCACAGATAGGAGGGTCAAAGTTCAATATTTCTAACCGTGTGCATGTCGTCGCTGGCAATCGCTTATATCAAAAGTTGTGTCCAAAAACGTACTTTTTCATGCCTTCAAACCAATTTTGACAAAAACTGGCTGAAAATAAAACCTGTGTTCATGGGATCAAATGAAAGATCATTCAATTACCTTTCAAACAATGTGCGACACTACGGTGTGTCATCTTTGGCGAAAACAAACTCCGCGTTTGAACATAGCATGTGCTTAGCGAAATCGCCATTACATTACGTTTTTTTACAGAACGAAGTCGCTGTTGATCTTGTGTACAGCTAGAAAGGTCTGGCGCTGTTTAAAATGATTATATTTATATGTTTTTTATATTTTAATAACGTGTTGGCTGTTTGTTTTTCTTCAATGTTCCAACTTTTAGCGTATACATTATAGCATGTGTGTAGCGAAAACGCATTCTGAAATAAATAAAATTAACATTGTTTTGCCAATTAGTTACTATCTTCAGTTTAAAACCGTCGATTATTTTGCTTTCAAAATTCTTGCGATAAACGTCAAATTAAGAATCGTAAAAATAACAAACTATACAACATAATAGAACAATGTATTCAGAGGTATTGATGGAATGCTGAATAAAAATCTAATCATTTTTTTTAAAATGTAAAATCATAAATTGATCAGTTTTAAAACATTATTTTTGCTTGTTGATAAGCTCTATCAATAGTCAGATGATAGGTAACTTTTGTTTGCTGTCAAATCACAGCAAGTACAAAGCTAAGAAAATTATTTTATGTTTGCTTCAAATGACAGACTTATAACACCTGTGTCTTTAATTGCCTCTAGTCTCATGATTATATACATTTTATTGTCCCTAATTAATACCTGCAACACCTTTCTGGAGTTGACTCCAAAGATTAGCTGAGTTTATGTATTGCAAAGGATTACGGTTAAACATCAAATGCTTGTAGACCTTTTAAGTAACATTTATATATATATAATATATACATATCACAGTATCTTATTACTACCAATTATTTAATAGAGTGAAAATTGAAGCTGCTTATGTAAATAAAGTTGAACTGAAAAGGTAATATTTTTTTTATGGGCTTGGCAGAATTTTATTTTTTATTTTTATTACAAATGTTAAATTCAAGTATGTCATTTGAAAGATCTTGATAAATTGTTCACAACACAGGTTGAATTTGTCAGATAAGACAAAAACTGAAACCACTGTGTTTATTTGAACTTTTAATCATTCTGCCACGTGTCATTTTGAAGATAATGGCATTTTCAGCATGTTATTGTGAACACACATACAAACATACAGGTCTGAAAAACATTGACCTCATTTAGCAAGTTGGTACCATCACTCTTGTTGATTTTCAGCCTTTTGTGTCAATTACTTTTCAAACTACAGTTGGCCGAAGTAGCCCTTTCTGCTAATTAGCCAAAATAGGGCTAAAAAACAACCAAATACCTGTCGTACCGATTTGCATATATCTTTTTAACCACTGGAGATAGAGTCATAATTTTGTGTGTGTTTTCATTCTTTTTGCTACAGCTTTCATTATGTGCTATTTTTTTTGCATATTATGTGAAATTAAAGTCAGAAAAAATTTGCCTGTCAGTACCTAATTCTTGTGTTGGTAAAATGCATTTCCAGATAATTATTTAAACTTTAAACTTTGATGATGAAGTATGGCAAGACTTAGCTTAACAGTTTCCACTGTTTTGTTACATAATTTCATACATAGAGATAAAAACTGAGCACACGCACAGTAATTTCACTAGTGACATGACCACTTTTGCCAGATTGATTTTTCAATGTTTGTATTTTTAGATTATGATCAAGACAAAAATCAGGCTACTTGACTGAAGTCCTTACATTAAGAACAAATACAGTTTTTTTGGTGTAATTTTTAAACAGATGAATTCTAATTCATATTTTATAAGCTAGAAATTAATTTTCTTGATTGAACTCCTGTCAGAACATGTTAATTTTAATGTTTAAAAAAATAAATTATAAATGCATTTATAAAAATATTTTTATTATATTTTAACTTGTTTCTAGCTCTGGATGATCGACAGGAAACAAGTTTAATAGAAATCATGGTTTGTTGTGTGAAGCAGGCTGCGACAGGTGAATCCCCTGTAGGGAGAGGCGCTACAAAGAAGGTGACCATTTAAAGTTATTTCAAATTCAACTTAAGTTTATTTTTATTTTTGTTCTTTTTGCTTTGCATACAATACATTAAAGAGGGAAGGGGGTGTCTGTGTAATGTATATTATTGAAAAATAGATTTGTTAATTTCTTTAATAATGGAAACCAATGTGTGTTTACATATGTGTGTAAAGATATATTTACATATGTGTATGTGCATGCACACATTAATCCTTTGTTTAATTCATATATCATTATTGTAATCATGTACTCAATAGCCTTGATGGGTTGTTTCTGTGGTGTCTTTGTTAATTCTTATAAATTATGATAGCCTAGTTTGTTTATTGTGTAGTAGTGCTCTTTATGTATTATCAATATAAAATAAGACTTGATAAACACTTTTACTGATGGCGTTCCCTGTTTTTTCAAAGATATGAAAAGTTCAGTTTTAAACCATCAGAGATGAAAATGAAACTTTTCACTCACATTTGTCACACACTTGTTGTTTGAGTGTCATGACAATTGTGAATTTGCAAGTTTCTACAATAAAAATTATGTTCCTGATTTTTGCACAAACTGACCATTATTATTCTGTATGTTTCAAAATTAATGACATTTAGTGAGTTTAATAAATATTTTATATTCAAGCTGCTGTTGTTATTTATTTATTTTTTTTTTCTGTGTTGATCATACTAAAAATATTTTTTATTTTTTTTTATTTTAGCACACTGCTAAAGAGAACAAATTGACAATGGAGGATAAAACAAAACTGACGGAACATTTTATAGGAACCCTTCCAAATTTATTACTCAAGGTAAATAATAAACAGACTTCTGTGCTTCTTCCATGTATTATTTAGCAGAAATAAGAACTGTTACAATTTAGGATTAATCATATTTGGGTTTTTATTTTGTCATTATTACATTAATACATTATTTAGTTTTCCTTTAACAGATAACTGTACTTGTTGGATCCATATGTTTATGTATCACAATTTTTGTTTATTTCCTGGTTTTATTTTCGTTGTGTGTTTCTTGAAACCTCCATGAAAGTTGACATTCTGCATACTGTTGGAAAGCGGCATTTTCACAGAGCATTGTGGGTACAATGTTCTAAAAATAGATACAAAATCCATTGAGATATTCCTTCATTTAGTGCACCACCCTCTGAAAATATGAGAGAAAAAATTAAGATAGTGTTGCCAATGGCTTGGTCCTATGATATCACATGACTTATTGCTGCATTGTGATTGGTTATCAGCATTATTTCCAGTGACACGGTTTACTTCTGTTCATTGATTTTTTGGCCCACGCGTGTTGTTTAAGATTTAATTTTTCAAAATCATGGAGGCTTATTGTGGAAAGAAAACCGATACAAAATAGAAATTTGGTAAACGAAAGCTATTGCGCAAACAACAATTACAGTCTGCACAAGAAAAATCGCAGAAAAAAAATGAGACTGCTGAAACAAGAGAGGTCATTGAAGAAATGGAATCAATCATTCAATGGCTTCTGGAGATCGGCATGCATCAGAACCTTCCCCAATGACTTCCAAAAGAAAATTGGAACATGTTTTGGAAATCAGTGATGAAGATAAAGATCATTGTCCATTTGTTAGTGATGACAGTTGTCTTTTTGTGAATTTTAAATGTAAATATGTTATTATATGTTTCAAGTACAAACGAGAACTAACTGCACATAGTGTAACAATAATGATATTAAAAAAAGTTATATTATTAAAAGTTTTTTTATAAGAAGGAAATACATACATACATAATAATTATACATAACATCACTACAGTAGTTAGAATAAATGGAAGTATAGTTAAAAATCTTTATTTGCTGTTTTCTCATATTTAGTTTTTTGTACTTTTCAAAAATTTTGTGAATGTGCTGCATTAAAACTATTTGTGCTAGAGATCCCAAATTTGGAATACATATTTTTAGAAACGAACACTATAAAAAGGTTGAAAGAAAATCTTGAAAAATATTTCAGTTCTTTTCATATAACCTTTATAATGTGTCTAGTACAAAAAATACGAGTGAAAAACGTAATAATTTTTTTTTTAAATAATTCTTTTGAAGCCTGTAAGAAAAGGCTAATTCTCTCTCTTTTTTTTTTTTTTTAATAGAAATACATACCTATGATGACCTCCAACAGTTGAATGATATATATTAATTGGTTTGGTTGGAGAGATTCCTTAAATTAAGTCCTGAAATATTAAAAAAAGCCCAAAATGAAAGTACCATTTGTCATGAGAAAAATAAATGATAATAGTATTTTTTAGTAACAAATGGGGATTATTTCCACCAATTCTATAACAAAATGTAACAGTTTTGTTTTTCACCTAGCTTCTCCCCTAAGTGATTAATACATTTTATTTATTTTATAAACTTCACATAATTATTTTTTAATGATATTTTAGTATCTTATGGATGCAGAAAAAGTTGCCAACCTGCTTCAGATTCCTCAGTACTTTGACCTTGACATTTACACTGCCAGCAGACAGGAGAAGGTTTGTGTTTTGTTTCACATTTAATCTTTTCATTTTGGCATTTTATGAAAGTTATTAAAATAAATGCTACTTGTAGGAAATTAGCTGTGATATAGATTATAAACTGTCAAGTTATATGTATTCTTAAGAAAATATTTGTTAGTATAAACCTTTTTATTTCAGCTACAAAAATCTTAATGTTGTTTGTATTGTTTTTTTTATTCCTAAAGTTTACTCTTATTGTTATTTTATTTTCTCTAATCACACAAAGTAATTACTTGCAAAGTATGTAAAATGTAATAGGCTGTATGTTTGTATCACAGAAGTTCATTTTAGTACTGATGTCATTCCTGTTTTTTCAAAGATATGAAAAGTTCAGTTTTAATCCATTAAAGATGAAAATGAAACATTTCATTCACATTTGTCACACTTGTTGTTTGAGTGTGTCGTGATGATTGTGAATTTGCAAGTTTCTACATTATTTTACATCTGTCCATTGTTATTCGGTGTCAAACATTTAAAATCTTTAGTTTTTGTTTATTTTGAGTATTGTAAAACAGTAAAAAAAAACAACTAAATATACAGAAATTTGAGATTTAAAAATGTAATTGAAAATACCTTATATTGTTGACACTTGACAATCAGTGAATTGTTTGTGTTAGTGTCTCACTTGTTAGATTGCATAAAACTTTTTTCATTATTATTTTGCAGAACTTGGAAAGTTTATTGCGGTATCTCCATGAAATTGTTGAAAAGCACACCGACACTGAGGTTTCAATTATTAATTATTATTAATAATAATAATCATAATCATCTTCATCATCATGATAGCATGCATTTGAAAACTTGTGTACTGGATGTTATTTTTTTTATTTTAATTAATCATGTTTTATTTTCACTGTTGTTTTATAATAATATCTGAAAACTCATTACTTCATATAATATGCTTGAAATCTTTAAATTTTGGAACAATGTTTTATTTTCACTAATTATTTTATAACAATAATTGAAACTGTTTTGGTATTGGGGTCGTATTGCGAATGTTTTATTTTCACTGATTATTTCATAATAATGTTTGAAACATTTTACATATTGGAGTTGTGTTCTAAATGTTTTATTTTCATTGAAACTTTTTAGGTTTTGGAGTCATGTTCTAAATGCTTCGAGTGCCTGTGCAGTGAAGAGTACGCGATTGCTGGAAAGTGTGACGTAGCAAGGAAAACTTTGATAGACAGTCTTGTTGTCAAACACAGAGAGGCAATGCAGGACTTCTTTACCGAGGTGAGATTTTACACTTAATATTCACTTTTTAAAAAGAAAATAATTATCTATCTGTCTATATATCTATCTGTCTATCTGTCTATCTGTGTATCAATTTCAGATTCCTAGACATTCAACTGACAGAATAATTAAATAGAATTAATGTGCTTAATGAATATTATGGTTTTATTGTTATTAGTACTTAATCTGATTTGTTAATCTCAAATGTATGAAGTATTTTGAATTTTTTTCTGTTTCTTCATGTTTTAAAAATATTTTTCATAAATATTATCAACATATTTAAAAGAATTTGTAAGAAAACAGCCCTCATAAAAATATTTAGAAGTTTTAGATGAGAATAGAACTGGGTATTTTTTTTTTTTTTTACCACTTTTGTGTTGTTTTTCGTCAGGGGGAACAACCAGATGAAGAAGAAATGTTTGCTCTACTTGCCAGTTTGAAAAGAATCTCAGCATTTTATGGGTGAGCATTAACTTGATTAAGAACTAGTAAAAATTAAAAATCTTCATTTACCGTGTTAATTATAATCAGTGATGTTAAATGTTATTTCTTACACTTGTACATTTTTACTGATTACATTAAAGTTCATTGGGTATGCTAAACTAGATAGATCTTGTTATTTTTATTTTGAAATGGAGATATTGCAAATATGCATTATTAAACATTAATTAAAAATATTATAATTTTTAACATTAAATATTAGCAAATGTTACTAGAAATTTTTATTAAACTATGTGCTGATGTTGTAATTACAAAACTCAATATCTTCTGTTTCTTCACATAAAAGGATGAAATATAAAAATTGATATATCTTATTATTACTAATTAAATCTTACAACACAAAAAAATATTTTCATTTGGTTATTTTACCAAATGTTTTGGTAAGCATTATATCTGTTTATACTCCACACAAGTTTAACATCTCGAATATCTTCAGTGAGTGCTTCTGTGAACAGTATACCAATTACAATACTTTGAATTATAGCAGAATATTCAGTGTATTTGTATCAGATTTTCATAAGACCAGTGCACTGCCTGGATATTTTCTGCTGCTATCATAATTCAATCTTTTCTTCTTTTTTATGTTAAATGCCACTTCAATAGTGAACAGTTTAATCTTACTACTATTTTATAACTTCTAATTATTACTCTTTCTATTAATATTTTTGTTTTTAATATTATTCTAATTATTGTTATTATTTTATTCAAGCTGTCATGACCTGAGTAGCTGGGACATTTATGACAGTCTGTTTCAAGTTGTGAAAAGTGCTAATGAAAAATCAGCTATACCTGATGAGGTAAGGAATTTTCTTGATTTAGTGTTACATCTTCTCTCATGTATTGTGTTTAAAAAGAGATAAATATAGATAACATTTCTATTATTTATTTATTGTATTTTTTATATTTTTTATTTATTTATTTATTTTTTTATATGTTTGTTGTTCTTATGGATTTTTTAAAAAAAACACACAAAAAGTTACTGATGGTGTTCCCTGTTTTTTCAAAGATACCAAAAGTTCAGTTTTAAACCATCAAAGAGAAATATGAAACTTTTAACTCACATTTGTCACACACTTGTTGTTTGAGTGTTGTAGAAACTTGCAAATTCACAATTGTCACATCTTTCCAGTGTGCTGTTTTGAAAATCTGTTTTAAAGCAATAAAAATGAAAATATTTATTCAGTTTTTAAACTAAGATAAAGATAGCTAAAATGTGAGATACATTATAAGCAGAGATTATTTTATTTAATGAGAAATTTTATAAACTAATAAATTTCATTATCCAAAAATGTATTTTCCTTTCATCCTTGTGTTCTTTCTTGTCTTTGTAAATATTATATAGTAAGCTCAAACAGCAAAATCTTCATCAATAATTAGCACTAGAAGTAAATAAAGCAGAAAACATTTTGTTCTGTTTTTTGATACTTTAAATGGTGTTTTATTTATCTGTTATCTGATAAACAAATATTTGTAAAGAATGTTTATTAAATGTTATTAAATTGGAACAGATTTTTAAAATATATATTGGAACTGCATTTCAGATTGTCTGCAAAGCAATGGGTGCCTGTCAAAATGCCATATTGTGGAATCTTCAGAAACTGAATGAAAATGATCCTAAAAAGGTAGTCTGTTTATTTATTTATTTATTTATTTTTATATAGTGTATCTGCATGTGTGTTCTGGAGTTTTGTAATGAGTTAGTTTGTCATACACACATTTGCTTTTCTTTTAATTATCATTCAACTAAATTTTACATGATTTTTAAAAATAATATATATTAATTATTATTACATATTTTTGATTGTTCGAAACAGATAATATATTATATCAGTAATCCACTATATATTATATAATACTGGAGAAAGTATTTATGTATTTAAATACAAGCAGAAGACATTGTTATGGCATTCCCTGTTTTTACAGAGATGTAAAATGTAATCAGCTGTTTGTATGTTTGTACCAAGGAAGTACATTTTAGTACTGATGGCGTTCCCTGTTTTTTCAAAGATATGAAAAGTTCAGTTTTAAACCATCAAACAGAAAAATGAAACTTTTCACTCACATTTATCACACACTTATTTGAGTGTGTTGTGACTTTTGTGAATTTGCACGTTTCTACATATTTCCTAGTGTGGCGTATGGCTAAGTTAGTTGGAATGAAAGAGTGAGGTATATTGAGTCATCAGTTCCATCCTGCTGGGTAGTTTCCCACCCAAACCAGCGCTCCCTGAACTAGGTTTATGCTTACCCAGCAATTGTGAAGCTGCAAGTTTTACATTATAAGTATGATGATTCACTGATTAGAACGAAAGCTGATGCATAATGGATTCCAGTATTAGTCCTGCTCAGTGGGAAGGTTCACTGTGTTCCTTTATGGTTTGTATGTGCTTACCACTTAGCATTTTCCTCTTTCAGTTTGGCTGTTTCATTAAATGATCTGACCCACTTTCCTGTCTCCAGGAGGGTATTAGTAAACAATTCCTTGCTGCTGAATGAAAAAGAACAGCGATTTATGTTTCAGCAATGTTTCCACTCATTATCTATATTGTCTTTAGCAAGTTGTATGACAGTTTTGAATTCTAGATTTAAAAAATACATGTTGGATGTCTTGTTAAATGTTTTTATTATAATCTGATGTACTTTGAGGTATGAACGTTAATAAATGGATTAATTGTTTTAATTAATAAATTGTTTAGGATCAGAGAAAACAAGTGAAAAAACGTCTGGCTAACCTGATGAGACACTGCCATGATCTAATGATGTATCACCAACAAGATAAAGTAGCTGAAGAAGTAAGCTTGTATTTGTTTTGTTTGTCTGTGAGAGAAAGAGAGTGAGTGTATGAGAGTGTGAAGGTATGGATATTGCAATATGTTTTGAGAGAGAGAGAGAGAGAATGAGAGAATGAGAGAGAGAATGAGAATGAGAATGAATATGAGAATGAATCAGAACAATAATAATAAGGTATCTCCAATAAATACAATCCACTTCATGCATATTTGTTTTACAATTATTTCAGGCATATATAACAATCTGTGACCTGCTGGTGATTTTCAGCAGACATCTTGGAGATAACCCTCTACTGCAACCACTAGTGTTTGAACCAGACAAATCTCTACAGTCCCAGCTCAACAACTTCCTCATGGACAAAGTCTTTGTAGAGGATGACGATGGTTAACAGTTTGTCTTTTTTTGGCTTCATTTTCTTATTATTTATTCATATTGATTTATTGATTTATCTTGTTTATTCATTTAACTAAGTTTATTCATGTTCTTCTTAATTCACTTATGTTTATTGTGGTTTTGTTCTTAATTTATTATTTTATTAAAATGCTCTTTCAATTAAATTTATTGGTTTCATGTAACTAAAATAATTCATTTCGTTCTTCTTAATTTAAAATTTAAATTTAAATTTTATTTTATTTAATTTAATTTTTTTTATTTTATTGGTTATTTTTTTGTTTTGTTTTATTGTTTTATTTTATTTTGATTACTTGCAAGTGAAAATGTAAAATGAAGTTTTATTATTACAGATGAAGTTGATGAAAATGTGAAGATTGAAGAACTTCACAAACGTAGAAACTTCCTAGCCTGTTTCTGTAAACTTGTTGTGTACAACATTGTGGGAATCAGACTTGCTGCTGACATGTTTAAACATTACATGAAGGTTTCTATCTTTGTTTATCTTCTAAAACACTGATAAAACATATTTTCATGTTTTATCTTACTTAGTAATTTTCTCCTGTTTTTCATACATAGATACACAGTAGTATTTTTTAGATTTAGATGCTGTCATATTTTTAGCACTTCTGCATTGTAATAAAAGCAGTATCAAAATCATATTAAATTGAATCCTGATGTAAAAGATTAATTAAAAGAAAGAGGAAGTTGTATAAGTAGGAATAATACAATATCTGTGGCCAGTAATATTTTGTTGCTTTCATAATAGCACCAATATTAAAAAAAAATATTTGACATAAATATAATCTCCATGAAAGTGTAAGTTCATTCACATTTGTTGGTATGAATTATGTTATTTATTTACTTTCAGTTCTATAATGATTATGGTGACATCATCAAGGCAACACTGAGCAAGTCCAGAGAAATCAACAAAATATCAACAGCAAAAACACTAGCTTTGAGTCTTACTCAGGTAACAAATGAAAAAAAACTGTGTCATTTCACTCAAACATTTATCTCATTCTACTCTTTCTTTATCTCATTTTGACCTACTTGATTTATTGCTTTCATTTTATTTGTTTAGATTACTTTGAATCTGATTTTCTTGTTTAAATAAATCAATGACATATAGGATGCCGTACACTTTTTTTTATAGGTAGGTTTATGTAATAAATTAATTTTGTTACAGAACATAGCACATAATTTCTTCTGTAAGTGCAAATTCTTGTAAAAGATTCCTTGCTATCAATATTAAAAGTAGTTGTTAGTGTGCAGAGATTCTCATATCATAATAAAATCATTACAGAAACTTTATATTAAAAACATTAATATAAATGTTGAGATGTTAAATAAATATTAAAGTAATAAAAAAGCCACAAAAAACAACTTGATATTAAAAATGTTTTAAAAAGTTTAAATGTTAAATAAACATTATTTATTCTTTATTGTAAGTGCTCTGAGTTAATGAGCAGTAGCTGCAGACTAAAAATCTCTTTGATGTAGGGAGTCATCATATTAGCAGAGTCCTTCAAGAGAGGTTTTCATTTAAAAAATAATAAAAATGAATATATATACCAGTATCAGTATGTGATAATGATTACTTGAAAAATGTTCACAAGAATTGTTCAGCTGTCCATAGATAAACCTACATGTTTAATTAGTTATTGACACAGTGAATAAATATTTGTTGTTACAGCTGTTTAGAGAACTGCAAGAAGAACAGGGAGTTATTTCAAGATCATCTGATGCTTTCCAGTCTCTAAAGGTAATTTAGTTTTTATGTATCTTTGAATTTTGGTAGGATAATGTTTACTGTTCTGTTTACTTTCCACCTTTCTGTAGTTCTGGATCAATGGAAAGGATGTTTACTATTTTGCTGCTTTTTTCTTTGTATGGGAATATATAAACATAGTCACTGTACTTGTCAAAGAATGTTTTTTGCAACTGGAATTCAGATAACACAACAACAATAAGTATCTGTACAAAACTAAAACAAATCTCTTAATTATGAAATGACTGTGACAATAATGAGTAAAACTGGAAGTTAGTCAGTTAAGTTACAAATAAAAGTGTTCATTGTCAATAAAACAAATATAATCAGTATATTTTGGCTTTGTCTTCCAGGAATTAGCGAGACGGTTTGCACTTTCTTTTGGTCTTGATCAGGTGAAAAACAGAGAGGCAGTAGCTGCAATGCATAGGTATGTTGTGTTTATTATAATTTGTATTTATTTTTATTCATTAATCTTCAGTACTTTTTTCCTCTAATATGATAATTCTTGACATTCCATATTTTCAATATTGTATGAGGTAAAATGATAGTTTTCTATATTGGGTCATGCCGTGTCAAATCACCCAATTGGTTAAACCCAACTGTCGCAGATTTTTATGAAACTTGGTATAATTGTTGACTGGGATCCCACTGCATCAAATCTGAAATTTTAGGCAAGTTGGACCAGTGGTGTGGGAGATATGGCCCCCCAAATTTTGAGATTTTGGGCAAAAATGGGAGTGACCACCAACCCTTGAACCCTCATATCTCAGGAACTACTGGGCCACTGTTCATAAAATTGATATTGTTGAAAAGGCAATATGACAAGGATTCCAAATCTGCCATTCAAGGTCATAACAAAGGTCAAAAGGTCAGTGACCCCCAAATTTTCCAAACTGAACAATAATGGCAGATTTGGAATCCTTGTCATATTGCCTTTTCAATATCTAAGACAGTCGGGTTTAAATTTATTTTTTTGGGGGGATGATTTGACATGGAATGACCCTATTTCATATTTTGAGATAAGGAATCATTTTCAGTATTTAATGCTTTAAATTAGTTAATAATATTGAATAGTTTTAGAAAAAGGATCTTTATACTGAAAAACAGTTTTTAATATTCTTTATTTTCAGAGAAGGAATAATTTTCAGTCTCCAGCCACTGGACCAACACAATCCATCTGTAGCACCTAAAAATCTTTCCTTTCTAGAGGTTCTGTGTGAATTCACTAACAAACTGATGAAACAGGACAGAAAGACAGTGTGAGTATTTTTTATTCAGATTAGTGGAGGGTTCACATACATCTATATTCATTGAAGGACAGCGTATTTTATTGTCAATCCAGTTACAAAATGGGAACCGGGGGCTAATATATTAGCTTACTCCAGTCTAGTTATGGATTAGAGGATGGTAGATTGATAAACATATTTTATTCTCTCCATGCAGTTGTGAAACAGGAAGAGGCATACCATTATACCCATATTTTCTGCTTGGTTCATTCATGCAACAAGGGAAAGGTACATCAGCATAATCAGTATTTTTACCATATACTAATTAGCTTTTCATTGATGAAATGAACATTACTCCAACATACACATTATATTTTCTTTTAAAATTACTGATAGAAATTTAATTTTAAACATTATTATTTGGATATAAGAAATATGAAAAAAACTGAATTTTTGTTATTGTTATTATTTTTATTATTATCATTCAGTGTGAACTACCTGGACAAACACATACACCTGCCAGGTGGTATGGGTGCGGCTCGCTCAGAGGAATGGCAGCCATTGTATACTTATCGTAACAGCTTGGTACAGGGAGAGAGTGAGGTGCATCCTATCACACTGAAAGAAGCAACCAGGAGAAGATATGGAAAGAGGAAAAACATGGCCAGTGACATAGGTATGTGACAAACTTTCTGAATTTGAAATTGTGAGTGGTCCTTATTTAGATTTGCTTGTTGGCAGAAGTGGAAAAAAAGGGTCACACTCACATGTAAACACATAAATCATCCTCTCCAGTTCATTGCCTCCCTTCCCACCCCCCCAAAAAAAGAAAAAGATGCAGAATAAGAACATATTCGGTAAGTACATTATTTTTTTTCTAGAAGTAATATTGTTGATTATCATGAAGATTTATGCTTCTCTAAGTAAACTTGCAAATATTCTTGGATGCAAACCAATTATTTATTTTTATATTTAATTTATTTATTTTTAAAACATGATTTATTTGATGTGAATCAACTATTGTGGGAGTACTCTCTAAACAGTAATGTGAAATTTCAGCTTCATCTCATATAGATATTAGCACATAAGCAATCTTTCATTCTCTTTATTTTGTGATGAAGTTTTCCTTAATGTTCTGTTTCTTAACTGAATGTCATGGAAATGCACAAACAAGATTTCTAGAGGAAGTAGTAATAAGAACTTTCTTCCACAGCCGACAACAGCCATGACAGTTCTTTCGATCCAAGCATACCTGGACCTCAAGTTACCTCAACTGCAGTCAAACGGCGACGTGTTGATGAAATCTCAAACCAGGGATCAGAACAAGACTTTGAGGATACGTAAGTATTAGATATTATGTTCTGCCATTTCCCACATAGAGATGTTAAGAAAACAGTGCTGTATGAACATCCACTGGGTATCTATCTATAAGAAGCAGATTATCTGTCAATGAAGATTATATGGATGGGTGTTAGTTTGAAAATTGAAGAAATCATGGGCTATCATAATTTCGTGAGCTATGTTTGAACTGTATTGTAAACTAACTGATAGATATTCAGAATTTATTTTGTATTCTAGATATTGAAAAGATTTCTTTAACAGTTAACTGGTTTCTGTTTGAAGTATTGAAATGATTATTTTTCTAAAATGAGAAAATATTAAACATTATTTTATTGAATAAATATTTATAATGAATCCACCCCTGAAAAAATGTATTACTTGAAATAAGAAAAGGGGTGGAGTTTAATAAATGCCTTATATCTTTAGTCGATTATTAATGTAGCAGACACTTGTCATATTCGTTATAAATTTGACTGGCCATTTGCCAGGTTAGTTTTGTTTTGTTATTACTTTGTGTTGTTATATTCTTGTTTTAATTTTAATATTGTTTGATTTTGTTGATGTTCTTAGTAACTCTGTTTTTGTTCTTTTTTATTCTTTTTATTTTGTTTTTCAGTTTATGAATTTCTGAATCAAAACAGCAATATCCATGAAATGAAAAATAGACACCTTCTGTGAACATAATTATCATTTTGATAACCATTTATTTATTTTGTATATCCCAGAAAACATTTCCAAAAAAAAGGTTTTAATAAAATTAAAATTAAAATAACATCCACATTTGTTGCAGCTAAGAATTATGAATTAACTTTCTAAATAAACAAATAAGAAAGATTTATAAATGTATGTGCATGTCCATTTATTAAAAAGTTTCTGATAACGTGACAGTGAAATTATTTCACATTTGTTAAGTTTGTTACCAGTTTCATATCAGTCATTTCTATGCATGGATCATGTGTATTTTTTCATTCATCTAGTATGTATTCTGTATTTACATAAATAATTATTGCAGTGTATATGGTTTCTCTGTTATAAATATATACATCTGTTTCTTGTACAAACCTCTCAAATTATTATACCGTTACCATTTGTTGTCAGGTTAATTTACCTTTTTACACAGGTATACTACATAAAAATCCAAGACCACCCAAAAAAAAAAATTATTTCTCTGTTCTATTGTTTATCCATTACAAGATGTATAGGACATTTTAAATATACCACCTTCATTCATTCAGTATACAAAACAGGCTGTGATCTGTTGATCAAATCTTAAAACTAAATATTTAAAGAAATATCTTCCTTAAATGATCTGAATTTTACTTATTTATATTTTAAATATATGGTGGCAAAAACATTTACAAACAAAAAAATCATTAAACCAGTTTTATAAATTGTGTATAATAGTAACATAAAATAATAATAAAAACCCACAAAATAATGCAGAAACTTTTTATTTTACTTATGTATTTATCTTTTAAAGAAACGACAACATAAATCTGTTTCTTTTAAATAAAAGTTAATTTCATTTAGTTTTGGGGTTATTTAGGATTGCAGAATAAAACGAAGAGCTGGTTAATATCTTAAGATATCAGCTTTATCTTGCTCAGTCAAACTGATTTCAGGATAAAGCTTATATATATTATGACAGTAACCAGTTACAAAACTGTGAACAAAAATATTATTCTTTTATATTTCTTATTATTGTTGTTTCTCTGGATTTTGTCTTTTTGTAGTTTCTTTTTTCATTTTTTTCTTCATTTTTCTTTTTTCTTTTAAATTATCTTTTATAATTTTGAACCTATTTTTTATTTTGTCTCATTTTCATCATGAAACTGTGTTCTTAATTTTTGATGCTCATTTTTCTCACTGTTCATTCTGTTTATTTCTGTACATAATGATTATTATTATTTTTATTTTTTTTATGTTTGTATACTTGTAGCATGCTTGTAACCAACATCTTTAAGATGTAATAAAAACTTTCTACTTTGTTTTGTTTTGTTTTTATTTTCTTTGTTACATTTCTACTGCTAACTGTTGCTGTTAAAACAGTTTTTCTTTTATTTACTGTTTTACTTATTATTTATTTCTTTTAATGCTATTTTGTGTTTATTTGTATTTATTGTTTATTCATTATAATGCTATTATTATTATTATTTTCTTTTTATTGTTTCTGTTTATTTTTATGTTATTGTTTGTTTAATGTTTTTATTTGTTTATTATTTTTAATGTTGAATTTTTTTATGTTTTAATTTTGTCAAAGGAGTTATTTTTATCATTTTGTGTTCAAATGGTCAGTAATGTGTTGTACTTTTAAATTAGAGACTGCTCATATTGAGTTCACAGTAAAGTATTACTTTTAATCATTTATCAAACTAATGTGGTTATCTCAGTGGTTAAGTTCTGATGCGAAACATGACAGAGTGGTGGATCAATCCTTGGTGCCATGGGCACTCTCAAGTTTCAGAAATTAAAATAAGTAAATAAATAAAACATCAACTGCACTAGGATTATTAATGTTTATTAATGAAATGATATGGCAAAGAAATGCCATAGTAAGATGTAAGTGAACTGCAAGCATTACTTTTCATTTTACCCTAGAATTAAAAACTTGTCTGGAAACATCCACCTTCCCATATGTAGATAAATTCCCCAGTACCTGTAGTGAAAGCAGCAGTGAACAGATTATATTGATTATAAAAGAATGTTTGATATTTTATGTCACATAATCACTGATATAGGGTAATGCCTGGGTATCCTCTGCTCCTATAAAAGTTCAGTTTTTGCCTTGAAATGACAGAAGTAGTATAGACATTAATGATCTTGTAAATGCTTTTCATGCTGGAATGTTGCGAAACATCTATTTATTGATCTTGTAAGTGCATATAAAAAAGCTATTTTTCTAATATATAGTGTCGCAGATGGTTAGCAGCAAAGAATAAATTGTGCACTGACTTGCTTTTGTATGTCATCATTAAACAACAACAAAAAAAACCCCTCAGTAATATGTAAACTTAGAAATATACTGACATCTCCATAGACATCTCCATTAATTCCTGATTAGTTACCTTCTTTCCACAATGTGATGTAAAACACAAGGAATAATTTTGCATCAGAGTTTTCATGCTGTGACTGAAGCAACATACTTTACCACTAATTTACCTAGCTGGAAATAAAATTGCTTCTTCCTTCCAGCTTTCACTTGGTTATTATAAAAACTATGTATATACTAATATACACTGGTTTACATAAATAATAACAGCAGCAAACTTTGTAACTTCTCACTAAACCTGCTGCATCCATTTTGAACTGATTGCATAATGCTGCCAGAGTAATATATATCTTAATGGGTTCTACAAGAGAAAACAAACATAAAATAAATTGGGTATGTGTGTATACACATACGTAACAACAACTGTACAGAAAGGAAATATATTAAAAAAAACTTAACATAAAGCTGAGACACAAGCAAACCAGTCAAAGACATATATTTAGCAGAGTTCAGGTATGCTTCAATCAGAAAATTGACAGACATATTTATCATGGACATGGCTTGAGACATCTGTCTATTCTGTTACAAAGATAAAAGAAAATATTTAATTTATTCTTGAACAGCCAGCAAATGTCCTGGATGAATCAGCAGAAACGAGATGTTCACCACCAGTCAGAAGTAGACTACAACAGGGGTAGACAACCACAGCAGCAGAATTAGTAAGTTATAACTTAATATTATATTTCTCAACGTTAACTTTTTAATTTTAATTTTTATTGTTTGTCACCATGCTGTATAGAACAGATGTGTTATTTTGATGAGGGGTTACTTTTATTTTTTCTCTTTTTGTTGTACATTGTTCCTTTCCTTTATACATTTCCCTGAAAAAAAATTATAGTTTAGAAAATAAAATAATTACAGTATATAATTTTGTAAATAATGAGCAAGTCACTAATTTTCTAAACCTTATCAACTAGGACATTAAATACATTGATTATCGATTAAAGATAATGCTAATTATCACTTATCTAGCAAAACAAAAAAATAGCATGAACATATGCAGCAATTTGCTTTTACAAAAAGTATTTATCTACTATCTTTTTGATGACATTTGTACCACTCTATTTCCATTCTTTTAGTTCATCATTTGTCCTTTATTTGTTTTAGTTCTAATTAATTCAGTTGTGTTTTGACCTTTATTTCAGGTCATCATTTGTCCATTATTTCAATTTATTAATATTATTTTAATTTATCCTTTGTCCATTATTTCATTTCATTATTTGCCCATTACTTTAATTCCTCCTTTCTCCATTATTTCAATTCATCCTTGCATTATTTCAGTTCCTCATTTCAGTTCCTCATTTGTTCATTATTTCAATTTATCCTTTCTCCATTTCAGTCCACCGTTTGTTCATAATTTTATTTCATCATTTATTCATGATCTCAGTTCATCATTTATTCATAACTTCAGTTCATCATTTGTCCAGTATTTCAGTTCACCACCTGTATTTCCATTATTTCAGTTCTCAGAGTGACGGAGAACCCAGCAGTAGTATTAGTGAATTCTCCAGTCCAGTAGCTACACCCCAGTCACATGGTTACTATCAACAGACAAATCAACAGCCACAACAGCAGCAACAGCAACGACAGCAACAGGGTCAGTTTTACACTGGCTTGTTTGAGGATGATTCTCAGTACATAGAAGATGGATCAGTAAGAACTATTTTAATATTTTTAAAAGTTCAAGTGATTAAATAAGCAGAACTATTTTATTATTATTACTATTGTTATTGTTATTATTATTACTATTGTTCTTAATGTTACTGTTATTATTTTTATTATTAATAGTATTGTTACTGTTGTTATTATTACTATCATTATTGACACTGTTATAGTTGTTTTTGAAATTATTACTATTATTGTTAATGTTATTGTTATTGTTACTATGATTATTATTATTATTATTATTATTATGATCAACATCATCATATCTTATTATATTATTATTATTATTATTATTATTATTATTATTATTATTATTATTATTATTATTATTATTATTGCTGTTATTGTTGTTACTGTTTTTTGTTATTTTCTTATGGGTCAGTTAACCATTATTCAAAATCCTTGGTGATGGCAGTGAAAGTTATTCTCCAAAATTGTTCTGCTTTTTAAGATTCTTCTGTATCTATGAGTACTTGTTAAACTGGCATTATTTGCTTTTCTGAAACTGCTACAAAGTGATCACAAAGAAAAGTGTTAAGTGCTTGATAACTGGTCTCTCTATTCCAAATTTTTTAAAGTTTCTTTTAAAACCTATATATGTAAATTTTCAAAGTTTTTGAAATTCAGGAAATGGATCGTTGACCCACCTTAAATTTATTACTGTTATTGTTTTTAATATATTTTGTTCTTTATTAACAGTAATATATCAGAACAAAATGAAACCAGTGTGAATACAGGTTATGTTTAACAAAAATCAAGTTTTAAGGCCTGTAAAATAATAACATTAGATTTAAAATTGTGTACATATACACTAAACAAATTACAACAGGGTAGTCAGCACATAGTTCAACAACAGCAGATAACACAGCAGCAGCAGCAGCAGCAACAACAGCAGCTAGCCAGTCAGCAGTCACTAACACAACATCAGTTACCACAGCAGCAGGGTTATGTAAGTTTGATGTTGTGGCTTAAGCATGCTAGCAGCATTTTGGTGGTCATGAAATATATAGAGCCTTTAGCTCAGTGGTTGACTTTAGTACACTGGTTGTAGGTGTTTGCTTTATTGCAGAAGCTGTAGGGTGTTAGCCTTAGTACAGTGGATCTAGGATATTAGCTTGTGCAGGTTAAAGGTGTTTTAGTGGAGCGACTGTAGAATGTTTGCTTTAGTGCAATGGATGTGTCATGAAGCTTTAGTGTGTTGATTTTATTAGCATGGCTGTGGATGTTAGTTTTGGGGCATTGAGAAGTTCTGTTCAGTAGCTGTAGTGAGGTGGCTTTAGTAACTTTTTTTGTATTATACTTTTACCAATATCACAAATTGCTGAATACAGGTCTTTTAATTGGAATATATGTATATAATTATATTATTACTTTACTAACTTGTTTCAATACTGATTGTAGAATAAAAGATTACAGTCCAGACTGCTGTGAAATGTATATTGCATTGCTAATATTTTAATGTTTAAAACTGAAATATCATACTTGTCTTGTATTGTTTATTCATCATCTTTTTCTTTTACGTTTCTTTATTATATATATAATTTTTTTTTTCTTCCAGTCCGATGTCAGCAGCAGAGCGAGTTATTAAAGACAACAGCCAGAGAACAGATTTATTACTGCCATTGTTTAATAAAAATGTGCGATTTCTAATCATAGTTTAATATATTAGTGTTTCATTTTTATCAAGAATTCACTGTGTAGTCTGAAAAATACTTAAATGCCATTTACATTTTGACTATTGATTATCCTTGAAAATATCATGTTTTATTTACCAGTAATTATTGTTGAAATAAAATTATTTTAATCTTGCTTTAAGATACATTCCAATGTGGTATCTCCAAACTCAGTTTCATTCCATGACAAGCCTAAAAATTAATTTAATTAATTAATTACTTTAATAATTTCCAACCCCCCCCCATTAAATTAGAATTAAATTCTATTTCATAATTTTATCATATAAATAATTTTTGGCTTTTAAACATTAAGTTTATCACGTATAATTTGCTGTTCCTTTCAATAATTATTAAGCATTAGCGTTTCATTATCATATAAAATTTGGCCATTGATTTTTTGTTTTTAAATTTTGCTGTTTATCATGGATTTTATCACAACTTAACAATATACATTTTACCATTATTTTAATACGTTTCATATTACAGTTCGTAAAATCGCGATACATCTTATCATTTAAAACATTTTGCTTTTAATTTTTTGTTTTTTCATTATAGAGCATTTAGACATTGAAAAATTACTGTCATCCTAAATTATGTTGTAAAATTCTCTTCTTGATAGTAATAAGTTTATAAAATTCTGTTCTTAGTGAATAGCAAGTTTGTAAAATTATGTTTTTGATGTGTGTGTGTATGTGTGTGTGTGTGTAGTATATTAGCCTAATTCTTGATATATAGTAAGTACGTAAAATTCCTTTCTTAATGTATAGTGAGTTATTGCTTTTTTGTTGTTATTGTTTGTGGGTTTTTTTGTTGTTTCTGGAATTTAATAAATAAAAATAAAAATGCAGTTACTTATATTTATTTTAGTTTTCTGAGTTTATATTACCCAATAAATACTTCAATTGATAAACTGTTGTGCACGGATATTTATTTATTGTCTAGTCAGAACATTCTGTCTTGCATAAAATGAGAATAAACTATATAGCAATATTTTCAGTCTGGATTTGTGTGTGCGTGTGTTCGCATACCTATGTCTGCAAGAGAGATATTTGTTTTTAAATCTGCTTAAAGGGATCTGAAAGATTATGCTGTGTGATAAATACCAGTCTCTTACACAAATACACTCATTTCTCTCTCTTTCACCCCTGCAGGAAAACAAATGTATAAGATTTCTTACGACTAACGTGCGAATTACAAATGATCTGATCTTTTTATTTAAAACAAATTTAAATACTCTTTTTTGCTCATGTGTTTATAGTGTGTGTTTGTGTATGTGTATATATGTATATATATATATATGTAAAAATATGTCTGAAGGAATTTTACTGACGATTAATCAGCATTCAGCATATTTTTATTCCTTTTTATTTCATTACTAGTACTTATTTTTTTATTTTGTGAATCGGCAACGCATTAGACATATCTTCCATCTTTCTTAATATAACAACTACTGATATTTCATAAATTGTAAAATGTGTACATGGAAATAATTTATGATAAACAGATAATTTTGTGTTTTACTTTTTGCCTTCTTTTTCTGAATATTTTGCTGCTAGTTCCAACATAAAAAGGTCATGAAAAAAGTCATGAAAAAATGACTGTTCATCATCACTTCGGATTGCTAATTCTGATTACTGTCACTGACATTTTTATCATTTTGGTTTAAGTAAATTAGATAAATATAAAGAAAAAGAAATGTTAGTTAATAACAAATTACGATAATGAACTATATAGGTTCCTGATTTATGATAACGGTAACTATAGTAACAGATCTCGAAACGAAAATGTTAACACTGTATAACAGGAAACTTGTATTCGTTACATAACGGGCTAAATACAATAGCGATGCATTCAGCTTTGAATCGGTACATAACAATGTCAGGATGGCCGAGCGGTCTAAGGCGCCGTCTGGGTCTCCAGGCGTGGAATCGAATACCATTTCTGATATGTTTTCTTCTTGTATATTAATAACGTAAATAATTATTTATATATTAATAACGTAATTAATCTTTGATTAATAACTTAACATTTTATTTATTCATAATATAATTATTTTATTCATTCATAACGTTAAAAATGTATATATAAATAACCTTAATTATTTTATTTATAAATAACTTGTTTATATTTTATTAATAACTTAGCTAATGTTTCATTATTAATAACACAGCTATAGAAATCACAACACATTCTTGTTAACATTTTAATATAAATTAATGATATACTGTTAACTAAATACAGAGACGTACATTTTAAAAGAGTCGGAGCTACTAGTCACGTAATTCAGTAACAACTGACTGAACAACTAAAAATCAAGACAAGTGATTCTGTTTTCATCATTGTGTGGAATCAGTTGGAGTTTAGTACAATGCTAAATGTATTTTCGATCTTGACTAAGTTTTAGTCTGGCAGTCCTAAAACGAATGCCTATTATTAAAATTTAAACAGTAAACAAAATAAAATTTAAAATACCTGATGATTCTTCACAATGAGATATTAAATATAAGTCAATTAAATAAGTCAATTAAATAAATTCATACATAAAAAAGATTAGTAAGTTTTATTACTTGGTACTTTACAATATTACTTTAAAGAATTGTGACGTTAAAAACAAAAAAAAAAGATTAAAATAAATAAATAAAATAAATAAAAAATAAAAATGCAGGAAGGGAGGTAATTCACAAAGATATTTAATATCGTCGCTACTGGAAGACGTAACAAACCATATTGTAATATTTTACCAGTCTCTCACGATTTTCTACGTCCACAATTATACAGATAGGTAAATAAACTGATACATGCACTGAACGACAATAAAATAGATGAATGGACATAGAGAAGAGCGATGGACAGAAAGAATGACAAAGACAGATAATGAAAAAAAACGGAAAGACACAGATAGTTATAACATGCACTATATTTAAAAAGCTATTTATTATTAAGAAAGCAAAAAGAAAACATCTTGTATGAATTAGACTAACATCACGTTCCACAGATATTTATCTTTCCTACAACCATGTCTGGATTACCACAGTTTCTCTGAAATAATAATAATAATAATAATAATAATAATAATAATAATAATCTAAAAGTAAGATCACCAACTAACAATATTAAACTGGTGTTCAAGTAATTACAAGAATGGATTTAATGTGTTGTATGAAAAAATTAAGACTGAATTTATAATATCATAATAATGAAATATTCTCCACAAATAATGTTCAAAATGGTGTCAGTTCAAAATTTATTACATTTTCGTAAATCTGAACTATTTCTCAACTAAATTCCTAAACTAGCAAGATGTTGCCTCGCTTTCAATCTCAGATCAGCGATGCTCGTGTTTTTAGTTGACCGGAAACTGCTGTCCGGAAGTGACGTGTAGTTCAAGGCCGCCAGATGATGGTGATAGAGGAGCATGGGATGTATGTGTTGTTGTGATGCAGAGGCAGCGGCTGAGGCGGCGGCGGCAGCAACTGCGGGGTGTAGTGGAAAGAACGGGTAGAAGGGTGGATAGGGCAGACGATCTAGTGGTTCTCTCACCGGTGGGATGTTGGCGAACGAGGTCACCCTGCACGGATCAAGAGGTGTACCCTGAGAATGAATCATCAGTCCAGCTGGAAAAAACAAAATAATAATAATAAATAAATAAATACTACTACTACTACTTCTACTACTACTACCACTATTAATACTACTACTACTAATAATAAAAATTTGAAGCAACTAAAACTACAACAATTAATAACAGTTGAAAAAAAAAAAAAAAAAAAAACAAAAAAACACCGATGACAATGGTAATGACGATGCTATTAATGAAAAAATAAAATAAAATAAAATTAAAAATTAAAAAATCAGGTAAAAATAATAATAAATAATAATAATAATAATAATAAAATAAATAAATATATGAATAAATTTATATATGTATAACTGAAAATAATTTAACTCAAAGATATGACACACACATTGAAATGTATTATTAATTATGCTGTTCATAAGAATTTTTATAAAGAATAATGTAATATACATATTTATAACAATTTGATTTGTCACTTTCAATTTGCTATAACACTTTGTTTACGTATTTCTGATCTACCAGATCCCCACGACTATTCAGCTTCAGCACGTTAGCTGGTTTCCACTACATGAGAAGGTATATAAAATCTATCTCTTGTTGTTTATATTTTACTGTCATTTATCAATTCGTGGTAAGTGCTCTCCAATTTTGGGGAAGGTGCACATACAAATCACTTGATGCTAATCATTAAGAATCGCACTGAGAATGGTGCTGCGGTTTTTCTTACCTCATTTCATCATTGTGTTAAAAACAAACAACAAAATAAAAAAGTACAAAAAAAGTATAACAAAATGTATATTTGACATCAAATAACTGTTAATATTAAACCGGTATGTGTTTACTCATTCAATAACGTAGAAAATCTTCGTAAATAAAATACAAAAAAGTGCTATAAACAAGACAGGACTAGATAGAAATTTGTGATATAAAAGTGTGGCATGATTGATTTATTAAACAAATAAAATCTTCCTCACTTGTTTATTTAATCTCTCTTCGGATCATTTTTCACTGTCAGTAGTTTGTTTGATATGCATAATGAAAAACCGGCAGACATTTAGTGACCATGCGTGTCTACGTTGTCACGTGACTGACTAAACTATTTCATCAGTGTTACATATTTCCTTATCTAACAGATACTATCATGAAAATTAAAAAGAAAAAAGTATATGTGTGAGCGTTTCTAAGTGTGCCTGTATGTAACAAGCAACATAAAAATGTAAAAAATAAAGGTGAGGAAGAATATAGTTCAAAACAAATAAATAAATAAATAAATAAATAAATAAATAAATAAATAGATGTTAATAGTGCCTCGTTACGTAACTTTATACTGAACACAATTACCTATAAAAACATGATGATATGTGTTGTCTTGTGTTATCATGTATGTATTGAAGTAAGACATCATAGCAGCACTTCATTTTAGATATTTTAACTACGTCATTTATACACTTGGTTTCTTTTTGTGAACATTACCCATCTATTTCAGGGTGAATAAACTTTGTGTACAAATCACTAAAGATAAACTTTAAAAAAAAATTATTTTTTATAATGAATTTGTATTAGATTTCATTCACATTGTAAATATCATTCTCTTATTGTTAAACCAAAATTAATTTTAAATAACAATAATTATTTCTGCAATTTGACAACAAGCATGCAGTAAACAGTTAATAGATGTGTGGTTCTGAACTGTTTTGATACCAGTACATTAACGTGTTGATTTCATTTCACCACGTGCACTACGTATCGGTCCAGGTTAACGTGCTTGAAGAAGACTGAAAAGAATAAATCAAGTGGAGATAATCTGTATGTAAAAAAATTGGAGTTAATTCTGTCTCTTGTTAAAACGTGCGCGTTCTCTGACCCAGATAATCTGAACGAACAAAAATGTAATTGCGATCATTCGTAAGAATCGCGAGCAGTTCATTTCATAAGAGTTATTTTCTCATTCATCATACACTGTTGACAAATGACCAGTAATTGAAAGCCAGTTGCTTGTTTACCGTCGCAATCCGCCGAATGATAGCTGAGATATCGGGGAGCCCTCTGGCGGGCAGTAAATTTGTCTCCGTTAACGACCAGTACCAATCGACGGAAGTGACATCTTCTGTGTTTGGTTAATTCCTCCAATTGCACCTCATTAAGGTTCTCGTTCTAACATCAAGGACGGATTGGAATAAAAGTGTATGTTACGTCGGTAGAGGGGGGCAAGAAGGTCAGTTTTTGAATGAAAGAAATTTGTGAACGCGACCCCTGTCGGTTGAGGCACGATAATCAAATGTTTAGTTTATCTCGTTAATCATGGCGCTGGCTGAGGCGAACGGCGATGCTGGACTCTGGGAGCGGAGTGGGTAAACACGAGTTTATTGAGGAGGGAAATATTTCTATTTGGCTGTATGGGTAGACATCGAGTAATTGCTTTATTAGATGGATAACACAACATTAACTATGACCATTCGGTACAAATTTGCCAATACATGACACTTTCCTCTTCTTTCGCTCTGATTAGACCGCGGAGATAAACTGAGAAAAGGTCGTTCGTGTCGCCTCGACAATTACACGTCGCAAATTGGAAAATTTTCCGCGGCCGTCGTTTGTTTGGTTTTCTATGAACAGCAGTTATTTACGACTCCGGTCTGTTTCTTCATAACGTTCAGACTGCAAATTGCACAACGACTCGACTTGGCGTTCTTTGCCAGCAATCAGCAGAGTTTTTATTCAACAAATATGCGCCGTGATCTAAGTCAGAAATTCTAGGATTTTTTTATTTTTTTATTTTTTTATTATTGTTCTCTTGATATCATTAATCTTTTCTGATCAAAGTTAATGTTTTACGAGCATGGATACGATATACAGCAGACGCCAAATCAGCGTGAGAGTCTGAGAATGTGTCTCCGTGAGTAGATTAAATTAAATAACACGTGAACTAATTTAAACACAAATAAAACACGTGAACTAAAATGAGTTAAATACAAATAAAACACGTGAACTAAAATAATTTAAATACAAACAAAACACATGCACCGAAATAATTTAATTAAAAATTAAACTCAAATATAAATAATTTAAATACAAATAAAACACGTGAACCAAAATAATTAAAATAAAATAAATTAAAATAGCCGTGAACTAAAATAGAAACAAAACCATTATATACCCTTACGTAAAATTAAATATAAATAAAATGGTGAAATAAAATAATGAAAAGATGCTTCTTTTTCTCTTTTTTTCTTATTATTTTTTAATTATTATCGTTGCTGATGTCAATAATAATAATAATAATAATAATAATAATAATAATAATAATAATAATAATAATAATAATAATAACAACAACAACAGCAACAACAACAACAATAACAATATGTCTAAAGAGGATAGTAAATCATAGATTCATTAAGACTGGATTGATGTTTTTTTGTAGTTATTTGGCGGCCGCTGGTACTGAACAACTCGTTGTTACCTCTGCTGATGGCGGCTGTTGTGTAACTAACTGAGATTTGTTTTAGGGTTACATTATAAAATGTGAGGTTTTCAGGTCTGTGTAATAAATAAAAAATGTGAAATTTGTTTTAAAAGACTTTGTGTTATATATCTATATCTATCTATCTATCTATACTAATTAAAGTAGTCATTAATTTATGTATATGTGTGCATAGATTTGTAATTGTATGTATATATGTATATTTTTGTTTATGTACGTGTATATTAATGAACATTATTTTTAGCTGTCAGCATCGTTTTAATTATAAATATTTTAATTTTAAAACTTTCTTCTTATTATTACAACATTACGTTAATCTAGGACTACTTAATTTACTCGAATCAGTTTTGTTTAAAAACATTTCCACTTTCACCGCAACACAAATGACCTCCGTTCTAGAGCGGCCATCATTTCTTCTTTGAAGTGATTTCCTTCCTGTCGAGGAGCACCAGCCTCGGGCTGCACGTTTTGGCTCTTTACCAAGACGTCGTCTAATTTCATCACTCTTTCTTCTCCCTTGGCGAGAGTTTGAGATGATGATCTCCTCTTCTCCGGCTAACTGAACAAATTAAATAAAGATGAACTGTTTTGCGTTAATTTGAGATTTCCGCACTCTGGGGACTGAACGTCAAATCATAGAGCTTTCAGTGGACGGAGAGAATCGACGCTGTGGTATCGCCAATTAGCTGAATATATCTGCTAAATTAAATTAATTAACTTGCTATGGTCTCAGAATCCATAACATAAGGTTAATGGAAGGCAGTAGGCCTTTGACAGCGTAACCTGATTAATTTGTAAAATATTCATTAAAACGGTATCCAATCTGGAAGCGCTTGTGACAGAGCCAGAGAGAGAGAAATGTAGCTTTGATTCTCTGTAAACGATCCCCCTTCTCGAAAGCACCACAGTAATTTCTTTTCATTAAACTCTATATACAAGACACCAATACGAAGCACTTGAATAAAATGTTTCTACAGGAAATAATTCTTCTTTTATTTAACACTTTAAGATGTCTCGTAAAATAAAATCTTCATTTTAAGCAGACTACTCATGGTATGTACTGTTATGTTTACTACATGGAAATAAACGTGGAAAAAATTACTAACGTGTTTTGCATTTTGTTTTACAGAAACCTAATAAAACCTTTTATGTTTCATGTAAAATAACCTTTATTACATACTCAGTCTTTTCAGGCATTTTCTGCCTTTGTATCTTATATTGCAAAATGGCAGTTTTTATTTAGTTACGTATCACATTTTTTATTGACGTTCCTTTCGTATTTTCCCATCTTTCCTCCTTTTGTTCTATTTATTTCTTTTATTCTTGACTCTGTCTTCCATTCCCCTCTCTCAGCATTATTTTTTTCACTTATTATGATTTTTCTTTTTCTTGAAGATGTTCTGGAAAAGACGTCTACTAGTTGTGTTTGCATTGATAGACTCAGTTTAATTAAATTAAAGAATTTTTTCTAATTTTATCTTCAGCTTACGGACAGGTTGATGTGGTGTGTCACTAGAAGTGACCGTGTTTTAATTAAGGGTGTCACGAGGTCGGCTCAGTGACAAATCAACTCAGAAAAAAAAGTTTACTATTTAACTGTATTCTACACTTATCTTATACCGTGTAACACAGTATTTGATCATTTCTGTCTGTTGTTGCAACAAATATTCTTCTTCTCACCACTACAATTATTTTTACCACTTTAACTAATATACTACTGCTATTTCTGCTGCTACTACTTCTACTGCTAGTTCTACTGCTACTACTAGTTCTACTGCTACTGTTACCACTGCTACTACTACTGCTACTACTGCCATTATTACTGTTATTGCTGATACTTGTACAGCAACTGCTACTAACACTATTATACTATTGCTGCTGCTTCTACTGCCAATAACACTATTACTACTACTATTACTACTACTATATTATTATTATTATTATTATTATTATTATTATTATTATTATTATTATTATTATTATTATTATTATTTTACTACTTATAACTTATTACTTATTATTATTACCACAACTATTAGTATTACTGCTACTACTACTGTTTTTGGTATTACTATAGAGTATGTATGTGCGTGTGTGACTGTCTGTATATCTTGTATGTGTGTGTGTGTGTGTCTATGTATGTATGTATGTTCGTATGTGTAAGCTTTTACAGTATTATATAAATATAATTACTGACATAAGAAACAAATTAAAAGAATACGAATTTACACAATGAACAGTACCCAAGACTGGTTGGAATGAGGAAAGGTGAGTTAAAGGGAGAGTACTGATGAAGCGAGTTTATTGATGAGAATAGCGTATTAATGAACAGAATGTATTGATGAGGAGTGTGTACTGATGCTGAGAATGTATTGATGAGGAGAGTGTATTGATGAAGAGAATGAACTGATGAAGAGGATGTATTGATGATGAGAGTGTACTGATGAAGAGAATAAACGATGAAGCGAGTGCATTGCTGAGGAGAGTATTGATGAGGAGAGTGTAATGCACAGGAGTGTTGATAATTAAGTCAGCGCGTGAGAGATGGACTAGAATAAGAGAAATGACGTTATTGAATATTCAATCTAATAGGACGTCATCTTTGAATACGATACTTTATCAAACTTTATTCTGGCCACTGTTAAGTTAATTTAAACAATTTCTTTCTGTTTGTCTTCCAATTTACTCTTTTCTCTCTGTCAAACGTGAGCGTAGATTAAACATCCACTACAAATTTCTCCCGGGTTGAATAGCAAAAACATCTGCCCTTGGTAACAACGTCAGAACTGGTCGACTTTACTGTCAAGTGTTTCATTCCGTCCGTTCGTGTGTGTGTGTCTGTTGACAAACACGTGTAGTTACAAATTAATTTCATTTCATCTTCATCTCGACACCGTGAGACACGTAACATTTCAAGTGTTGGGTTGTTTGCGGCTCTTAACGGTTATGTGTAAAGTAATAAATGAACTAAGTATCTTGTTTAAAATATAGTTGATATATGTAAAATTATAATATACTGAAAATAATGATAAAGATGATCTGTTCATGTAGTTTGATTTATAAATGTCCTAATGTCAACTTGACACTTGATAAAGTAACAAATATTTACTACGGAAACTGAAAATAAAACATTTCATAAAATTCAGACAACTATAATTACATTCTAATCACAGGATATTTGTTTAACGACAAAGTGGAACATTCTCTGTTAATCTATGAGATATATTTTATGTCATACAGCCAGCATTTATGAAAATAAATTTTTGTTTTCTGAAATAATGCTCTTTATTATTATTATTATTATTATTGTTGTTGTTGTTGTTGTTATTATTATTATTATTATTGAATTATTGTTGTTGTTTATATTGTTATGTTCAAGTCTAATAATAATAATAATAATTTTGAAATATTTTTGCTGAATGACGTCAGAAGACGATTATCACGTCATAAGTTTTACACTGAAAAATGTATTTTATTGCCATAGACATGATAATAATCATTTCATGACGTCACTCAGTTTTTTGTTTTGTATTGGCTAATTTTGTTTCTAGCAACAAGAAATAATTAATTTAACTTTGTTTTTTCAAATGTACTAATTAATCAATATATTTACCACAAGCCGAAAAATAATAATAATAATAATAATAATAATAATAGTAATTAATAAATAAATAAATAAATAAACAAATAAATAAATAAACAGAGAAAAAAAGAAAAAAGAAAGAAAGAATCAAGGAAATACAAATATCCTTACCTTTCTGCATTTGACTTTCATGTTTTCTGCATTTTGCACGTCTGTTTTGAAACCAAACCTGTATAAGAAATTATAACGGTATTATATTTATGTAACAAAGTCTGTTTCATCTTTTATTTAGTGTTAGATAAAAAATTAAAAAAATTAAAATAAAACAACTTGCTATTAAAACAAAAATTTAAAAATAAATAAATAAAATTACGATTACTTAATGTACTTCTTTGAAATATCAATGTAATACTGTTAATATGAGACAGCACATAAATTCATAAATGTATACTTACAAAATAAGCACCTAAATATTGCCTTACATCAGAAATGGAGATTACACTTACAAACACAGAATACAAAAATAAATATTAACAAAAATAACCTGGTCCTGGCTTAAATAATTACACAGATAGAAACATTTACATGAAAAGACGGAAAGAAACTGAAAAAAAAAAAAAAAAAAAAAAAAAAAAAAAAAACCTTCAACAAACAAAAGAAATAAAAGTACAAATACAAACTGACAAATAATATTACAAACACAGACACATCAGTCAGTCTGAATACTGAAAGAATGAATCGAGAACTTTTTTTTTTTCTTTTTTTGCATTCAGGAATTATAATATTATGAAGAAACAGACAATTTTAATTGTAATATATAAAAAAAATATATGAATAAAAAGAAAAATATACAAAGTTAAATATTTTATTATTATTATTATTATTATTATTATTATTATTATTATTATTATTATTAGTGTTGTTGTTGTTTTTGTTGATGTTTTACGAAACCAGTTTTTCAGAACCGTTTTCATTTGTTGTTTTTTTTCCTTTATTTATTCTATTTCTTTTTTTTTCTCTTTCTTTCTCTATTTATTTTATTTTATTTTGGGGTTTTTTCATCATCATCATATGAATTATTATTAGTAGTAGTTGTCGTATTAGAAAAAGTAATATTTTTTTTATTTTTTTTATTTGCAATATTTCGTCTCTTACAGTAAATTGTTATCGAGTATTTAATTTTCGTCTGAAGAATAATTTTTAAAACTTTACTCCCGATACTTTTATTCGTTAAAATAGAATTTCTATGTATGAAATAATTGCTATGTCAGTAAAAATAGAAATTCTGAGAAAATAAGAAGTTTTTACTATAATTTTTTTTTAGAAATTCTGAGAAAATAGGAGCTATTATACCATGTCTGTAAAAATAGAAATTCTAAGAAAATAAAAGTTGTTACGGCACGTCTGTTGCAGCTGGTTTCGTCTGTTAAAATCGAGTTTTCGAGAAACACAAAGCTTCTTGACTAACCTAATTTCTTCGCTTTCTTCATCACGTTATCGAGTTTGATTAAATTTGCCGCAGTTTTTCTTTCTCGTTTCTTTGTGTACCTAATCTTTAAAAGTGCTCAAACTTCATTCACGTTATTAAGTTAGCCCATTTGACGGCAAATCTTCAACACCTTTCTCCTGGCAGACGGCTCGTCAGCTAGCTCAAGTGACAAACGAACCGGGAGCCGGAATGTTGATCCACGACAAACGCCTCGCGCATATCTCTGCGCACTGTGTCTCTTTATTTAGACAATTTAGGGACAGTCACATATTAGACTTCAGGAAAACGCCCTCGAGCGTCACCGATGAACACGAATTTGATAAGAATAAGAAAAGTTTTGAGACATTTTCTCTTAATCGGATCTTGGAATTAAGAAATTATCGTCCCAAGGCGAAATCTTTGGCCCGTGTTAACCGTGTCATGTGACGTTGTGATAATTGAGAACGCCTTGCATGTGATTTATCAATTACTACATCCCGGGTCGCGGGTTTTCGGTGCCTGGGTAATATTTAATGTGTTGATAAAGAGTTTTATTTCACTTCTCACTTGTGTTAAATAATATTACGTGTGTGTTTGAAACATCTGCTAGCAAACACAGAGATAAACACAACTATTGTCTTCATTTTAGGCCAAAACAAAAACAAAAAAACATCACACAAACACGTCACTCGACAACACAACAAAGGAGAAGTAAGCAATAAACAAAATAATGTTAGAACCAGTCTGCACTCTTATTATTATTGTTGTTGTTGTTGTTGTTGTTGTTGTTGTTGTGTTGTTGTTGTTGCTCAGCTGCTGCTGTTATTGCTATTATTATTTTTATTGTTGTTGTGGTTTATATAGTTATCATTATTATATCTATTTTGGTGTTATTATTACTATTACCATATTTGTTGTCAGTGTCGTTGCAGTTGTTTTAATTATTATAACGTGATAAACATTTCATTGCGGCATCATAAATATTGGAAGAAAATCAGGATTTTGGTACTGCCCTCACGAAAAATCATGATAAACCAAATCAGAGATAAAAAAAAAAGAAACAGTTCTTTCAAAATTTTGATTATTTAATTATTGTTGTCAGAAACGGCACCTCTGTCACGTTGTCAGTGTCGTCATAGTGAAATATATAACTGCACGATGAAACTTGTCGTTTTTATTCAAAATCGTGGCGTAAAAAAAGAAATAATTATACAGATTATGTACTGTTATTTTTATCTATTAATGATTAAGAACTTGTTTGAAAGACAAACACACACAGACAGACACACGGACTACAACTATGTAAGGATGCTGACTTCCACAGGTGCCAGAAAAGCTGAAAAATCAATGACGGCGGCGCGCCTCTGTCGGTAAAAAGAAAATTGCTCCTAAGACGTCAGTTTACTTTGTAATAGCGACAGAAACACAACAAGATTGGACGGCAAAGACTTCAATTTGGATAATTGCTGGCGTAAGCCAAACGTTGTAAGTTCAAAAGTCTGAAATTCTACAAATCTCTTCAGAAATCTGCTTGTTTCTGTCAGAATCACAGCACCGCGTCAGACGATCTCGCTTGTTTTTCCCGCCATTGTCTTCATCACGTCAAACCATGACGGTCATTTAAGAGCGCGCGCATGAAAGCGGGACCTCGACTGCCCATCTTTTTAGGATTTCGCACGAGCCGATCGCACGCGGTAACATTGACATAATGCCGATAAGTGGCGTAAAGATTTTGTCAAAAGTTATAATTACGTTCTCTTTTATTTCTACACGTTTTCCTTGGAGGTCTTTTCAAAGTCGACTCTTGCTCGCAATGAAAGTAAATGATATTTGCACAAACTTCTCATGCAGAGATGCTTCATTAAATCGTGAAGGAATAAATGTCGCATTATGCATCAACAGATATTTAGGTTAAAAAAAATAAAAATAATGAGACTGATGAAGAGATGTGTAATTACATTTAAAGACAAATCACTCATTCACACAAACGTCTCAAAGTGAATAACTGTTCTGATGTACGTCGGCGCCAAAATCTCTCAACGTTTTGCTGCATGCACGCGCGTGGTCCCAGGTATATTTGGTAATATATAAATATTTTGTATTTTACAGCAACAATAACAACAAATATGTAAAGTATTAAACAAGTAAGTTTAAGTGATAAAGTGTTAAGTATTAAACATGTAAGTTTAACTGATAAAGTGTTAAACAAGTAAGTTTAATTAATAAAATGTTAAATAAGTACGTTTAATTAATAAAATGTTAAATAACTGATAGTGTTAAATAAGTTATTTAATAAATGTTAAACAAGCAAGTTTAACTGATAAAGTGTTTAACAGGAAAGTTTAATTTATAAAGATGTTAAACAAGTAACATTAATTTATAAAATATTAAATAAGTAAGTTAATTAATAAAATATTAAATAAGCAAGTTTAATTAATGAAAAATTAAACAAGCAAGTTTAATTGATAAAATATTAAACAAGTAAGTTTAACTGATAAAGTGTTACGTCTGATCGTTGTACTACGGTGTCAGTCACGTGATATGATAGAAAACATTAACCTACATATATATCATTCTAACATCCCGCCGGACCTGGTATGAGAAATATGATTAGATTAGAGGGAGAATGGTGGAGCTGCGGCTAATTGATGTCACAGTACAAGTAAAGATTGATGTTGATTCCAACAATTTGTTCCACCAGACAACTCGCCGATCCTGTCACGTGACTCGCGCGTCTCTTTCTCCTCTGTTTTCCTTTGTCAGTTTTCTTACAGAGCCCAAGTGAAGCATTGTACACACGCGCAATAACGAGGTGTTAATTTCATAATCGGCGTGTGTTCGCTAGGTGGCGCTCCAGTGGGGATAACTCTACGGGCGAGAGGTTACCCACACATCTTTGTTAATGCATTCTTTGTTAATATGCGACGACATGCCGATATGCCATCAGTTTTGTTTATTGAATTAAGAAAATGAATCTGCACGTATTTGATATTTCTGTAATCCCTAGGTCCCGGCTATCATTAAACAAGATGTATAATTGGCAGGATTACAGGCCGAGAGCGCACTCTCTTCACGTGCAAAGTCTCGCGAGAAATTCCAGTCCCAGAAACAATCGTGGTCGTCTGATATGAAAACAGGACGTTCATTATTTCTCTGACACTTGTCTTTGATTTCAAATGGAAATGTTAAATTTGTGATGTCATACAACGATACGACATTACGATAATTTATTTTCACTTATTTACACGGGAAAATAAGTTTTCTATTAGGCGTCCCTGGGAAATTCAGATTAGGTATGGTGTGGGCTTATAAAATTAAAGGACCCCTGTCGCTTTCAGAAATAATGAGAAACGGAGACAAAAAGTGAGTTAGCGAAAGACTGCAAGAAAGTATGAAAAATGAACAAAGAAAATTCACATACACACACACGCACATACACAAACATACACACATACGCACACTCACACACACACATACACACAGAGAAATACTGTATCTATGTATGCATGAATTATAAAAATAGGCGTATCTATGTATCTGTATGGTTCTGTGATTCTCTATGTGTGTGCATGTGTAGGTGCGTGAGGGAGAGAGAAAGAAAGGCGGGTTGCTAGTAGTAGGAATTGATCACAGGAAAGCTTTATGCAGTAGGTAACTGAAAGAAAGAAAAAGTAAGGAAAAAAATTTGTTTCGTTTAAAATATTTTTATACCTGTATGTAAACTATGTACAATATATTTTTATAACAGAAATAAATACAGTAACATAAAAAATATTAATTTGTTATCAACCCTTAATTCATCTAATAATACAGTTCGTTTTAATTATTTGTATAGTTCTTTGAATGTTTTTACATTTTCTTTTTGCAGTAAATAAATTATTTGCTTTTATTCAGTGTATTATAATTATCTACGCGTAGCACAAATATGTATACGGAATTTTTATTGTTGTTGTTGTTATTAATATTATTATTAATGGGATGAACAAAAGTTCGTAGCCTTTTTCAACAGATGATGTTTGAACACGTGATTTTGTTTCACACGTGACTTAAGTGTTTGACATACAATTCTGAAATGAACAAAATGGCACATAATATTATGTGGATGAATACATTATTGTGCAAATATCTAAATACTGTTTTTGAATTATTATTATTATTATTATTATTATTATTATTATTATTATTATTATTATTATTATTGATAAATTAAATTAATACGATTAAAAACAATTCTCAAAATTACATGATGAAAACAGGTTTTTATCGATATACGGTATTATATCAAATGTAAATTCTGTATTGATTTCAGTTTTTTCTCATCTGATCACAATCTGATGCAAGTAATTTACCATAAAACACATCTGTTTAATAAGGTCAATTTACTTGCGCGGGAATATCATTAATTTTTTTATAAAATGATTCTTGCATCTATCCTCATTTCGCCAGTGCTTTAATTTCAGAAATTCCGTTTTATTTAGATAATGACATAATTTGTTTTCATTAAACGTGATAATCTGAGTTGATAATGATGGTATTTACATGTAATTTACATCTGCACTTGGTCAAATAAAAAAAACAAAAAAAAAACAACGACAACAACAAACAATCACAAAATGTTTTTTTTCACATTGTCGGTTTCACAATGACAACTGAATACCTTGGAATTATTGTGCTTTAGTATGAAAATCATTTACAGATAAATTAAATCCAATAATATTCAAACTCCTACAATAAAAAGTAAGAAGAAACGAAAATCAATGCCATAGTACTTACAAATACAGTATTGAAAAAAAAAAAAAAAAAAAAAAATTCGCAACAAAATAACCAATGAAATATATAATAATAATAATAATAATAATAATAATAATAATAATCATTGGCAAAATGAATAAATGAATAAAAGAAAGAAAAAAAAAAAAAATAATAAACGATTCATATCAGTGTTATGTAATGCAGATAACTAATTTACTATTGTTTGTAAATTAGAAAGTATGGAAACAAAAGTTAAAAATAGTATTGTCAGTCGATTTTAGTATTTGAAAGTTATCCTCACAAGAAAATAATATATATTGCTTGTTCACATTTTCTTTCTTTCATTTATTTATATATTTATTCATTCATTTCTTTTAGTCACCGAAAAATTTGGATTAACCTAATCTGAATTCATTTTTTATTTTAGAAGACTTAACTATTAAAAATACAACCAATAGCGTTCAGCTATAAATGTCATTTTAGTCAGAATAACTTGTGTGAATAACGAAATAATAATAGCTTCAACAACAGTAACTTTATTCATGAAATGATGTTTAAAATAATAATAATAGTAATAATAGCAACAATGAAAATGATGATAAAATAATCATAATAATAATGTAATAGTGATGCAAGACGGGTGATGAATAAATGTAAGTAATCTTAGAAATAACAAGATCATATAATTATTAAAAGAAAAAGAAGAAGAAAGAAATGAAGAGGAAGATAGAAGATACAAAGAAATGAAGATATACCTTGTGAAGAAATGAACAAAAAAATCATAAATGATTAAAAGTAAATCATTTATAATATCATTTGTAACTATTAAATAATTTATTTTATTTATTTACTTATTCATATATCTATGTATCTGTTTATTTCAGTAATAATACTGAAGAGACAAATTGTTATTATCAAAAAGAAAACTGTTTAATTTTAAATATGGAAGATTAATGAGAAAACTATTGGTGGGGGTTAGCAATCATATTTCCACTTTTAACCTTGGCCAGGTTTCGATCAGCTCGCGAGTGGGTAAATACCAACATCTTTGATGCGTATTGTGTTTTGAGAAACCAGTGTCCCGAACCACGCAATAACCGTCGCTTGTCAACGACCGGCTCTCAGTCGCTTGTCAACGCAATTCAGTGTTAATCTCAACTCGTCGAGATTAATCAAAATTACACGTTGGCCTTGTTAAACTCTTCGAGCCAATTCACTCGAATAATGCATTCAAAGAGCGCCATATTTTAGCACTGCTTGTCAAGTGTTGTGTGTTTAAGGCAGATGGCCTCTAATTGGCAGACAATGGCGGGCCAGCCTCACTGTTTAACAGATTCTAGTGTTTTTCTTTTACGATCTGCTGGTTTCTGCTTCTAAACGTTTCACTCCGGCTTTTCATTAACAAGAGCGTTGGTAGCATGCTTTTCTACAAAGCGTTACGCTTGTATCAAGTTTGTGGTGCTTTGTTTAGTGTCTGTCTACTTTTGTATTGTCACGTGACAGAAGTCATTGAGACCGTTAAGGTCAACAATACTGAGGTCAGACTCAAAGCGATATGAATATTCATTAAGTTAAGAAGAAGAAGAAAAAAAAAAAATTGTAGAATGTTTAAGTAAATTTATTAGAGTATATAAAAAAAGAAAACAAACAAACAATCAAAAAGAAACCTACATAAAATACTTCTATAAAATACTTCTACAGATAACATAAATTAAACATTAAATAATAATAATAATATTTTAAAAATGTTGTCAATAATCAAAATGCTTATATTTTCCTTTTTTATTATTGGAAATTATATGATAATATCTGATTTGAAACTATAAAAATGTTTTATAAATAAAATAATTTTTGATTTATTAATTTACACACAAATATAATAAAATGATACTTATGAAAATAAAATAACAATGATGTCAGTGGAAATATATAAGCAGTACAATCTAAAACAACAACGACAACAGTGTGTGAAAACTGACTACTCTTTTTCCTATATTTTGATGACAACGACAACGACAGCATAACAGTAATAATAACACTAACAACTGAAAATAAAGAATGCTTTAGACGTACTACGCCAAAGTCAGTCTTTGAGTAATTTTTTATAATAATAATAATGATGATGATGATGATGACAAAATGATGATGTTAAAGTACGGCTTACCTGTACTCTGGCCTCAGATAGCCCCAGTCTCTGACTTAGCTCCTCTCTCATGAAGGCGTCGGGGTAGTGTGTTTCGTCAAACAGTCGTTCTAACTCGTTCAGCTGTTCTAGTGTGAAGTTAGTTCTGCTACGTCGTTGTTTCACCTTGGGTGACTCCGTGACGTCGTTGTCAACCCCATCTTTGTTTTCTGAAATAAATATAATTTTTTTTAATTTACGTTTCTTTCTTTCTTTATTAATTCTTTATTTCTTTATTTAATATATTTCTTTATTTATATTATTATTATTATTATTATTATTATTATTATTATTATTATTATTATTATTATTATTATATTTCATAGAATTAACAGTTTTACAATTTACAAACAGAAAATATGTGATGATATTTTGAGTGCGTTAGTTTGTATGTGTATCAGTATGTGCTACTTTATTTGTAAGTGGCAATTTGTATTCGTGTTTAAATATGTAAATCAATTTACAAGTAAATTTATGTTTTGTCAGTATTAATTATTATTATTATTATATGAAGTCAATACTCAAAAAGATTTTCTTCCTGAAGAGTTACGCACTTTTAAAATAATAAACAAATAAATGGACTAAAATAAATTACGTTAAATTAAATTAAATTAATTAAATAATAGCGTACCTACAGAGTAATAGTTATAATCTAATAACAGAATACAGAATATCACCAACTTCATTTTCGCTATGCTTAATTTGATGACGTCACTAATTTTTTGGTTATTAATTTTTTATTTTGTTTTTCCTGCAAAAGCGAAATATTCTAATTACTAATAAGGATGTAGACGAAAATAATTAACTCTTTGTTGTAATTGTTAGCTAGAAGATATCAAAGATATAAGTTTAATATTTTTATATAATTATATAATCAGAGAATAAACACTTTCATATAAGAAAATAGATATGTTGATAAAAAGCGAATAATTAAATATATGAATTAAACCTTATATTGGAAAGGAATTTTAATAAAATAAAATAAATAAAATACAAACCAGAATCAAAAACATACATTAACTAACTGCTGTCTAAATAAATAATAATAATAATACTTTGAAAAGAGAAAGGAGAAAAAAAAAGAAGAAAAAAAAGATAATTGGTGAGTAATGGTATTAGATGTATTGCCCGCAGGGTTAATTACACAGCTAGTGAAGATTTTACTTTTAATGTGGGCAAATTGGACGCAGTTACAGTTGGCTGTATTAGTAATTTCCTTCTAATGTCCATTGCCAGTGCTTACCGATTAAGTAAAATTACAACACGACTAGTCTTTTAAGCGTGAATGTCGGTGCTGCTAATGAATTAGACATCATTATTTGACATTATTACGGGAAATAACTTCAACTATGCGCTATCATTTTATTAACCAATGACCAACCACTGCTTCGCTGAATTTGGCCTCTTCGCTTATCGGGAAGCAGTTAGAAAATTAGCCCCTATTACACAGTCTATTATTATTGCCGCGGTCCTCAGCTCGTAATGGAGGGATTCAAACCACCGTGATTTCAATTTGACATAAAGCATTCATTTGATGCGCGTGCTGTCCGCGAGACCGGTGATTAAAGACTTGACGTCACTTAGATAAATTACAGACGAGGTGAACCTGGTTACTTGTGTGTTTTGAATTTCCATCACGTTTCTACACTCACCTTCACTTTTCTAATTCGTTTAGATATTTTTCACAGTGAGAAAAATACCATTACATTTCTGACAAAGTCTGAATTATGAACAGCTATTTTTATAATAATAATAATAATAATAATAATAATAATAATAATAATAATAATAGTAATAATAATATAAACATTAAAAACAACATAGTTTTGGTAGATATTAACGTCAGTTGTAAGTTTTACTACAAATCATAATTCGAACAACATTAAATAAAACAAATGGGAAAATATTTTTTAAATATTAAATGGTGACATGAAACTGGCTTAATAATGTTATATTTCAAACAAACTAATGAGGAATAATAATAATAATAATAATAATAATAATAATAATATGATGATGATGATGATGATGATGATGATGATGATGATGAAAAAAGGAAGAAGAATCAAATAATAAAAATAAAATTGTTTTAAAAAATAAAATTATATATTCGTTCATTCAGTAAAATGCGGGAGAGGAAAAGACTGAGACATACATAGATTGATAGTTAAAAAAAACGGACAGAGATCGACACACAGACAGAAAGAGAAATACATATATATAAATAGACTGATAGACAGAAAGACGTTAATTTTGTTGTATATGTCTGTTATATCCACGTCTATTTATTATCATATTTATTTTATGCAGATGAAAAGAGAGAGAGAGAGAGAGAGAGAGAGAGAGAGAGAGAGAGAGAGAGAGAGAGAGAGAGAGAGAGAGAGAGAGAGAGACTGTACAATTAAATTAAGAAATATAAATTAGTAATTTCGATTTTTTTTTTCTTTATAAGAAAAAGAAAAGAAGATATAAATAATGAAATAAAATTGTAAAATTAAAAAAACTATGTAAATTTGTTTGACAAATTATTTTTGTATTCTGATAACTTAATTAGTATTTAGGTATCTTGGGAAATTACACTAAATTTCAAATCACGTCAAGCTGTATTCATAATAAACTTGTACCTGCATTACACCCGGGATTTCTACATTATCTGTATAAATATTTAAACTGATCACTGAAACACGTTATTAAATTATCAAAATTTTCTTAAACTGAATTAAAGTTAATTATTTGTAAGCTGATGATAGCAGAAAAAAATTTCCTGTTTTTTTAAGTTTTGATACAAATATGTTTTCTTGACGTTATTCTTATTATCATTATTAAATTAGTTTCACAAACTAATATTTTCATTACTTCGTTTGCTTTTTCTTTGAGTTTTCTTTTCCTTTTATACATATCTTTATTTTCATTTACTTTTTTTTATGTAGATGATGTTGTGTTTTAACTAATAATAATAAGAAGAAGAAGAAGAAGAAGAAGAAAATCAGTTATTATACAGAGCTGTGAATATTTAAACTTTAGTATTTTAGTTGCTAGGGTGACGGTTGTATTGCCGATTTTGTTATTATTGTTAAAAAATAAAAAAAACATGCTAATAAAAATCTAATATACTGATAATTCTAGTAACAACCTGATATAATTATATTACAAAAACTTTTCAAAATGTTTTATATCAAATGTTTAAAATGTAATAAAATATTCCAAAAAATCTATATTAAAATATATTTAAAAGATATAGAAATGTTTTAGTATTATTCTTCTTTTGAAGAAAAAAAAAAAAAAAAAACACAATAAAATTATGATTTGTTCATTTTCTTTGTTAAATTTTTTGAAGAATAAATGGTATATATTTTATATGGTATTAATAATAATTTATAAAACATTATCAAATTCATTACAAATATACCCACAGAGACAAAAAATAATAAAATAAAAAAATAATTAAAAAAATAAAATAATTATAATAATAAAATAAAATGAAATAAAATAAAATAAATATGAAAAATAACAAAAATAAAAGTAACGCACTTTGGCGAATATTTGTTGCAAAAAATACTCAATATTTAAAGTGAGATTTTCTTTGAATTCTTGTGAATCTGTAGTTACAAATTTGTTGAAATAAAAAAATTCGTTTTTGAACTGTAATTTCTTGTCTGAAACAAAAATCTATTTTTTCCCTTGATCATTATCAATTACAATATTATAACAAATATTTTTAAAAATTATTACATTATAGTATAGTATAGTATAGTATATTTTAATTTATAATAATTATTTTATAACTATTATTTTATAACTTCTCTGTAAAATATTTGTTCAAGTTAATTTCTGTTATTAGTAGTATTATTATACTAATCATGTAAATATTTCTACTGCAAGTTATTTAAAATAATTCCAGCTTCAATTAAAACTTGCTATATATATATATATATATTATTATATTATTATTATTATTATTATTATTATTATTATTATTATTTTTTTGCGCATGTTATGCACATAAAACGTAACTGTTTTTTTTTTTTTTATTATTACGACTGCAGTTTCACACTGTTTTTATTCTAATTATGTTGTTCTAAATTAGAAACAATTGTTTACGTAATTTTATTATTCAAACTGCAGTTTTAGTTTTAACTCAAAGAAAATGTTTTTACGTTCTAAAACTGTGTAGTGATTTAATTTTAACCTATTTCTGTAAATAGAGATAGTTCTAAAAAAAATAAAAATAAAATATAAGTAAAATATAGAAAATTTTAAATGTATATAGTAGTTAATTCGACATTAAAGTTTTAATTCCTGATATTATGGTAATACATAATACAATGTCACATAATGTTCTACACACCGTATTGTAAAAATAATTGATTTACGCTCTCTCTCTCTCTCTCTCTCTCTCTCTCTCTCTCTCTCTCTCTCTCTCTCTCTCTCTCTCTCTATATATATATATATATATATATATATATAGATAGATAGATATAGATATAAATAGATATAAATAGATAGATAGATTCTTCTGTCTTCACGAATAATGTAAAAATTCAAAAGGAAAAGTTTGAATTACACTTAGTTTCAGAGATTGACTCTAAATTTCATTTAGGTATTTTGGCCATACCCAACAATGTTATCCTCCGCTAACATCGAAAAACATGAAATAATAATAATAATAATTATAATAATAATAATAATAATAATAATTTAAAATGTATGTGGTAGTTAATCTGATGTTAAAATTTTAATTCCTGATATTATGGTAGTACATAATAAAATGTCACATAATGTTCTACACACCGTATTGACTTACGCTCTCTCTCTCTCTCTCTCTCTCTCTCTCTCTCTCTCTCTCTCTCTCTCTCTCTCTCTCTCTATATATATATATATATATATATATATATATATATATATATATATATATATATATATATATACACACATACACACATACATGTTAGATAGATAGATAGATAGATTCTACTCTCTTCACGAATAATCTAAAAATTCAAAAGGAAAAGTTTCAGTTTCAGAGATTGGCTCTATATTTCATATAGTTATTTTGGCTAAATCCAACAATGTCATCCTCTGCTAACATCGAAAAATATGAAATAATAATAATAATAATAATAATAATTTTTTTTATTTTTACCTGAACTAGATGTACTTGTATTGACTCCATTCTGTTCATGTACGGAAATTTTGGTGTCAGCATCGTCTTCGTTGTCGCTGCACTTTTCGACGTCGCTGCCGAAGCAGGTGACATCAACTTTTGCATCAATCTCAGTGTGTGGCGAAGTCCTGTCCTTTTTAACAGACTTGTTTTCTTTTTTAACACTGCTCTTACACTCGTCAAATGACTTGGACACAAACTGAGTCAGTCCCTCCATTTTGTAGTTAACAATTTTAATAAGTTATGTATAGCTATGTCTAGTTTCTTTCCATCAGATTTACTGTGCTAATACAGACCTCTCGAACTTTAATTAAACATCTCAATTTACTTACAGTTAATCGACTTGAAATATATATATAAAAAAATAATGTTTCTAACTTAAATGATGAAAAAAGAAAAGTAACAGTAAAAATGTCGTTTGTCAAACGCACGAGGCAGGGCGTGCTCTGCGCGCGACAGTCGTAACAATTCGCAAAGACCATTTAATGCGCAGCCTCGCGTCGCTCCATTTGAAGCCTGCAGTCGGCATCATACTGTAATTAATTTAATAAGATAGATTTGCTGACTCGCTAATTATCTCCTTAAACGTTTACACTGAACCAATAACTCGTATGATTGGTTCCCAATGTACAGCTATTGCCGTTAGGTGGCGTGTTCATTGGTCACGTGCCGCCAATGGTCAGGGAAGTATTGATGATTGTAAACAGGCGGGTTTTATTATGAATACTTAATTTTTATCTTCTGTGAAAGCAGAAAAAAGAAACGGATCAATAAAACTGAACAAAAGACAGTATCAGATAGTTCTAAGTGACTCGAGAGACGAAATGAAACATCGAATTACAACAGTGGAGGCACGCTCCCAATTTAGAAAAAACAACAACATTGGTTTGTTTCTTTTTATTTATTTATTTATTTATTATTATTATTATTTTTAATAAGAAATAGATTTCATCTTAAAAAATGTTTCCATTACAATAACGATGTCTCTCTGAAATTCTGTATCTGTCCCTGGAAACGTTAGAGTGGACACAACTATGTAGAATATATTTAATACATATCAATTACTGTAACAAACCACTGAGTTGTACATGGTAAATAAATACTTTTCATAACATAACACAGCATAACACAGCATAACATAATATAACATAATACAATACAGTGCAATACATTATAATAATAATTATACAATCTGTTGAATTTCATATTTAGTAAAATAACCTTTCTTTCTTTCTCTCTTCTTCTTCTTCTTCTTCTTCTTATTATTATTTCTGACATCACAAACGAACAGTTCTCTCTCTCTCTCTCTCTCTCTCTCTCTCTCTCTCTCTCTCTCTCTCTCTCTCTCTCTCTCTCTCTCTTACTCTCTCTGTTTCTGAGTTTTATTCATTAATTTTCTATTTATTTTCCTTTATATATATATATAATATGTATCTATTACATATTGTTATTTCATTATTAGATATTGTTATTTATCTTTCAGATATTGTTATTTCTCTATTAGATGTTGTTATTTCTCTTTTACATATTATTATTTCTCTATTAGATATTCTGAATTTCTTTTAGGCCTACATATTGTTATTTCTTTTTTATATATTGTTATTTATCTATTAGATATTGTTATTTCTCTTTTAGATATTGCTATTTCTCTATTACATACTGTAATTTAGCTTTTACATATTGCTGTTTCTCTATCAGATTGTTGTTATTTCTTTTTTATATATTGCTATTTCTCTATTACATACTGTAATTTGTCTTTTACCTACTGCTGTTTCTCTATTAGATTGTTGTTATTTCTCTATTAGATATTGTTATTTCTCTTTTAGATATTGCTATTTCTCTATTACATACTGTACTTTGTCTTTTACATACTGCTGTTTCTCTATTAGATTGTTTTTATTTCTCTATTAGATATTGTTATTTCTTTATTACAGATTTCTCTAGTTGAGATAATTATTTCAGTATTGTTATTTTTGCACATGGTATTGTTGTTTTCTCTATTTAAAGAAAAGTTAATTTAATTATTTCAATATGGCGACGTTACAGCGTGAAACGTAGACGGTGGTGTGAGATTGCTTTAAGACGTCGACACGGCACGCCGTGCTGTTCTGACAACTTCGTCAACGAAAACAATTTTGTACACTGGTGATCTTTAAAATCACACTAATATTGATGCAAGCATTACGCTTGTAATGTGATAATGTCGAAACTTCTTCACCTGTAATCTGGATTTTCGTGGCTAAATAACTTAGTCAAGTCGACTATTAAGCGTAATGAATAGTTTGCACGTCTCCGGTGGAATAGCGGCGATCGCTTTACACCATTAGCTTTCAACTTTGACAGGAACGAGGCAAAGGGTCGAACTCTTTCGAATGAAAGGCGAGAAAAGCGTAAGAGATAATGCTTACAGCGCATGTGCCAAAATTGGAAGAGTATTACGTCTGATAGGTTCATTGGGACGAATAAGAAAAATGAGAGGTAACTGACGTCAATGGAGAAATGTTTTATTTATTTAGTTCGTTTAACAACTACAACGAAATTTGTGAATACGAGATGTATTTTATGAAGACGCAAATTAATATGGCTGAAAAAGAAAGAAAGAAACATTTGCCACACAAAGCGAGGAAGTAATCAGCTGCAGCGTACGGGGTCATGACAACGTCCCGTCCCTCCGGCGAGTGCCTGACAGCTGACGACTTGATAACGAGGTTAAAATGGTAGCAATCTTCCGTCCGGCCTGGCCAGAGCAAGCATGCATCGTTGTCTAATACGAGAGTTTAACATAATGTCAGCACATCCCTTAATAGACATATTTGTTGTGTTATAATCGCTAAATATAATTTTAATCCCAGGGTGCATTTTGTACTCGTGTTTTCATTAAGATTCGGAATAAGATAACTCGTTGTGTTAAAATTACTCCTTAACAGCCGCGAAATCGATCGTCTGCTGTAGTGAATAGAATAAATTTGTCATTAATCGTTTCTTTCTCTCTGTGTGTGCGCACGCGTGCGTGTTTTTAAATATGCATGTGTGTATTTGTATATATGTGTGTATGTGCCTCTATATATTTATATATATGTGATGTGTATTGTATGAGTGTGTGTGTGTGTGTGAGCGCGCGCGCGCGCGTGTGTACATGGGCGGATCTATCATGAAACTATTAAAGCTTACGTTTTTTAAACCACATTTCTTCAGTAGTTTAATTAAAATCTGAGATGTGTCTAAATTTTTAAAACCTGTCATGAAACATTGCCTTAGAACAAGATAAGAGTAGTTACTCAGACCTCAAAGGGCCCCTTAATTGCTCAAGCTTCAGAGCCCGCAAAATGTAGATCCGCCTCGGAGTTTGTATATGAGTATATATATGCATGCATGTGTGTGTGAATGCGTATTTGAGTGTGTATATGCTATATATGTGTATGTATATGTGTATATGTGTGAGAGTGAGTGACTGAATGGATGTTAGCATCTAAGAATTTTATCATTTTATGTAGCTAACTCACAATGGGATTTTTATATTTTTATTTATTTAATTTTTTTTTTTTTTTTTTTCATAATTTAGTTTCCCTAACTGACATAAACTTCAATAACAACATTGTTGGAAATGAAATACTTGTAGTGCGTGACACATATTTATTACAAGCAGCTCACTTGTGGCGTTTCACTGTTATTTGTGTTATTTGAAATATTTCATATCGTGAGTCTACCAAAACGTTATTTTGGTTATTGTTCTTGGTTGTTTTTTTGGGGTTTTTTTTTGGGGGGGGGATTGTCTTTTGTGCTGAAGTGTATTTTATCTTCAGAATTATCTTGCCCTCAGTGATTGCATCTTTGATTACTGGCTACATTAAGAAGTAATAAAAATTAAAATAACGCGTTTTGATGTTTCAAGTTGTTTAGATTGACAGTCTATGACATCGTCCCATTTGGTCGAATCATAACTACTTGTTTTTTTTTATGTAAGCACTGCCTTTTTGCATGTGCAGTTAATGAACTGGACGCCATTGGTCACCTTGGAAACTGCAGTGATTTGAATTAATGAATCTTTTAAAATGGTGAAAAATGTTTTGGTTTTGTATGATGATCTCGTTCTTTTAGAAACCGCAGTCCATTTTTTATATCCATGTTATCACTCATTACCATCTTTTATTCAAAACAGGGTTTCGTTTTAAAATTATTGTTATATGTTTCTTCTTTTTATATGCTTTTATTATTATCTATATTTCATTCAATATTAGTGGTCTTTGCTCTTAATTGTATCAAGTGTCGGCTTTTAGGGGAGTGCTTGTGATGCCCAAAATAATTTTCTTATGGGCAATACTATCTTATCTTATAATAAACATTTTTAAATGGAAATTTTATTATTTTAATTATTATTAAAAATAATAATCGGTTTCCATCTAATCTGGGGCAGATCATTATAATGACTGAGGTAACAATATGAACAGAAGTACAACTTCTGAACTCTGTCTACTGATGTTTTAGCTGTTCAACGAAATAGGAGTAAGCCCAGTCTACAGCACATAACTGAAAACTGACGAACGCAGAAAGACATTAGAAACAACTTGTATGCGACACAGAATTTCTGTGACAACATGTATCCCACAATATCCTTTCCAAAATAGGGCAAGACGTGGAAAATTTAGGAAAAGCAAGAAGAAATTGGTACTTGTGCTTTAATGTGTGAAATGTCGCAAAAAAATCAATCATTACTCGTCTCTTAATCAAAGTCTCTATAAACCTATTACAAATATAAGGAAAAATATATGCGTATTTTAAAAAAAAAATTTGATTCAAGAATCGAATTATTAGTAACTAAAGTTATGAGAATACTCTAGAACAGAAAGCATTCGTGAAATGTAATATGACGAAAAGTTACGACCACGCTTACCAGAATGTGGATCTGATTTTTTACGAAAACTATGTTGTTGAGATATATGTATAAATATACATATATATTTTAATTGACCGATTATAATATTTTACACATATATTTACTTTTTTTAACTTAGTGTCCACACAAATAGCTTTAGTCTGATCTGATCGTGCATACATTTTTAATTTATTTTTATGTCCCAACAATGTTCACTACTGCGGAGATCTGGTAAAACTGTTCTTTAATTTCACAAATCTGAGCTTTATCATACGACTTTAAATGTTTATTTTTATAGTAGTTTGCCTTCGAATAATACATTTTTATCATGTGTTACCGTTTATCTAAATGCACAGAAAACTGTTCAAAGCAGACTGGACAAATGAATCTGTTGTTGTTATTTCACTTCGTATGCTTACCAGTGCCTAACCACTGCTCATATCAAGATGCTCGGCTATTTTCTTGTAACAGAAAAAAGAAATTGAAAATTATCATAGCTTGCTTTTATTTATAATGCATTTTGATGTGTATCTGTGCGTCAATGATCCCGTCATCCTAATTACGTATCCAAACATTAAAATGTTTAACAACATCCCAGCATAAAAGTATGAAAGGACTGTTCTATGAATTAAACGAATATTAACATTTAATAATAATATAATAATAATAATAATCAATTAATAAATAAATAAATATAAAAAATTAACAAAAAATAATAAAAATGAGATTATAATTTCTTTTTAACAGTTTAAAAATTTTAATGTCAATAAATTTATAAACTTTAATTGTAAACACTTTTTAACATTTCTGAAAACAAAAACAGACAGAAATGGGAGATAACTTATCACTGAATATGAACATGAAATTATAGCTAAAAAGAAAAGGACAATTTAATTTACAAAAAACCAAAAACAATCTTGAATCAAACCAACTAAATAAATTAAATACCTACTAACTTTTTAAATTCACAGGTACATATTCACAGTAATAATAATAATATTAATAAAATATTTATATATTATTATTATTATTATTATTATTAAGTAATTAAGTAATTAAGACACAAGAAATACTAACAAACACCATGAAAACAAAAAGATTCACACAAGTTCATACAGCTAAATAACAGTTTTGACTAGAAATTATAAACTGTCTGTTTTTTTCTAAATAGTTTAGTGTGTGTAAAAGTACTTGAAATGATGTATGTGATTTTTATATGTATGTTACTCTGGTATTTTATAAAACATTAATTCTATTTAGTCATGTTTAATTAAAACATTGAAGAAAAATAAAATAATAAATAAAATAAAAAACATTTAAGAAAAATAAATAAATAATTTAAATAAATAAATAAATACTCAAAATTTAAAGAAATTCTATTTATAAATAAATAAATAAACAAAATTAACTAAATATATAAAAGAAAAATAATCTCACACATATTACGGTGTGTGAGCAAAGATTATACATATCTCATATTTTGTAACAGACTAACAAATATACATCACCCTGTTGTTTATAACAAATGACAACACTAATATTTGCAATAATAACAATAATTATAATAATAGTAAAGACATTTTGGTAAAAAAAACAAAAACAAACATTTTTTAAAGCTTTATAAAGTATATAACAAGATATAACAATAAATATATATATAAAAAATAATAACATTAAAAAAAACAAAAATAACCTGTTAAAACTGTTTAAACAAGAAGCAATTTAGTTTTAATATTTAAGACAAAACTGTTTTTATGTGTAAGAGGAAGACTGAGGGTGAGAAAGAAAGGATAAATGGGTTATCAATCTGTTAGGAGGGAGGAGTCAAAATCAGTTTCAATTAAAAAATAACAAATTTATACAATCAGAAAAAAAAAGAGTTAAATATGTAAAGATCAGCTCATTTGGTTCTCTGTTAAGATACAAAGATTACACACTGAAAACCTAACAATCTGTATCTTTGTGGATTTAAAAAAAAAATGATGTATTGTTCATCAAATGTCTTTATTTTTAATGTTTGATTTGTTCTTTGGTGCCAGTATCATTCACTTTATAAATATTTAAATATTCAATGTCCTTTTATACTTTTAAATATTAATTATTGTCAAATTTATTGCATTATTATTATGAAGTACTCTGTTTTTATCTTTCAGTTCAGTTATTTATTTAACATTTAATTTAATTTGCATATTTCAGTAATCTGATTTATGAAATCATTGAAGTAATCTAGTATTTAAATATCTGTGTTTTTGTGTACAATATATTAAACAGAAATTGTTAAATCAAATTTCAAAAGGTATAAAAAACATTATTTTAGAGTTAAAACATGAACCATGATATAAACAAAGATAGCATTTAGTGACAAACTTTACATTAACAAACCAGATACTCACAATTACAAGTTATACACATATTGGTAATTGTACACAACAAAAATACATTTAAATGTATATTATAACATTTAAGTTTCAGGCAAGCAACATCTGTTAATTTGACATACATTTTACAACTATGACAATGATTATTCAATTATTAAGCATCTATATGGAATTTAATATATTCCATGCGGACATATTAACAAATACTATAAGCTGTATTATTGCAATTTATTAAAACAGTTATAAAAAAAAAAATATGAAAAAGTTCAAAAACCTATTTTTTTTCTGTCCAATCCAGTTTTAAATTCCTTTCCAAATAGTGTAAAAAATATTTATATAAAATAAATAATATTTCAGAAATAATCCATTACCAAGAAAAAACAAAATAAAATAAAAACTGCTGTAAACTAGAATTAACATACTCCGAAAAAAACAAAAACAAGAGAAAATAAAAAAATATGTGCATCATTTTATATTTAACACTTTTGCATTTTTCACAAAAACATTGACTGGTTTTACCAAAACATGTATGGCCACATGAACATAGAACCTATAGCAGCTCCCGCCAGGACGCCTGTGGCAATGTCACCACTATAGCGATGACGTCGTCTATTATCAATGTACACAACATTTGGATTGGCAGGATCAACAGCTGAAAAATAATATTTTACATTTCACATAAATATTTTACATGTAAACCTCATAAAGGGTCATTCCATGCCAAATCACCCCCCCCCCAATTTAAACCCGAAAAACTCTGATTTTTATGAAACTCGGTATACTTGTTGACTGGGATCCCACAGCACCAAAACTGAAATTTTAGGCCAATTGGACCAGTGGTGATGGAGATATGGCCCCCAGAATTTTGAGATTTTTGCCAAAAATCTTAAAATTGGGGGGGGTGGGGGTGATACCTCCTACACCACTGGTCCAATTGGCCTAACATTTCAGATTTTGTGCTGTGGGTCAACAAGTATACCAAGTTTCATAAAAATTTGACATGGAATGACCCTAAACATAAAAATTTTCTATTTCACAAACACTAAATTATTTTGAATATATTAAGACTTTATCTAAAATAATTCACTATTCGTATTTCATTTTAGAAACTGATAACAATTTATTAATTTAATAATTTAAAAAGAAAAACAAAACATATCTGTTTTAAATGAAATGATTTTTAACTACTCCTATTTGCTGTTTGCTGTACAGTACTGGTTAGAACAGGAAAGAAGATGTTTCTCACAAAAGGTAACAGTAATTGTTCTAGTTTTAGCTGTAACCAGATTCAGTAACAGTTTTTTAAAAACTGAATTTATCTTACTGTAAGGATATCCTGCAGGATTTGTGTAAACAACTTGTTGTCCAGGATAGGATATCACCTGGCCAGGATATCCAGAATACATTGAATATCCAGGATAGGGACCAGTATACACTGTCTGGACATTTCGGACAACAGGTGGATGCACCCCGTGAGTCATCACTCTGGCCTCTTCAAGAGCAATCTGCCAAGCCCTAAATTTGAATTATATTTAAAAATATATATATATATATATACACATAATATTCATAACATACAGTAAGAAATCAGGGCAGAACTTCCACAGAAGATCAAAAATTTATATAAAATGCTTTTTGTGCATGTATGGATGGGAGATAACTTTTGTTAAATTTGAAATAAAATTTAAATAATTAATTTTAGCAACAAATGAAACAAATACTGTAGACTAAAAGTCTTATTTCAGCATCACATTTCTAATTAGAAGTTTCTTTCTACAAGTGTAAAAAATATTTTTCCCTCACTCTTTTTCCTATCATACTGACATGGTGTTTGACAGCATTATATTTTTATCATTATTGTTACTCCTGTGCACACTGGGAAAACAGAAAAAAACTTAGTTGCTTGATCGGTGTAATTTGGAGTAAGAGGAAGTATATGAAAGTTTCTGCACATGTGCAGTCATTGGTGTCTATGCATGGCACACAATACTGATAGGAGCCTGCACTGCAAAAAAAAACACCTTTTGACAAGCAATTTAATCCTGTAATCCCACTTCAGAAGGCACTGCTGCCATAAATTGGGCACCAGACACAATTCCCCCTTTTTTTCATCAGTAACATGCTTATCTCTCTCCAATCTACCTGTCACTCAAACAAACCTCATATCATCAGGACTTTCAGCACACAAGATGACTGTGTCTCCACTTCTCATAGCAAGTCCAAGAAGACAGTCTCTTGTGAAGTTATCTGGAGGACTCACATCTAGACACTAAAAAACCCCAAAGACATACAACATACAAACTTTTTAAAACTGTAATAATATGTATAAACTATAAAAAAACAAACAAACAAAAAACAACCACTGTACACCAAAAAGAGATGATTGTATTCAAACAAACACAAATCTGATAAAGTAACTACATAAACTGGTTCAAATTTTAACAAAGGAAATGCTTAATAATAATAATAATAATAATAATAATAATAATCATTAGTAATAATAACAATAGTAGTAATAATAATAATAACAGTAATAACAACAAAAAGAACAATAATAAGAACAGTAATGATCATAGAAACTAAGTATCCAATAAACCTCATGTGCCGGTTTGATCCTGGTAACTTCAGAAGGTACAACAATCCTCTCCTCAGCCTGGGGCACATCTTGACTTTCAAAATACAGAAGGTCACCATCAGTTCTGAGAACAAACCAGTACTTCTTCCAGCGATGAAGAATTGTACCTGTTTTGTGTAAACTGTATCTGAATAAACACTAAACCACATTTGTATGAACTGTATCTGTGTAAACAATAAATTATAAATGTGTAATCAGTAAACTACATTTGTGTAAACACTGAGTAAACTGAACCTTTGTAAACAGTAGATTTTAAACATGTTACACATGTATCATTCATTGTTAAAAAATTATATATATATTTTTTATGTATTTGATTATTTTCATTATTTAATGATTAAAAACTGTCCACAGTAACTGATAAAAGTAGACTATCAAAAGGTGAAAAGAACTGATTAAAGTGTGAGAGGTTCAGTAAAAGTATATGGGTCATTCCGTGTCAAATCACCCAATGGTTTAAACCCGACCGTCTCAGATTTTTATAAAACTTGGTATACTTGTTGATTGGAATCCCACAGCACCAAATCTGAAATTTTAGCCCAATCAGACCAGTGGTGTGGGAGATATGGCCCACCGAATTTTGAGATGTTTGGCAAAAATGGGTGTGACCACCAACCTTAGAACCCTCATATCTCAGGAACTACTAGACCAATCTTCATAAAATTGGTATTGTTAGAAAGGCAAAATGACAAGGATTCCAAATCTGCCATTGTTGTTCAGTTCGGAAAATATTGGAGTACCTTGACCGTTTGACCTTTGCTATGACCTTGAAACTGACTGTGTGGATCACGTGACCTTGAGATGATCTTTATTGAAATTTAATCTCCGACATGTTAACTAAAACATATAAAAGTTTCCTGGGTGTAATATTTTTTGTTTAGCCACAATATAGATTTAAAAAATGCACATACATGAAAATAACACCTTTCCAGCCATTAACATCTGATTAACTAAAACCTGAATGATCAAGTTTGGATGCTAGGAATCACCATCTCTCTTGATCATCGAGTAAGACATTGTAGGCCTACATGTATGCATAAATTTGAGAGAACTAGGTGTTTCTGATGCTTAACCTTCTCACCATCTTTGTTTCAAATGCTCACTGTATCCTTCATTCCCAGACATATACCAAGTTTTATAAAAATCTGAGACGGTCGGATTTAAATTTTTAGTTTTTTTGATGATTTGACATGGAATGACCCATATATAATGTATATGTATATCTGTCTTAACTAGCTAACTATTTATATATATATATATATATATATATGTCTGTGTGTGTGTGTGTGTGTCATTGTTTTTAGATGTAATTGTATTCTCAAAAATAAAATGTAAATACTGCGTCGATGTAGCCAGCCAGCTTTAGCTATGCCTTGCATGTCCATTGTTCAATTAATCTGAAATGAAAAAAAAATTAATCTATTGCGTATAGATATATGTAAAATCTCAAATACAATTTTGGGGTTAAAAATAAATAAATAAATAAATAAAAATAATTTAAAAATAATTATTTTCATAGATTTTACTCATTAATTTTAAAAATAATAAATTAATTTTGTATAACAATTGACATGTAATACAGAGAATGTAATTTTGTTTATTGCCATTTGGATGATTGAAAATATATCACCTAGAAAATACATAGAAGATTAAGCTTCATTTATAAAGTGTGACTAACAGTCTTATGACTAATTTAGACAAGATTAGACCTCATTTTTAAATTATATTACATAGTAACATACGATATGGTCACATGATCAAATTATCTTGGAAATCGAGACATTATTTACAGCTAAACTAAATAGTGACAACTGGTTAAATAATCATGTGATAAGTACGACACTGTTGTTTTAAGAAATATTAATAGAATACACTTATTTGAGACGCTAAATAAAGTTTACTAACGTGAAACTTATTCACTCTGTTATTTCTTTTAGTGCTACTTCCTGTTAGATCAGTACTGAAACAATTGCGCAACTCTAAGAAAAACAGTCTATTTAAGCTTTAAAAGTAATTTCCACCCTACTGCAGAGATCCATTCCACTGATCGTCGAATTTTCTGAAATTGTATGAATGGAAATAAAACTTCAATATCAGCATTTAACAAAAATACTGTTAACGAAATAGCAATATCAAAAACATACCTATGATATGTCGTTTCTAAAACAGTATTTCGAAATGCCTTCTAAATATTCATTGTTTATTTATAGATATTGTGTAATACGGTTGATATTCATTAACATGTCATTGACGTCGACGACACGTGACATATCTTATAATATTAAATAAGTGACAACCGAAACTAAGCAGTTAGTCGGGTTTAGCATCAGTTTTACTTTAACACGAACAAACTGAAGATGAGCTACCTTCCTGGTATGTTAATGTTTATTGTTTTTATTATCATGATTAAACGTGTCGGTTTAAATATCTTGTTGTTGTCCTTAAAATTCCACATCTTCAAACGGAAGTTAATGTAGAAACCGAGTAAATAATAATAATAATAATAATAATAATAATAATAATAATAATAATAATAATAATAATAATAATAATAATAATAACTAACTAACTAACTAACTAACTATGATTAAATATATCATAAAACATGATTTATGGTTACCGTTTTTCGGCTTTGAAAAGTGGTTTGAGTTGTTAGGTATACGTATAAGATGACACTAACACATATAACTAGGTCTGGAGAGCATTACATTATGCTTTTACATGCAGTTATTAAATATAGAAATTCTCTCTCTCTCTCTCTCTCTCTCTCTCTCTCTCTCTCTCTCTCTCTCTCTCTCTCTCTCTCTCTCTCTCTCTCTCTCTCTCTCTGGCGTACTAGTCAAAACGATTTACTGTTGATATATTTGTATATTAGCTTATGCAGACAATCCCCCATCCTACGAGGAATGTGTTTCTTGTCCTCCTAAAAACCCACCAGAGATGTCAGTATCTGCTCCACTACAGCAGCCACCAGAGATGACAACAACTGCACCACCACAGTATACACCACAGATAACAACAACTGCACCACCACAGTGTCCACCACAGATGATAACAACTACTCCACCACAAGCTGGTTATGTCTCACCACCTACTGGTTATCCGATGTCCCAGCCAGCGCCCCTTGTTCAAAGCACAACATATGTGACTTGTCCACCTCAAGGAAGGGTGAGTTAATAACCTTAGCAATGATTTGTATATCAGTCATTTAACTTTTAATTATTTTTTGTTTGTACGTAAATAGTCACATGTGCATATGTTTGGGAGTGTAGAGCACACACACACGCTAAATATTAATTATGCATTTCAGTGTATGATTAAAGGTGGGACATGCAACTCATTTGTAATGACACGTCGACATGGAAGGAAGTCAGTTTTTCGTGATCAGTTTGGAGACAAAATGGTGGTAAAAACAGATCGATTTGGAAATGAAAAGATTAAAATCAAGGAGGTCAGTAAACATATTTCTTTACTTACTCTCTCTCTCTCTCTCTCTCTCTCTCTCTCTCTCTCTCTCTCTCTCTCTCTCTCTCTCTCTCTCTCTCTCTCTCTGAACTCTCTGTGTGTCTTTCTCTGTCTCTCTGAAATCCATCATATTAAGCTAAATAATCACAGCTGATCTTTTTTCTTATTTTTTTTTTTGTTCCAGAAAGGACGTCGTCACTGCTTTTGTAACTAAAAAAACTGCTGTAGCAACAGCAGTTTTGAACATTTTTCTGACGAGAAATGTTATAATAAAATAACAATTAAAACTAATATAAAGGAAAAGAAACAAGTGTAATCCTGCTTTGAAATTACAGGATATGTAGTTATACTTTTAACATTTAAAGAGAAAAGCATCAATGTTTATTTCTGTAGATTAGAAGAGTGTGTATTTTTATATGAACTTTCAAAGTAATTAAAAGTTTAATATCTTTCGATATTTTTGTGTATAAACGTTCAGAAGAGGATACCTTTATCCAGATTGGTTTCAACAGCAACTAATATTTCTAGGTTCGTAAACGTAAGTTAAATTTTTTTTTTTTAAATCTTTATCCAAAAATCATCGACTTTAAGAAAAACTACAAAGTTAAAAAAAAGATAAAATTAAGTTGCAACTATATACTGCAATCATCTTGAAAAAGTTAATTTATTTTGTGTATAAATAAAGTTTGTTCCTTTATATCTGCTGAAACAAGAGAGTGGGAAAAAATCCTCAAAAGAATCAGTTCGAAATAAAACAACAACAATAATAAACAAACACCTAAACAACAACAACAAAAATAAAATAAAATCACCTTAAATTACTGAGGTAAATAACTCTCGAATTAAATAACATGTTAATTAACTTTTTTATTTAATGGAACATAATTCAGAGCTGCTTATTTTAAGTTCTCAATTAAGAAAAAAAAAAAAAAAAAATTCTGATAATAAACTGTGATGTCTGTCAAACTGTGTTGTGTTATTTAAAATTAATTCGGTAATAAAGAATTCTTTGAAAAGGAAATTGAATTTCTTTTTCTGAAATAAAATTATAATGTTACGATGAGATATTTTACACAAATGTTTAATAAATTTACTGTTCAGTAAACAAACAAACAAATATGTTTGGTTACGTGCGAACATACAAATTCTGATATACCTTTCTTAGCTCGTATAAGAGTTATAACTAAGAAATCTTAACGCAGTCATGTAAATTTTATATTTAAAAATATATTTTACTTATTGGCGATTTAAATAATATTTTCCCTTCAGGTTCTGTGACATGGGATACATTCAACTAGAGTTGTAGTGGTTAACTGTGCAAACAGAAGATTCAGACTAAACATGTTTGTTTACAAATAAAACCATATCCTATATACGCATGACAAGTGTGTATGAATTATCTTGTATGTGTGCGTAATTCGTGCGTATGTATTTCTTACATCTGAGACTTTTAGCTTAGCATTCATTCATCATATTTTAATTTTGTAAAAATTATTTTGAAATTTAACTGTTTTTTCTCTCTCTCTCTCTCTCTCTCTCTCTCTCTCTCTCTCTCTCTCTCTCTCTCTCTCTCTCTCTCTCTCTCTCTCTCTGTTTCTACTTATATTTAAAAAAAAAATAAAACTGTTTAATGGCATTTTCTCTATGTGTAATGAAAAATAACTTTCAAATAAAATATTCTTACTATGCCAAAATTTTTAAAAGAAGACCAAAAAAGACAACCCATCCAATAAATAAATAAAAAGAAAAAAGTAAAATAAAATAAAAATAAGAAAAATAAACCCCAGTAATATTGATAATTATGACAGCTCGAAGAAACAATGTGAAAAGGAAATAACTGTGACGACAATATCATGGCGCTGTGCTATCAGTACGATAATCATATATAATAACACTTTTTTTTTTTTTTTTTTAAATAAATAAATAATCAAAATTTTTTTAATAATAATTAAAACGAGTATCGCAGTAAAAAAAAAAAAAAAAAAAAAGAAGAAAGCAAGAACGACAACCCCCCCAAAAAACATCAACGAAATAAACACACACACACACACACACACATACACACAAATTTGATTCATCTATCTGGTGATACTTTAAAATACAAAAAACAACAACAAAACAATAAATAACTAAATAAATAAATGATTCAAAAAAAAAAAAAAAAAAAAAAGAAGAAAAAAAAAAGCCTGAAGAAAGTTGAAGACTGAAGGCTCATGCTATATTGTTAAATTGTTTTTACTGGAGAGTGATTTCCCTTAGACTGTTCTTCATGCTATTATGACGTCATTGGCATCCATTTGTGCAATCTGTTATTGTTGTTTTTATTTAATGTAGTTCCTGTTAATTCTTTCTAGCACAGATCGGATCATTTATTCTGAAAGTGGTAAGTTGTTTTACGAATATAATTAATTTTAAGTCCACATATTATAGTCAGTAGGAAATTAAAACAACAGCAGACAGATGTGCATGTCACATTGAATGGACTATCATGGACACGGATCAAAAATTTGTACGACAAATTTTTAATATTAAAAGTTTAAAATAATATACATCTCGTTTTAATAAAATTGTACATTATCACGAGAAACCAGTACATGATAAACAGATCGTCTGGCTACATGTTTATTATTTTGCTAAAACTAAATAAGTTAAATCGTTTAACACACCTCTGGTCCAAGTGTTAGTGTTACTTTGTCACCATCACTGCATCAGTCAATCACTGTGACTGTCGCTGAATGTGCACGAGTGAACTGATTAAATTTTAATGAGTCAGATTTAGAATTTCACCTCATTAAAATTTAATCAATAACATTTGTCAGATATATATCCATTATACTTTAGGTGATGTACACCAAATACTCTACAAAGATTTCCAAACATATTTCTCAGCATCATATACTGACCATACTTGAATCAGTCCCAATGTTTAAAATGATTAAAGTGAAATTATTTCTGCTCAGAGTACAGATCATAATTTCTAACAGTTTGTTTCTCTAGCAGCATTTGTTTGTTATCTTCTATCATGAAAGTTAAGTATGCTAACAATTTTTCATCTTGTATTTTGAAAGTTAATTATTCTAACACATTCATTTTCATCTTGTATCATGAAAGTTAAGTATACATAAATTTTGTTTTTCAACCTGTATCATGAAAATTAACTATACAATCAAATTAGTGACAGCCTATATAGATTCTGTTAAAAAATAAATATTAATTTTAATTTGCTAAAATAGGAAAAGTTGGTATCAAATAGCAAATGAAAGAATAAATGTTTAATGACACAAGCATGAGAACAGATTAAGTACTGGGTGTCAGATAGAGATATGAAAATGATTTATATCAAATTAAATAGTAAAACAATATAAAAATTTCAAAAGTTAATGGAACACAGAGTAAAGTGCTGTACAAAACAATATCATGTTCATATTTTCTAGCATTTATCATCTTTAATATATTTTTCATTTCACAGCATCCTTGGGTCTGCATGTAAATTATTATTTAGTTTGTTTTATTTAGTATTTTATTTGCCTTTACCAGTGTTAGTAAGATAGTTACTCAGTGAAGTGAAAAATTTTAGTTTCAAAATGTTGGGATACTTCATATTTTCTGTAGTTAAAACATCATTGAGGGGACATGTGGCAACAATAAAAAATCATTATTTTTTACAGAATTGAAGCTTGATGGAAAAACCCTCTTTTGTTACCATAAAACTTTAGTACTAGTTTATTTTTTATGACAAATGGTTACTTTTCATTTGGCTTTTTTAATATTATAGTACTGCATTTCATTAACTTCTCAAACCCAAACCAGTATGTGTGTTTATCTGTGTGTGTATGTATATATATATATAATATATAATCAAACTACTGGGGTTCATCATAGACATGTATTTCTACAAAATAACACAAAGAAATTAGTCTTCGTTTACATACTTCAAAAGAATTAATTAAAAAAAAAAAAAAGTTCTTCATTCATATTTTGAAACAACAGAAAGTTGTATAAAGGTTATATAAAACAGAATAGTTAATTTTTCTTTCTGTCATCTTGTAGTAACTGTTTTTAAATACATATATTGCAAATATAGAAACTGTAGCACAAATAGTTTTCATGCAAATCTTCCCAAAATGTTACGATAGTACAAAAAAAGATTGTTTTATAAACCATAGATCCACTTATTGCTATGGGGGTGATGTTAAGCATTATTATTATGTGATCTTTGTATATGCACTTCCTTTTACAAAAAACCTGAAACATTTATTTGAAAAATTATTTTTTATGTATGTTTATAAATGGTCATATTAAAAACTAAAAATCATTTTTGTTCATTCCCATTTTGTAATTTTTTGCCTACCATTTCCCTTAAGTTTATTGTAGTTATGTCCGATAAAGATAAATCTCTTTTATTCCTTGAAGTCTGCAGCAGAAAAACATTTCAAGGCTGTTTGTATAAATGACAGTTAATGAATTATATTAATTTTGGAATTTTATTAATCTGTTGTGATCAATATTTAAAATTATATACCAGTTAATTAAAAAACAAAAACAAAACAAAAACAAAACAAAAACATACCACTTTCAAAACACAATGTGTTGAATGAAACTTTCTTTTTTATTTTTATTTTTTTAAATTCCTCAATAAATTTGTTATAATCAGTTATATTTTATTTGTGATGCTTGACTTGTAAAAAAAGATATAACCAACTTTAACCCATTTAAAATATTTATGTATATAACTAAAGATAATATAAAAATTATATTTTATTGTAAAAACTTCTTCATTTTGTTTCAGTAAAAACATTGGTACACAGTTTTTCTCTTGTTAACTGCTTAGAAACATTTCTAAATATTTATGTTATTCTGTTCCACTAACAAATATTTCAATATAAAAGGATCACTGTTGCTTATTTAAATAGCCTCCAGTTTCCTTTTGATTTAAAAAAAAAACAGAAAGAAGAAAAAAAAAATTGTTGACCATGTAGTCAGTGTCATAGCTAATCCTGTTGTTTCAAAGTTGAAAACTTTTAAAATTTAAATAAAAAGAATACCTTTGTTTATTAAATTACTGGGAATTTCAAATATTCTATAACCTCAGCTGATAATATGTAATTTTGATTTTATGTGATCATATTATTGTTAAACAACAAATTTACATATCTTGCAATCATTAATGATATATCAAACATTTTAAAATCTTATAAAAGCATTCTGCTAATAAAATTATAATTTGTTTTTAATGGCTATTGATTTTATAGATAAATAAAATCCTATTACATCCATGGATGAAACTCATTTGTAAAAGATAAAATTTCATGAAGGGTTTTGTATTGTATTAATTTTATTAAGCAGTATTTATTCTACGTAAACTTACACATTATTGAAAAGAAATTAAAGTTATAATTTTAAGTTGTTTCAAATCATGAAATAGAAACAAACAAACTCTAATACTAACATCTGAGACTTTTGCCTTACCATTCATTCATCATACTTTAATTTTGTATAAATTATTAAAAAATTTAATTGTGTTAAATAAACATTAATTTTCTCTTTATTTCTCCTTTTATGTGTTCTTCTTTCTCACCTCTTTCAGTGATTCCTTTGTTGTCTTCTTTCCAGCATTTTTCTTTCAGTTTAGTTTTTTCTTCATTTCTCTCTCTTCCTTCATCTTGAATAGCTGTTCTTCTTTTCTTTGTCTTCCTGTACTATACCTACCTCTTTAACTCCATCCCTATCCTTTCTCCTTACTTTCTCTTCTTTTTCTATGACTGTAACTCACTCATTTACTTCATCCCCATCCTTTCTCCTGCTCTCTCTCTCTCTCTCTCTCTCTCTCTCTCTCTCTCTCTCTCTCTCTCTCTCTCTCCAAGTAATTTTAGTCTAACCTGTGCAGAATTCAGTCAGGATAACAGCAGTTTTGTAGCAAATATATTTATGGTTTTGTACAGGTCTGTCTGTAACTTGTTTTCAAAGGAAATGTATAGTTATTTTTTAATGTGCTATATTTGAAAAGGGTTGATGGAGAAGTTCAAGTCTAGGATGTATTGAAAACAGATGTTAATTAAGTGTGTTGGCTAATATGTGTCAGGTTCTAAAACACATCACATGACACAGACCACCAGGCCCTGCCAAGTGGTAATTGTAACGACGCCACTAGTAAATGGCTCCAAACTGATATTTGTTTTAATGAACAGTCATTATGTGGCACTGGAGTGCAGTGAAAAGGTTTTATTAGACTGGAGTCATCCATCCTTCATAGTGGTGGGTTGGTTGTAGTTATACAATATGATTTAAAAGTTGTAAATAAAATTTGTATTAACGACACCAAACTTTATAAAATAAACTTAAAATAATAATAATAATAATAACAATAACAACAATAATAAATAAATAAATAAACACTATCATTTCAATGTTTAATATAAAGGCTATTTTGAAAAACAAATCGTCATCATCAGCTGATTGAGACTCCCTCATCATAAACATATCCAGATCTGCCCCTGATTATTTAGAGTGCTATAGGTTATCTTTTGAATCCAGACTTGAAATATTATGTTTCAGTGAGTCACAGTTTGTAACTGTTAATATCTAAATAGGTTTGTAGTTCTGTATGTAACTACATATATACATAAACATTAATATATGTATATACACATGCATACATACACATATATAAGTTTATTTTATTTATAGAAAAAATGTTTGATATTCTTGTTTAATTTGTTAATAGAAAAAAATTTACTGATTTAATGTCATTTGTTTTTAATACCAGTTTTTACTGGGTTATTTATTTATATATTTATATATTTCTTAATTATTATTATTATTAATATTAATTAATTAACTCAGCATTTTTTAAACTTTTTTTTTATTTCAGCTAAAACAAATAAAATTGTTTATTTTAAATAAAGCTGATATTTCTGTAAGATAGATTATTTAACTGCTGCAGTTACCTCACACCTGCACAGTTTACTCTAACTGTCAGACACAACTCCAAGCTTTATTTCTTCTTCTCTCTATCTCGGTACATTGCCAAGACCAAAGAAATTCTTGGTTCATCCCAAATCTCCTGCTCTGGCATCTCCAAGCAGCTACTTATCTGTTCTAAATATAGCACTTCCTCTCACCCAGGCATTGATCATTTTGAGCTGCACTTCTAACTTGATAACCATGGCGATTTGATCACATATGCTGCTGCTTTTTCTCTGAACTTGGCAAAAGTTGAGAGGTAGATAAGTTGAAGACAGGACACACTTTATCTGCTGTTACTAGCGTCTGTTTCAACTTGGTGGCAGACAGCACAGAGCAGTGAATGGACATTTTCGCTTGTTGTGTGTCCTTGTTGCAGAAACCTCTGTTGTGTACTTCATGATTCCTAGAAAGAAACTCAGTACATTTGTGTGTGATTCCTAAAAATCCCTGATATATTTGTTTGTGATTATTGAAAAAAAACTGATACATTTAGTTGTGATGCCTAAAAAGAAACATTTGTTTATGATTCTTAAAATAAACAAAAAATACTGATAAATATATTTGTGATTACTTGAAGAAACCAATATATTAATTTTGTTTGTGATTATTTGAAAAATACAAATTTATTATTCTTGAGAAATTTGTATTTGTGCTTTTTACAAAAATTTGTTTTTCAGACTGTGATTCATAGAAATTGTGAGAAATTTGCTTGTGATTGTTAGACAAATTGAACGTTTTGTATTTGTAACTGTTTGTCACTTCATTCGTTTTAAGACAAACATTTATTTTTTTGTGCATTGTGTTTTCATTTTAAAACTGAACTAGATTTCTTTTGTGGAATTTATTTTTAGTGAGAATTTCTTTGTTCCACTGGATTATGTCATTAGTTTTCTGCTTGACTTCCTTCATGTGATTTTTGTGGATTTATCAGATCATTTCTTAACTGTTTTGGAAGAACTCAGAATAACAACAGCTGAAATATAATTTACAATATATTTGAAATATTTTGAAGAATAAACCAGAATACTTTTATGTGTAGATAACACACTAGTGATTTTGAACTTTCAGTTACTGATCCAAAATTAAATATTTTAAAGAAAATAAACATTTTATATAATGTTTAGTAATGGAAGGTCTATGTAGATACAGTTTTAGTTAATAATTAATTTGAATGTTTTTATTGGCAAAATGAATACATCAGGTGTTGGGAGTAGTAGTACAGAGTTTGGAGATGATTATATAGAAATTGTAAATGAAATAAATGATTTTATTGCTTCTCTCACTGGTTCTTCAGGAGATTCAGGTGTCACCAGAAATAGCCAGTCAAGTGGGAGTCCAGTCGAGTACCCACCCGTTTATCCGTCTGTGTACCCCGGTGATAGGAACAAACCTCAGTACAGTCAGCCGTGTTGTCCAGCTGATGATGCTGTGCAGTGTGACGTTGCAAAATGTCCTGACATTCCAGCTTACGACTTTGTAAACCACATTGGACCTGAAAGTGTTGACAGACACTGTGTGGACAGAAGGACATATTTACTTGAACAACCAAACTACCGCCGGGAAAGTGACCATAGCGAGTATACTAGTGATCGTAGTGATTGTGTCAATACAGTGCCTAGTGATCGAAGTGACTGTGTGAATTCACTGCCTAGTGATCGAAGTGATTTTCAAAACTCATTTACTAGTGATCGAAGTGATTGTCAAAACTCATTTACTAGTGATCGAAGTGATTGTCAAAACTCATTTACTAGTGATAGAAGTGATTGTGTCAACTCATTTCAAAGGGATCAGCAGGGTGAAGAAAACAACAGTTCAGAAGATGACTATGAACCAATAGAATCTCTACCACCAATTCCAACAGTGACCCCGCTTGTACCACCCCCACTACCCCCGCTCAGACCAAAGTTCAGAAAGATGTCTGACGGACCCCCAAAATACGTCAAAGCATTGCACACATTTAAGGGATCAAATAATGATGAGGTGAGATTAAATATTTCTTTTATTTTATTAATATTTAAATATTTCATTTATTTGATTAATTATTTTGTTTATTTTATTGACATACAAATAGATTTTTATGTTGTAAAGAGTTGCGTTACTATATACAAGTTACTCTATGTTTTGTAGACACAGAAATAATTTAGTATTTTTGATCAAATGTATTTTTTAAAATTAATATTTTTGTTAGTGTCTGTTTATGCATGCCATTATTTACAAAATGTGTTTGGTTTCCATCTTTATTCAACCATTTCACAAGAGCTGACATAACAAAAATGTCACAGTATGTCAAACATCAGGATAAAGTGTGTATTACATGTAGTAGATAACATGTTAAAGTTATAATATCCAGCTGAATATTACATGTAGTAGATATCATGTTAAAGTTATAATACACAAATGTATAGTACATGTAGTAGATAACTTGTTAAAGTTATAATATCCAGCTGAATATTACATGTAGTAGATATCATGTAAATATAATATACAAGTGTATAGTACATGTAGTAGATACCATGTTAAACTTATAATATACAAATCTGTAGTACATATAGTAGATAACATGTTAAACTTATAATGTAGAAGTGTGTAGTAGATATAGTAGATAACATGTTAAACTTATAATATGCAAATGTATAGTACATATAGTAGATAACATGTTAAAGTTTTAATATAGAAGTGTTTAGTAGATATAGTAGATAACATATTAAAGTTATAATATAGAAGGGTGTAGTACTTATTTACATAAAGCTGTGATAGGGGTAGGATATGGACTAGATAAAGTATGATGTTTATCAAAAGTAATAAATGAGGATGTTATCAGCGTCTCACTGGATGGACTCAGCACTGAAATGGATATCTGTAGCTGAGTTAAAACTTCACTAAAACTTTAGCTTTCTTATCAGTGTCTGTCTGTCTGTCTATCTTTTCTCACACTTCTAACTGTCAGGCAGAGATTTATTAAAATGTATATCAGATAAGTCTCTCTCTCTCTCTCTCTCTCTCTCTCTCTCTCTCTCTCTCTCTCTCTCTCTCTCTCTCTCATAACATAATGTTTACCTCTTTGTCTCTCACACAGATAGTTTATGAAAACTGAACAACATACACATTAATTTCTCTGGGGAGCTGGGGATAGCCAAGTCTAGAGTGTAAAATTACATGTATTTTGTAATTATATGACCTTTTTCTGATTTTACATTTTAAAAGAACCTAATCATCATATTTGTGGGGTTAATTACATAAACTGATAGAGTACATTAAAAACTCATCAACATAACAAAATACTTGTATGACCTAAACATGGCTGCTTGTTTGTCTTGACTCAGTGCCAGCTACAACTGCATCCATGTTGAGACAGATGTTTTATGTATGTAGTAAGAGTGGACTAGATTTTACACCTCACTGACATACAGTCATATACAGTGAAATATTGAATTATGGGATATAATAGAGGCAGGTATCACAATTCATGTGAATCAGGTATGTAATGTACAGCTGTAATATAGGGAGATATCACACCTGATGTAATATAGATTTCTATTATACAAATAGAGATTACAGGTTGATATAAGACAGCATGTAAAATTAATATAGATACCACACCTCATATAATACAAGTCTGTATTATATAGGATTTAATAAAGGCAGACATCACATCTCATTTAATATATTGCTAGATAAGTAACAGTAAAGTATTTTGTGAGATAGTGTATCCCATATAATACAGGTCTGTACTGCATTGGCTATAATATATAAAGGTAAATATCACACCCATGTAATACAGGTAGATATAGTGATGCAATACAGGCAGATATCATACGCCATGTGATACAGGTAGATATGAAACTCCATGTAATAGAGGTAGATTATATCACACTGACGTAATACAGGTAAATGTCACACCCTGTGTAATACAGATAAATGTCACATCCGGTGTAATATAGGTAAATATCATACCCAGTCTAATATAGGTAGATGTCACCTCTATGTAGTAGTACAGGAGATATCACACCCTGTGTAATACAGGTTAATGTCACACTCAATGTAATACAGGTAGATATCACATCTATGCAATACAAGCAGATATTATACCCCCTTCAATACAGGTAAACATTATACACGTAATACAGATGGATACCATAGCCCATGTAATACAGGTTGGTATCACACCTCATGTTATACAGTTAAATATCAGACTCCATGTAATAAAGGGCTGTAATGCGTGTACTGTAAAATAGGCAGATATCAGACATGATTTAATATAGGTAGAGATGAGATCTCATAAACAGCCAGCTATTGAGACACATATGTTCCTCTGTCTGTTTTTAGGTAAGAGAAATGTAAAAACTATTTGTATGGATGGATAGATGGATGGGCAGATTCTCAGACTCTTGTTTTATCATATTTATATTTTCATACTGTCTGTTTAAGAATGTGTTTATGATGAAATGATATTGTTACTGGTAATTCATATTTTTAAACATAGTTTATAAAACAGTTAAAACATGAGTATAAATTGTGTTTAACTGGCTATGTTTATAAATAAAACACAAACAGTTTGCACAATGAGTCATCACAGACACAAAGAGAAAAAAGTATTTATAGCTTTCATAAATAAAGAAGTTAATAAGAAATAAAAAAATATATACCCTTTTAAAATCACAAACTAAGAATAGTTCAGGTGATCAGGTGTGTTTTGTTACTTATAGCTGTGCTTAAATAAAATTTTGTGTTTTGTTAATGACAGCTGTGTTTTGTTTATTACAGCTGTGTTTAATAAATATTTTATGTTAATTAAACTGTGTTTTACTTAGTATTTTTATTTTAATTACAGGTGTGGTTTTCTAAGTATTTAATGTTTTGTTAATTACAGCTGTGCTTTATTAAGTGTTTTGTGTTTTATTAATTACAGCTGTGTTTAATAAATATTTAATGTTAGTTACAGCAGTTTTACTAATTTTTTTTGTTTTGTTTTGTTTGTTAATTACAGATGTGTTTTACTAAATATTTTGTGTTTTGTTAATTACAGCTGTGTTTTTCGAAGGGTGACATCATCACTGTTACCCAGGTTCTTGATGAAGGGTGGTGGGAAGGAACTCTCAATGGTAAAACTGGCTGGTTTCCTAGCAACTATGTCAAAGAGGTGAAAGGTGGTAAGTGCCAGTTTCACTTGATAGATCAACTATCTACATGATTTACTTTTTTAATTCTTGTCTGAATCTGTTTTAGTCTGATTACACTTCAGTTTTAATTTACTAAATGATTTATTAGATGTTGCTTTTTTCATTTTCTTTTTTATTATTTCTTTATTTATTTTTCATTTTAAGTATATACCTTTTTACTCAGTGTGGATATAAATTTAACAACAACATTATTATTATTATTATTTTTATTATTATTATTATTATTATTATTATTATTATTATTATAACAGAACAGTTATTGGTTTATATTTCTTAAATTCATTTTTTTTTTTTTTTTTTTTTTTTAAAAGTAGTTTTCACCTGTCAGGTTTTGATTTTGATTTTTACCTACAGTTATGAAGACGTATTTTAACATTTTTAAGATTTTTTGTCTGTGACTTGGCTGGTTTTTGTAGATATTATATTTCATGTTTTTCTCATTGACTTGGTTGTGTGTTTATTTTCAGATATAGGGTGTAAGTCAAACAGAGGTTCAGATATCATCTCCTACAAGAGAGAAAGTATGCAGCTTTACCACAATGTTGTAAGTACAGTTTAATATGTGTGTGTGTGTGTGTGTGTGTTCAGATATCATCTCCTACAAGAAAGAAAGTATGGAGCTTTACCACTATGTTATAAGTACAGTTTAGTGTGTGTTCAGATATCACCTCCTACAAGAGAGAAAGTATGGAGCTTTACCACTATGTTAAAAGTACAGTTTAGTGTGTGTTCAGATATCATCTCCTACAAAAAAGAAAGTATGCAGCTTTACCACTATGTTATAAGTACAGTCTCTGTGTTTGTAATTTTTATATTTTATTATTTTACCTGTGTTTCAGGTATTAAAAAACATCATAGAAACAGAGAAGTCACATGTAGAAGGAATGACCAAAGTTTTACAGACTTACATAAAACCTTTGCAGAATGCTGGAGTGTAAGTTTAACTCTGTTCACAAACACAAAGCAATCTTATATAATAATGACTGTAAAATTTAAACCATAATTAATATCAGCATATACTAGTAGAAGATAAAGATTTAAATTAAAAAATTGTCTTGTTTTCATTAATGTGATTTGGAGAGACTGTTGTATAATATTAACAAATGAAGTAGAGTTAATTTTCTCCATGTAACAAGTGTTAGTGGTATGATAATAATGTTGTGAGATAATATTACAAGTGTAGTGTGAAATAACATGTCTACTCTGATCAAATCACAAATACACTAGCACTTTGAATCATATATAAACCTGCATTTACATGAAATTTACATCATATTAATTGAAAGTTTTTATTTTGTTTTCAAATGTTTAATAATAATAGTAATAATAATAATAATAAAAATATATATAAATAAATAAAATAAATAAATAAATAAATTTAATAATAATAATAATCTGATTATATTTTGCTGTGGACATCAAAGTAAAAAATATTAAAATTGTGTGATATTTTAATGTGTGTTTCAGGCTGTCACCGACAGAGTATTCACAGTTAGTGGGTAACTTGGAGCAGATTGACTCCTTCCAGCACACATTTCTAGCCTCACTAGAAGAATGTGAAAAGTAAGTAGACAATTTCTAGTGTAAAAAGTAAATAGCAGGTTTTTAGTTTGAAGAGTAAGTAGTGAATATCTGTATTTATTAAGCAGTTATGTTTCTAGTGTAAAAAGTAAGTAGTCATGTTTCAAATGTGAAAAGTAACTAGTCGTGTTTTTAGTGTGAAATATAAGTAATTATGCTTCTAGTGTAATTAAAAAATTATGCAAAAAGAAAGTTACGTTTGATCACAAAGACTTTTCATCTTTGGATCTGTCCTGCTCAGTTGATGCTCTGAGGTTTTGTCAATTCCAACGATTGCTCTGTAACTTATCTGAAATTCTTGGGAAGTGTTTCGGATTTTGGGATATTTTGGATTTTGGAATATAAGGAGATAGCATGAGAATAGACTCTATGTCTAAATATGAATTCCTTTTATTTTTCATGTACAGTCTGCAGGATTTTTTTAAATAATATTTAAAATAATTTTGTGCATAAAATGCAGATTGTATATGCCTGAAAGTCCAAAAACTTTAAGATATTATTTCTGCTGCTTGGAAAAAGTTTTGGATTTCTAAGCTTTTCCAATTTTTTAATTCTGGACATTTTGAAATTAAAATTTCAAAATGTCAGTGAAATGTTAAAATAGTTTTAAAAAAAATATCATTTTATTAAATTGGTTTGGTTTTGAATGTGAAGATAAAACAAATAAAATAAAATAAATTATTATTTAAATTTGTTTAGTCATGAATGTAAAGTTTTTAAAAAAGAAAAGCAAAATTATTATCTTAATTGGGTTAGTTTTGTATGTAAACTATTAACAAATGTTATTTCAGATTGCCACCAATGAAAAGGCGGATAGGGGGAGTGTTCATGCAGCATGCCCCCCAGTTGAAGATGCTGTACATGGAGTATTGTGCTAACCACCCTAAAGCTGTAGCTGTACTGTTGTGTAGAAGGTTTGTAATACCATTTATTTATTCTAATTACAATATTTATTTTTTGTAATTACAATATTTATTTATTCTAATTACAATATTTATTTATTGTAATTACAATATTTATTTACTGCAAATGAATTAGTTTTTCATTTATAATAGCTATTTTTATACAATATTGTTAGTCAACAATATTGTTTATTTTATTTATTTATTTGTTTGTTTGTTTGTTTGTTTGTTTATTTCAGGGAGGATTTAAACAGGTTTATGGAGAGTGCTGGGGCCAGTCCTCCTGGTTACATGACATTAACTACAAATTTGTCTAAACCTTTCACTAGACTAGATAAATATCCTAGTTTACTTAAAGAGTTAGAAAGACATATAGAAGTAAGTAATAATTTAAAAACAAATTCTCATACACATGCAAGAAGAATTTACATTCATGTATGTACATACATAACATACACAAAATCCACACATACACACACACACACACTCACACACACTAATGTGCTGTGAGAGATTGTCAGGTGTTCCATGGGAAATTATCCACCTATTCTTAATTAGTCCAAATTTTTTTTATTTTGTTACTGCAAATAATTTGCCATGATTGTGCTTCTGTGCCTGCAAAGTAGTGACTGGCAAAGTAATAAAATACTCTTCCTTGGCTAAACTGTCACTGTAAATGTGTCATTTTGTAACACTTTTGGTTGGTGGGTGTGACTCAGGAGATTTTTAATGTAAAAATTGTGCCATGGCTCAAACAAGGTTGAAAAAAGTGACATACATATTTATAAGCACACATATACATATATACATACATACATACTAACAGACACACATATAAACATATACACAAAAACACAGTAACATATACATGAAAAAGAATTTGCATTTATGATTGTACAAATGGATGTGTGCACACAAATACACACAGTAATTAAAAATTTGCATTTTGTTATGTGTTTTCACACCTCTGTGTTACTGTATATATTAATAATTTCATTAATTTCAGGAAAGTCATCCAGATAGAGGAGATACACAGAGAGCAATAGCAGTGTACAGAGAAATAGCAGTGAGTGATGTTTTATAGTTTAATGTCAAGTTTATATAATTAAATACAGAGAAATAGCAGTCAGAGATATTTTGTAGTTTAATGTCAAGTTTTTATAATTAAATACAGAGAACTTGCAGTAAGTGATATTTTGTAGTTTAATGTCAAGTTTTTATAATTAAATACAGAGAACTAGCAGTAAGTGATATTTTACAGTTTAATGTTAAGTTTATATAATTAAATACAGAGAAATAGCAGTAAGTGATATTTTGTAGTTTAATATCAAGTTTTTATAATTAAATACAGAGAACTAGCAGTAAGTGATAGTTTGTAGTTTAATGTCAAGTTTTTATATTTAAATACAGAGAAATAGTAAGTGATTTTTTATTGTTTAATGTCAAGTTTTTATAATTAAATACAGAAAACTAGCAGTAAGTGTTATTTTATAGTTTAATGTCAAGTTTTTATAATTAAATACAGAGAAATAGTAGTGAGTGATATTTTATAGTTTAATATCCAGTTTTAATAATTAAATACAGAAAAATAGATGTAAGTGATGTTTTATAGATTATTTGCTATAGAGAAAAAGTTATGAGTAATATGACAGCTTTAACTGATATTATTACAAATGTATCCTTGTACAGTCTCTATTAACTTAAAATGTAAAATATGTATGTAAAAACAAGATGTAAAATTAGAAACTGGATTAAATTTATGTCTTGTAAAAATACATATATTATTAAAGTGTTAATTATTTGTAATCATTTATCCAAATGAAGTTTTTATTTTGTTTTGTTTTACAGAATTCGTGTTTGGAGACTCGGCGGTTGAAGGAAATGGAACATGAAATTATTACAAGTACTATAAAAGGTTGGGAGGGTGAGGTTAGTATTTCTCTGACACACACAGACATGCATGAACACACACATGCACACAAACATGCACACACACACATGGACACACACAGACACACATGCATACAAAACACATACACACAGATATGCATCAAACATATATTAAAGTTATTTAACTTTGAGAATGTGTAAATGTTAGTTAAAAGCTTCTGTTTTTCTGAGAAATGATTTTTCATTATTTCCCAATCCAAATAATGCCATAATTCTGATTTATCATCAATTGGCTTTCCATTCCTACAGGGATAAAAAATAAGAAGTAAAATGTTTAATGTGGCGTAGACATAAATAGTGATTGGTGATGTTGTTAATTTCAGGATATATCAGCACTGGGGGATGTAGTTCACCTATCGCAGGTACAAGTGCACAAACAGACAGGTGAAAAATATGACAGAATCTTTGTCTTGTTTCCTGGAGTCCTTGTCATGTTGTCAATGAGTCCCAGACTTAGTGGCTACCAGTACGAGGTGAGATTTAAGTAGTAAAATACTGATGTTTTTTTTAAACACAGTACTTACACCTATACCACTACACAGAACATTGAGTGCTGAACTGTTTTTCATAAAAACATGACTTAATACATCTTTCAGATGTTGTTTGGGAAATGTTTTATCCTGTTCTAGCAAATAAATAAATATTAATTTATTTCAGGGTAAGCTTCCACTCAGTGGAATGACTGTCAATCGTTGTGAAGACTCAGAAACATACCCTAATGGTTTTGAAATATCAGGTATCAATTCTAGATAGTATAAGTTATTCTATTCATTCTAATACTGCTACTGTTACTATTACTATTACTGCTACTGTTCTTGTTATTGTTATTATTTTTGTTAATTCTTCTTATTATAATTTTTAGAATGATAGTGATTATTTTTATTTATTTATTGTTTCTGTTTTTTTAATAAGCAATATAAATTATATTATCAAAATATAAAAACATGATATAGATTGTAATGTTTTAAAATATCAGGTACAAGTGGGTAAAAGTGTTGAAATTAAAAAAAATCTATAGGATACAAATGATAATGTTATAAGTTGGTTGTGTTGGAGAAAGATAAATGTTGTTATATATATGTGTGTTGTAAGTGTTTGGAGAAATATGAGTGGTGTTGTTGTTTGTATATATTTGTGTTGTAAGGACTGAAAAAAGATCAATGTTGTTGTTGTGTATGTGTCTGTTAGTAGTATTGGACAAAGATGAGTGTTGCGGTTGTTGGTGTTGCAGGTAACATGATAGAGAAGATGGTGGTGACGTGTGGGACAAGGATTGAGGTGAACCCATGGGTGGAGATTTTGAGACAGCAGATCAGTCAGTCATATCATTCCACATCCAGCACACCACAGAGTCTAAAAGTCAGTGTTTAATTTTATCTTTGTGTTCTAGAAACATCAGTGATATCATTTTTATTATTCAATGTGATAATTAAATGTTAAAGATTTTATTAGATTGTAACAGTTATTTATCAGCTAGCTTTTTCAATGAAAGTACAAAAAAAAATATCTAACAGTATTTTATCAAATATTTACTTAAGTGATATGTAAAGGCTACTTCTTAAAAGTTAAACTTTGTTCTTGAAGTGTAAGAGGTCTAAGGATCTATCCTCTCATAGGAACCAAGGACATTAAAGAAAAAAATTGTTATCCTAATTGATGTGTCACAATTTAGACAAGTGATAATGGTTTCATATTTATTGCCTGAGTTTTCTGTGTTTTGTTAAACCATCACTTACTGATTCAGGTTTCAACGTCACAGCCGAGTATCAGCACTCTAACACAGGCAAAGACAGCCAAAGTGATGCACTCCCAGGTTGTCACGTCTCCTGTACAAAACAAAGTACATAAGACGTGGAGTATGTCATGTCTGAGGCCGTCACCCCCACTACGGCCGTCACTGATGTGTCGTGATGAAGTGCTGAAGAGTCCAAGAGCCAACAGAAAATCAGCAACAGCCAAGAGAAAACCAGGTATATTAAATAAATGAATTACATTACAGTGTTAAATAAATCAGATATGTTACATCTGTTAAATAAATCAGATACATGGTTCAATGTTAAATAAATTAGATATATTACAAGTATTAAATAAATCAGATATGATACAGTGTTAAATAAATCAGATATGTTACAGTGTTAAATAAATCAGATATATTACAAGTATTAAATGAGATATGTTACAAGTGTTTAATAAATGAGATATGTTACAAGTGTTAAATAAATCAGATATGTTACAGGTATTTTGGCAGTTCTTTTTATGTTTATGGACGTATACAAGAAAATATATGGTATTAATATGGTAACAAAACTTAATGTTTTGATGTTTTTCTCTTCGTGTTGCCAAGTTCGGACATATTCAAGTGATGATTATGATTATGCCTGGCAGTCTAGTAAATGTAAGATGGCCGCCATTGTCATGTGACTGTTTAGTGTTGTCAGATTTTCATCATAATCAATGGGTTTTTTTTACTTTTTATTTTTAAAATTATTTTTTATTTCACACCCAGTGTAAAAGTGTAACAGATCTATGGTTGTTGCTTTTTTCTTCTTTTTTCTTTTTTTTCAATTAATTTTATTATATTTTTATTTGAAATCAATTTCAGTAAAAAAAAAAAAAAAAAAAAATGTTTAATTATTATTGTTAATTGTAATCACTTTTAAGTGGCTGCCATTTTTGTACTTGTTAAGTTTTCACTGTGAATATTTTAAGTTTTGTTTATAAATTGTAAATTTTGTTTTATTTTTGATAATACTAGTTGTCTGATTACAGTATGTTAATATGAGTCATAACAAAAAGAGCTGGATAGGACAAGGTCATAAGATTATTATCATGATACTGTTTACTTGAATGTATTTTTGTAGTTTTCTGTGATTTTTGTAGATAAATTATAAGTTATATATTTTCAAAATTATTTTAGTTTATAGTAGTTGTACACTTTTTATCATTTCATTAAATATTGTGTTACAAGTTGCTTTGAATTCTCAGTTCTATTTTTCATTCTGTGGGTTTTTAAAAATATGTACTATTGTTCTTTGTCTTCTATTTATTATGCACATATTTACATATAACTTACATGCAGAACCTGCAGCTACTTTTATACATGCTTTTTATACAAGCATTTACTGAGTTAGTTTGGACACAGGTTGTCTCCGTGCACTATACTATGTATTTATTAGTGTATATTTTAGTACATAAAAGTGTTTAATACTTTATTAATTTTATAGTATTGTATATTGATACTAAACACAATTAAATATATTGTATATAACATGTTAATGTTAAAATATCAGTTGTAAGAAATAATTACATTACTACACATATAATTCTTTATATTTCATGTTTATAAGAATATATTATAAAATTTGTTTTTATTTATTTCATATTTTGATACATTGTATACATACATACATATATATATATATATATATATATATAAATTAATGTATATTTTTTCATATTATTTTGTACTTCTGATGAGTTTTTTGTTTGATATATTGTAAGTAATTATTTGTGTTACAGATGATCCTAAAGTTTACTATGAAGACGCTTTCATCTTACAAGTGATAGAGGCTTACTGTAACAGTGCTAAAACGAGACACACTGTAAACTCATGTAAGTGTTTACAATTGTTTACACAAAGTTAATTCATATGGTTACAATTAAAATATCTAGTGATAGATGACATATTTACATTTTGATAAAATAATGTTACATTTAAAAAAAGACAGTCATACAGTTAATTAGTAATTTACACTGTGTACGCTCTACTTTCACATTTACAAAAAAACAGACAGTTAACTTCTTTAGTTACATTTTGTTTACACTCTAATTTTACATGTACAAGCACCAGACATAAGGTTAACTGATGTTTACATTAGTTTATACTCTAATTTTACATTTACAAAAAGCAGTTATATAGTTAACTTACTTATTTTCATTTTGTTTACATTCTAGTTTTTCATTTTGAAAAATCCACTCATATAATAAACTTGTATCTTTACATTTTGTTTACATTCAAATTTTACATTAACAAAAACCAGACAGATACTTAACTTGTAAATTTACAGTATTTAGTTCAAACTGTTTCCAATTTTACATAAGATATGATACAAAGATTTACTTTGTATGTTTATTTTTCTTTTTGCATTTTATATTTACAAAAACCATACACACAATTATATAGGTTATTTACAATATTTAGTTCACACACTGTGTAGTAGAAATCAGATAAGTGGCAACTGTAATATCACTGAAATATATCTAAACAAAAAGAAGTAATTATGACAAATTTTTCTAGTTCAAACTAATGTGGTGAAGATACTTACGGTTCAGCAGTGACATCAATAATAAATTTCATCTTTAATCTAGATTAATTACTATATCAATTTATTTTACAATTAGTTTAAGTATTAATTAATTTTCATTATAAAAGTCATCAGATTGATTCTTACATTTATTATTCTGGAATTAAAAAAAATAAAAATAAAATAAATAAATAAATAAATAAATAAATAATGGAAAAAAACCCAGAATTAATTATTATCCAAAAATATGTTGAAAGATTTAATCAGTAATTTTGTTAACCTGGTTTTATGTAGATAGTCAAATCACAGGATGCAATCATTTAAACATCACAATTTTTCATAATAAAAGCAGACACAAAATACAGTCATCATATTTTAATGTTGTTTAAGTTGTGTGTTTATTCTTGTTCGTTTTGTTGCTGATTTCTTTCGCACAAACACTGAACGTTTAATGTCTACTGCACAAAGTAATTAGAACTGTTGTGTGAAAGTTATTTGCAAATGTAAAGTTACAAGCATTTTAATGATAGGAAAACCATATTTTATGCAAATGTTGAGTAAAATGCACAGCAGCTGATGTTTACAAATCTGTGTTTATGATGATAAAATCAGTTGTTTACATAAAGCATCACCTGATGGGTTTTTACATAAAATTTCACACACAAACAGCATCAGTTGATTTTGTTATGTAAGCTCTCAGTTGATGTTTACATAACATCTCACACAAAAACAGAGCATCACATGATGTTTACGACACATAAACAGGACAGCAGCTAATGTTACAGCTAGGATCAATTACCTTACCAAGTCAGTATTTTACTTAGATGTTAAATTCAGTGTTTACTTCACAATAAAACTCAGTATTTAATTACTTCACAAAAAACCCCAGTATTTAATTAGTTTACAATAAAACTCAGTATGTAATTGCTTCACAATAAAACTCTGTATTTAATTACTTCACAGTAAAACTCAATATTTAATTACTTCACAATAAAACTCAATATTTAATTACTTCGCAATAAAACTCAGTATTTAATTATTTCACAATTAAACTCAGTATTTAATTACTTCATAATAAAAATTCATTTAACACATTAAAAAGTAAAGTGATAATGTTAACACTAACACAACATTCAAATATATCATTTGTTTTTATTGTGAATCACATTACATCTTAATTTAGTTTGCTGTGTCCTCCCTTGCATGAACACAGTGTTGTTAAAATTTCTGTGCTGTGTTTTTATTGATTATAAACATTTGAGGAACATGTAAACGTTCTGAAATGTGACTGGTTTGGAAAAGGCAGATTGTGCCATTTGTTAAAATAGGTGTATGTACAAAAAAGTTTTGAAAGACTGAGTACAAAAAAATAAATAAATAAAAATAAATAAATAAAAAAATAATGCCAGTAGAATTTAAATAAAACTATTACACAAGACTGAGTCACTTTCTTTACCTTTTTTACTTAAAAAATCGGATGTAAATTTTTAGATGGAAGTAATAGACAGTATATAGCATAAACCAGAACTTTACTAATTATATTACAAAGTGTTAACTATTTTGCTTATGTGTTTTAATTATTTATTTTTGTTTTTTGGTGGGTTTCAGGGTTTTTTCTATTGTTTTTATTTTACATTTTTACTGGAGTATTTCTGTTGGTTGACAAATGTGGAATGATGTATCATTCTTCTCATATAATGTATCGTTAATTTAAACAAACGTATATAAATTATTATTATTTTTTAAATTTCTATCCACATATAATGAAGAAACAACTTTAGAAATAGTTACATAAGCATACTCACATGCATCCTGATTTTTTTTTTTTTTTAAATAATAGTAATAATAATAATAAACATTTAGATAACTAAAAAAAACACAAAAAAATAACAAAGTTGAAACAAAGCAACTAATTTTTACCTGCATACAGTTGACAATAAAATCTTTTTACTGGTACTTGTAGAAGATAATTTCTGTGTGGTAATATTATAACATTTTCATCTCAACTAAATAAAAAAAAAAAAGATTAATTTTTACCTGCTGACTTTAAAAATGTTTTTACCTGTGTAGGTAGACAAATAATTTCGGAAAGAAGAAATCTTAAAGGTAGGGATGCTAAGAAGTTCTGACATAATTCACCGCATCCTGCAGTTTGGTCCATTCTCTCACTAGGTTAGACTTGTCAGATGTCAGCATGTCGCATACATCACAGTCGTGCATTTTGATTAGTTTTATCTGTTCAAATGTTAGTAATCTCTTAGTGTCATGTCAGTAGAACTAAAACAGTTGTTTTTATTATTTTATTCTTTATTTATTTAATTTATTTTTTTATTTGTTTATTTGTTTGTATATTTATTTATTTATTGTTTTTTTGTTTACATATTTATTATTTATGTTTATAAATTTAAATATTTGTTGTTTGTTCTCTTGTTTATATATCTTGTATTTAGTTTATTTATTTTCTTATTTATTGTTTATTTTTTATTTATTTGATTAGTTTATTATTGTTTATTCATTTATTGTTTATTTATTTATTTATATGCTTTTATTTATTTATTTATTTATTTATTTATTGTTTGTTTGTTTATTTCCCCTTTCAGTGTTCAGTGTTACTATGTTTTCCTCATGAATATTTTAATAATGGTTATTAGTTTTCATATGGAAGAAAAAATAGAGACAAAGACTGAGAAAGAAAGAAAAATTGAGATAAGTTAAAAAGAATGATGAGGGAGAGAGAGAGAAAGAGAGAGAGACCGAGAGAAAACATTTTCCTAATACATTTTATCACAACATTGACATTTATTTATTTATTTATTTATGTATTTATATGAGTAATTTATAAATAAAGGAAGTGATTGTGAAGATGTTTAATTTGTACACACAGTTTGTTAATGCTTGAGCATGAATTCTGATTTGCTGGTTTTGTTTCTAGAATCTTTGTTTACGTGTTGAGTAAAGTGTAGCTTTGCCTTCTATGTCTTGAAGTAAACTTTGTGTTTCAATAAAAAGTTTGTTTAAATATCTGCTTAAATATTGGTTTTATTTACTATCTACAAAATACTTTGTGCTTGTTTTCATATCAACATAAATTTTGTGTTTGTTTACTGTAAATTTTTTGTTTGTTTACATATCAACATAAATTTTTACTTTGTAAACTCTGCATTTGTTTCATCCCTCATTATACTTTATTTTTATTTCTGTAACCTTGTATTTGTTTACATATATGCCCAAACAAGCACAGTTGTTTACAGTTATTTCTGTGATGTTTATTGTGTTTATTTTTCTGTTGAAAGTTTTATTTGTTCTGCAGTTTTCCATTTTATTTTTATTTTCTTTCAGTTTTGTGTTATCATTTTGTGTTGTTCATTTTTTTTTTTTTTTTAAATAAGATTAATTTATATACACATATTTGATTTTATATATACATATACAGTACTTTCAAATTACAAAGAAGCATGTAAACCTTAAACAAATATTTGTGAAAATGTTTTACATATCAGTTTATTTGATTCTTGTACTGAAAAATGATGAGTGTTCATTTTCTCAGATTTATGATTTGTTTGAGTTTGATAATGCATGTAATTTTACTTTCAGTATATTTGACAACAAGATTTTTCATTTACGACCAATTTCATTGAATTGCTTCCTTAAATTTTACGTAATTTAATGTCTTATTAAATTGATTTTGCTGCAGTTTATATGAGAGCAGTGGTGATAATAAAAGTAATAAAAAACACATCTGTATTACCTTGCTGCACAACTGTAAAAAAATGTTCTTAAAAATAATCACTATATTGATGTTTAATAAGTTATTATATTTCTACACTTTTTTCTTTTTTACCATTTATATTAATTATTTTTATATCATTGAACAAGAAAATGAGTTTGTAATGAATTAAAAATACTAAACGGACAAATTATATCATATATTGCCCCATTTTTTATTTATTTTTTTGCTTTTATTGACAACTAATAATAATAATAATAACAGAAATGCTAATAATAATAATAGTAATAAAAATAAAATTATAATAATTAAAATGTAAGAAGAAGAAATTCAGATTTGTTTAAATGGCTTCTGCACTAAACCAGGTGCTCTGCTGGATTTATGAAAGTTTATTTATTTATTTAATTATTTTATTTTGATCAAGAAAAAAATCAAATCCAATAATAAAAAAGAAGATCAATAACAATAAATGAAATTAACAAATGACATGTTTAATCTCCAACATAGCAATTTGTTTGTAAACATCATTATTAACATTTTGGTTTCAAGTGTTTGATCCTAACTTCAAACAATAAATAATTAAATTTAGGAGCTCTTTTTAAAAATTAAACTTTTGTTTTGAATATTTAATTACTAACACAGAATTCACAGCATCTAACAATAAATTGATCAACTAAAGATTGGTCTGTAAATATTGCCTAAGTTGTTGTTTTGACATTTTTTTTATTTCTTTATTTTATTTTATTTTTTCTTCTTCTAAATTTTTTACTTGTGTTTAACACTTGCCCTCTTTTCCCATGCTGCTAACAACTTCAACCAGTGGATTTATCAAAGATGAGACTTAGTGATGGTTCTGGTTCTGGTTCCGGTTCAAACTCAAGTGCTGAAGCTTACACAGAACCACTTATCTCCCCCGACTTAGACGACTACAATTTTCTGCGAGGTCACAACATGATGCAGGGATTCTGCTGTGCGACGTTCCCACTGGCACGAGGATTAGCCAGGACAATGAAACGTTTGTAAAACATTGGATCTGAGTGAATTAAACATATTTGTCAATCTAAGTGAATTAATCATGTTAATGAAATATTGAATCTAAATGAATTAAAGATGTTGGTGAAACATTTAATCAAAGTGTAAAACACTGAATCTAAGAGATTTAAACAGATTTGTAAGTGAAACATTAAACATGTTTGTGAAACTGAATCTAAGTGAATGAAAAATCTGTGAAACCCTGAATCTAAGTGAATGAAACCTGTTTGCTAGTGAAACATTTGTCAAATCCTGAATCTACATGAATTAAACGTTTATGAATGAAACACTGAACCTGAATGAATTAAATTTGTTTGTTAATGAAACAGAATCTAAGTGAATTAAACATTTGTGGAACAATGAATCTAAGTGAATGCAACATGTTTATTAGTGAAACACTGAATCTAAATAAATTAAACATGTTTGTTAGTCAAACAATAAATTTAAGTGAAGTAGGAAATTACTTAGTGAGTGTTTTAAAAATGAACTGTTTATAGAATTTTGTCACTATGGTGATATTATTTTTCAGGAACCTCAGAACTTTGTTTCAGGGTGATTTTCTTTGTTGTCATGGTAACCATTATGATGTTAGCTGCTTATAGTATAAATTACACTGCCATTTTCAACAATACTCAACTGTACAAACATTATTTATTTATTTATTTATTTATTATATTTGATTTTAAGAATTACAATAATTTCTTATTTACAAAGTTATTTGTTTACTGAAGTGTTCAGTTTTATGTTTGAAGACTTTGCAATGGGAAGTGTGTATGTTTAACAAATAAAACCTTATTTTATGCTATTTAGTTTTAATTTTAAAATATGTGAAAAGGGTGGTATATTTAATACGTGAGCTAGTGTATCTGTTGTGTTACTGAAAGGGTGTGTTTACAATACTTATTGATTATTTTCTATTCTGAATTGTTTTATATAGATTTTCTACACAGATTAAATTAAAAAAGTTTATTAAAACACACATACACACACACACACACACACACCTGCCATTTACAGCTGACTGAAAAAAGTTGCAGTATATGAATTTTATCTTTTTACTCACAAACACCACATTTTTGTCCAACAAAAAGAAGTATTTAATAAGAGATAAAAATGTTGGAAAAATTATAGTTATTTTTTGTTTGTTTTACATAAAGATTTTTTTGAGATGATATTGCATTGTTTTATTAATGGTGCTGTTTTATAGCTATTGTTTATTTTTACAAATTCATTTTTAGTTCCATATTGTACTTTTATTAATTTAGCTGTGATGTAAAGAATTATAATTATTTTTCACTTGTAAATGAAAATATAATTATATCCACACATGATGATATTATGTTTTTTTTTAGTTATTTTGTGTTGTTGTTATTGTTATTTTGTGTGGTTGTTACTGTTATTCAGTGTTGCAGTTATTGTTACTTCGTCTTGTTTTACTTTGGTTGGTTTATTTTGGCTGGGTTACCTCACTGTGTCTTTCATATTTCTATTTCCTATTTTCTTTTCTTTTTTATACTAATTTTGTTTTCTGTTTTATTTTATTGTTTTCAGGTGATATATGCATTATATAATTTTTATATGATTTTGGTACGATCTACCATTGTTAAATATATATATCTCACTTTCTCGGTCTATGGATATCTCTTAATCTCTGTATCATATAATCAGGCAGACAGAAATAAGTAAAGAGCCATACATACACACCAAACACCAATTGTAGGGACTTATGTATATGTGTGTGTGTGTGTGCTTGTATATATATATATGTATATATACACACACACATGATCCAGTTTGTTTTCAGTAATTATCTGAGAACTGTCAGTTTTCAGTAGTTTTCTGTGAACTTTCAGTTTTCAGTAGTTTCTAAGAAGTCTGATTTCAGTAGTTTTCTATAAACTGTCAATTTTTAATAGTTTGTTTGTGAAACATCAGTTTCAGTCTCTGTCAACTAAATTTCCATTAGTTTTCTGTGAACTGTCTGTTTTCTGTAACTTTCTGTAACTTTGTTAACTGTTTTCAGTGGTTCTCCCTGAACAGTTTTATATATATATATATATACACACACACACACATACACACATATACATAAGTCCTTACAGTTGAAGCTTGGTGTGTATGGCTGTGTACTTATTTATGTCTGTCTAATTATATGATACAGAGATTAAGAGATATCCATAGACTGAGAGAGTGTGAGATAGAGAGTTTAAGAGTACTTATATACAAGTTTAAATCTTCATGAGTATTTACAAATGTATCTCTGCATGTATGTATCTTAGAGCGTATTAGCAGACTTGTGTTGTTTTAAACTGAGATTCCTTGCTGAAATTTATTTACACTGAGGCTTTAACTATTAATGCTATTTAATGAGATATGATGATAAAATGTAATGAGTGTGATGATGAAACCTAATGAGTTATAATGATCAAATATAATGAGTTAGGATAAAATGAAATGAGCTATGATGATGAAATATAATGAGTTACGATGATCAAATATGAGTTACAATGATAAAATGTGATGAGTTATGATGATAATTCATGATGAATTATGTTGATGAAGTATAATGAGTTACGATGATAAAATGTAATGAGTTACAATGATAAAATGTAATGAGTTACAATTATGAAATATATTGAATTACAGTGATGAAATAAAATGAGTTACAATGATGAAATATAATGAGTTATGATGATAAAATGTAATGAGTTATATAATAGTTTGTGTTGTGTTCTGTGTAGAACTTCTGCAAATATTTTCTGTTGACATTGTTTAGTTTGCGCATGCATACATACATTAATACCCATTGTGTTATATAACTTGTTAATTCAAAGCATGTTATTCTGAATGATTGATTACTGCTGTTTATATGTTTCAAAGCTGTGTCTTAATCCAGCATGCATATATGTTGTTGTTTCTGCTTCAGTTGTGTTAATGTTTATTGAAATAATATGTAACTATTTTGACAAATAATTTAATATCGCTGTTCACATGAAACAAATTAAAGTTTTGACTATTTATTTTATAATTAATTAATATTTAAGAAAGTTTTATTGTTGTTATTACATCTGAAAGTTAATAATAATAATAATAATAATTAAGAATAATAATAATAATAATAATAATTAATAATAATAAATTGTGATATACACCATATTTTGGGTCGTTTTCTTGGCTGGTATTTCTGTAGCTTTCTGAATCTATCCAGTTTGTTTTCAGTAATTACCTGAGAACTGTCAGTTTTCAATAGTTTTCTGTAAACTTTCAGTTTTCAGTAGTTTCTAAGAAGTTTTGTGAATTATCAGTTTTCAGCCTCTGTCAACTGAATTTCCATTAGTTTTCTGTTAACTGTTTTCAGTGGTTCTCCCTGAACAGTTTTCATTATTTGTGAACTGTCCAATTTTAGTACTTTTCTGTGAACTGTCTGTTCAAAAGAATTTTCTGAGAAATGCAAAAATTCAGTAGCTCTCTGTGGATTGACACTTTTAAGGCTTCTCTGTAACTGTCAGATTTCAAATCATTATGCAACTATAAATCAGTAATACTAATAATTCATTTAAAATTTTAATATTATGAAGTCTTACATTTGTTCTTAATATTGCTGTAATAGTTCTAAATTTATTAAATGAAAAATTGTAATCAGTTTAATTATATAAATAGTAATTAAAATATTTCTCACCTGTACTTTTAATGAAAAAATATCAAAATTTGCTTTAGATGTTGTGTTTAAGTTTTGTCAGTGTTGCTGTTGTTGATTGCTGCTTACATGATGTTTTTGCTTCAATCCCACAGCTGTTTTAAGTTCTCCTCACGTCCTCATTGCTGATGAAGAAAAAATCATTGATGAATCAGACTTTCAAGAAAAGTAAGTAACACATAAAATATCCTTTTTGTGCTGCTTAATGGACAGAATATTCTTTTAATAGTATAAAATATGTTTACTTTAATCACACCATTATTATTATTATTATTATTATATAATTTTTTTTATTTATGTAATTATTTTTTTTTTTTTTTTTCTGGAAATGTTAAAGTAAGATAATGTTTTTTTTGTTGTAAGTGTGAAAGGTCAAAGGGAGATGTTTTTCATGTTATAATTGTGAAATGTTAAAGTGAGATGATGTTTTTTGTTGACAGAACACTTGTAGATACTGTGTATTCATTGAAAGACAAAGTCAAGGAACTTGAACAGGTATTGATTGGTTTTATTTAATATCTTTTTTTTGTGTCATACACAGCCAAATACACACAACCATGCACATACAGATACACATACATGAAAACATGCAGATACAACATACACAGCCACAAACACACATAGTCACACTGTAACTGTTCCATCCTCTATTTCTGAGTATAACAAATAATTTTGTTATAATAGTTTTATTGTAATGATGTTGCTGCTGTAGGAACAGAAGCGAATGAAGCGTGACATTGAGGATGAGAGGAAAGCTCGGCGCAGACTTGAGAACATGATACACAAACAAATGGGACGACAGCTACTGGAGCCAGTGTCTAGTGAAACATCAGCATGACAACTGCATTTATAGTCTATACTGCAGTAACACACTGTTACATCAACAGCATCTGTACTTTGTTAGTATGGAGAACACAGACATTTGGGATGATGTTATATGACAACATCATTTCTGTTTGAACTGTTTTAGTATTGATAATAAAAGTTTCTAGTTTTATGCTGTTGGGATGATTATGTAACAGTATATCGTTATGACAACAGCATTTGTACTTAATTTTTGAACTTGGTACTGAATATCACATACAAAACAGATGATAATTACATTGGCTTAACTGCATTTCTAGGTAGTACTTTTCTAGGATTATTATTGATTAGATGAATGTTGAAATGTGCTGGGACCATTCAGAAACAAACAGGTAACTATTTTTGTATTTGCTCACAGATAGAATGTGTTGTCACTCCTGAAACATGTATGTGTAAACTATGATATATGTATGTACATAAGTATGTATGTATATATATATGTATATATGTATGTCTTTATGTATGCATGTGCACAGAAATAAAATTCAGGTATTCAGCCAGTGTCTGCAAGAAAACTCCTATGCTTAGGCAGTGGGAAATAAGCATGTACACACACACACACACACACAATAGAGATTCATCTGTAGAGAAAAGATTGGAAAAACAAACACATGTAGATATGTGTTTGTTTATCTCCTATTCTGTGTTTACATTTTAAACCAAAATGTAAGATGTCAAACACAATATTTACTGTTTATGTACAAAGTTGTATTTAAGTGCTGTTTGGTTACATCTTCAGTGTGCTGAATTTTAAACATTGTAATAAACAGTTGTTGAGTGAGGTTGTTTTGTATGGTGTGGTTACAAAGAGAATCTGTTAGTGTTTGTGTGAGTGAGTAGATTTGTGTTATGTGTAAGTTGACATGTTTGAGTGAGTATGTATGTGTTGGTGAGTTTGTGTTGTATGCAAGTTGGTGTGTATGTGTTTGTATGAGTGACTAAGTTTGTGTTGTGCATAGTTGGTGTGTGTGAGTAGGTTTGTGTTGCACATAAGTTGGTGTGTGTGAGTAGGTTTATGTTCATAAGTTAGTGTGTTTGTGTGAGTGAGTAGGTTTGTGTTGTGTTTGTGTTGTGTGTAAGTTGGCATGTGTTTGTGCGAGTGAGTGAAAATATGATTACATCACCTGTTTTTCTTGGTTAATTTTGTTTTGTGAATTATTTAAACAGGTCAGAAATAAAATGACTAGTATAGTTGTATGTCATTATAGTTGTGAAATACACATGTATGTCATTATGTACAATTCATCTGTAAAATATATGCTTATGAAAAGAAAAATATCATGTGAGAGACATTTATTGAATATTGTGTAATATTTGAAAGAAATTGAAACTTAAGCATGATGAAGTGTTTTAAGATTAAAACTGTTGTGGTAAAAAAATTTCTAGCTCAATTTCAGTCTCATGAAACTGAAGATTTGTTTTTAAAATGTTCAGCTTGTTTTATGATGAAATTTAATCATACAAAAACTGATTTGAAAATATTTTTACTTGTTTTGCTATTAATGTAATGTTTACTAATGTGTATATTTATATATTTATAAATAATTAAACAGTATGGAATGATCTCTGTGTTGTTATTATTACCACTTACAACATCATCAGCAACAACAACAACAAATACTACTACTATTACAACTGTTAAAACTATTTCTACCACTATTACCATTACCACAACAACTGCTATTATTACTGCTACCATTACAACAACTACTATTATTATAACCTTTATTCCTATTTCTACCACTAATACTACTGTTGCAACTACTACTACTACTACTACTACCTCTGCTGTTAATATGCTTTTACTGCCATTATTACAAACGTTATTACTTCTACCACTATTACCATTGCTACTACTGTTACAACTCTGTCACTACTACTATTACTATTTTTACGGGCACCATCTTTATTGCTAATATTAGTAAACATTTACTACCACTTTTATTACTATTATACTGCTAGTACTATTTCTATATTCAAATGTAAAAGTATTAGTAGATTTGACATGATTCACATCATGGTTTGTAACCTGTATCATCCAGACAGTTAATTAACAACAACATCAACAACAGCAATATGGGTATGTTTGGTGTATTGTTTATGTAGGTGTGTTTTTTTGTTTTTTTTTCTTTTCTTTTGCTTCAGGCATTCAGACGGAGTCTGAATAATGGAACCAACTGGCTTAGGGAAATTGCCTACAGCCAAGTGGAAATTGAAAACTTCACACAATTAATTTTTTTTTTTTTTTTTTTTTTTTTTGGGGGGGGGAGCAAAAAAAAAAAAGTAGAAGAAGAAGAATATACTGGAGGCGTGATAGTATAAGATTTTTCAATTAAAAACGTGTTTGCTTGGTAACAAAAACCAGGAAGAGTCTGTGTTCGTAGTAATTTATTTTTATTTATTTTGTCTGATGACGTCACTAAGTAGACTAAACAACTCTAAAGAGGGCTTCAGTACGTGTAGGTTTACGAAAAAGCTGTTAGCCAAAGATAAAATCCATTTTCTTAATAATCTATTCACTTTATTAAGGACTTCGATATCCGCTGTTTTTAGAAGACGTTTTATCATTTTCATGTGTCCGTAGAAAACTAATTTTCAATGATTTTATTATTACTGTTAATTAATTAACTACATATTATGAATGGAATTTATTTTGTTTTTTAAAATATTGTTTCTTTCCATAATAGCAAAAGATCCTTTTTAAAAAATTCGTCTTTAAACGATTCGCATCATGGTTGAATCGTATTTTACAGTTGTTATATTCTTGTAAAAGAAACGGATTAATTTTACTTTGTGTACGTTGACGTTATTGCATATGATTGTAACATCAGTATTGTTTTCTTCTCCTTCTTCTTATAATAATAATAATAATAATAATATAGTATGCCGCAAAAAATGTTTTATTATTATTATTTTTTTATGTGACAACATATCGTTTGAATAGATAGTAACAGAATATTTACTGTGAAGACACACACACACACACATACGTACAACATATACACACGCACATACGTACAACATATATACACACGCACGCACACACCTCTCATAATAATAATAATAATAATAATAATAATAATAATAATAATGAGATAATAGTAATAAAAAACTACTATTGCTATTAATGATGATGACGACCATAATAATAAAAAACAAAACAAAAACAATATCTACAACAACTATAAAGTAAAAACTATATATAAATATGAAGGTGAATCAACTAAAGAAATGATGAGTTTAATGGAAAAACACGATAAATGTTTTAAAATGAATTATTTCCTCTTCTTCTGTACAAAAACAACGTGTCTCCAGTGAAGATTAAGAAATGACTGAGGTGAAACGTTTTGTAAATAAAAACTGGTCACGTGACTATTTTCTTCTCTTCATCTAACAGTGATCTTAACTGAATTATGCTCTCTGCTGTTTAAATACACTTTTTTTATATATAGAATTCATTATATATATATATGAACTTTTAGTTTTATTTTTTTTATATTATTATTATTATTATTTTTTTTTTTTGATCTAATTAATTCAAATAGAGCGAGAATTTATAAGGCAGTTGATTGGTTTTTTGAGCTACACCGCTGAAAATACATCCCTACAAACACTTTTCTGAAGTTTTTTCCGAACACCAAATAAACGAGGAGACTAACACAGAAGTCTAAATAATAAACAAGTTCAAAAATTCGCTGCAGAATCATGTCTTGGTAGGTCGGCTTTGTGTTAATGTACATTATCATCTCCTTGATTCGAAACACGTGACTGGGCATGTGAAACAGGAAGAAGGATACGGAAACGGCGAAAAGCATTCTGGTTACTTGTGCTTCCGGTGTAGATGTCGACTTCTTACGTTTGTGTCCCTGCACGAGCCTTTGTTTTCTCTTGTACGCGCTGAGTGCACTGACGGACACAAGCGGGACGAGAATAAGCATGATGAGGAGGGGAACCACCAAAGTGAGGACCGTGTCGACGTACGTGAAGGCGCGGATGACGTGAGCCAGCTCACCGGTTGGAAGACACTGTCCATACCTGACCCTCGTCGTCCAGAACGTGAAGTTGTAAACGCCCAGTCCTACCGTGACGAAAGCCAAGATGACTTTCTTCGCTACTGTCGTTGTGCAGAAGGTGTGTACCAGTGCAGGTTGTGAAATTCGAATACAGTTCTCAAACGAGATCATGACGACTAGCCAGATTGAGAGAAAAGGACAGAAGTAGGTGAGAAAGACGGTCACCTGACAGATACCAGGATAACAGAGCAGAGAGACGCGAACTCGCTGAAGAAAGAACATAAGCAGTGTGACGAGGAAGCCGACGTCGGATAGGGACTTGACTCCGAGGTACAAACAACACGATGTCTTTCGCAGGCTTTGGCTGAAGAATGAACCAACAGCGAAACAATTCCCTACGCCGCCCACGATGACGATGATGGGAAAAAGTACAGTTTGTATTCGACGGATGATGACGTAGGTTGGATGTTCTGATATGTGGCTGATGTTACCCCATGTTGTAACAGTTTCCGATACGTTGTATGATACAGTGGTTGCCATGGAGCGAATTTGTTTAAGATAAAGTTTCACTGATACAAACTTAGACTGCAAAATCAACAAAGTTCAGAAATAAACTATTATTACATATCATCGAATAACGAGTTTTCATTTAGTTCCAAGTTATCACAGTTTCGTTGTAGGTTACCTCTGAACTGTGATTACTTTGAATGGTAAAAATCCCGTTATGTTTCTCTACAAGCTGCAGGCAGAACATTGTATGAGTGGATCAGTAAATTCATTAGGAAATATATAATCACAAAACGCGTTATGGTACAATCTGACTGGTGTCTTTCTTCAAACAATATATTTGCTCACTGACGTCAGGGTCTGATACAAAAGATTTCTGCTTACGCTTAAAATCTTTCAGTTATCATTGGTGACTCCACGTCTTGTTTGTCGTTTCACTAAGTAATTACCACAGCTGTGACGAGCCGGTTTACCAGCTAATCACATTAGCGTCTCAGTGTGTCCTTTGAATCAGACGACAGTCCGCCATTGTTGTTGTCGCGCCGTGGACCTGCAAAGATAAAGAAAACTGATCAGAGAAATACAGTCCGATTCATGTGTGTCCGCATCACTTCATTTAATGGTCAGTTCTGATAATGCTTCCGGAAAGCAAAGAGATCTCAGTTGGCAGACCGGAAGTACTTCCAGAAAGTTGATTTGTACCATGAATAACAGTTGCAGAAACTAACTGTGGATTGCGATATTCAAATGTTTATAAGATCTAAGAGCATTGTGTTGCTCATGATCATGGTAATAATGATGAAAAGAAACTAACTTGTATATACGAAATCACGTCAGTTTTGCAGTTATGAGTAACTTAAAACTTAAATCTGGCAGATTTTGTGGTTTAAAATAAAATTTAATCATATGAAATTAATTTATACAAAAGACTGCTTCTACTGTTAAGTGTTATCGTACGGGGAAAAAAAAAAAGAAGTTGTGCGTCTTTTTCAGTTCTATGAGGAACGTTAGATTGAAGTATTAAACTAAATCTTTTCTCGTCAATACGTGTCTAGACGCGGGCTATAAGTGGACGCGCTTTAAAGAGGGATTTACCAATATAATAGTAATTTCCGGTCTCTCTTTCGCAATTGACCTGACGGAACAGAGAAATAATCACGGCTAAACCTAAGTAAATAGAGTAACCTATAATAATGAAAAAAAGAAATGTATATATGTATGTATGTATGTATGTATGTATGAGTGTGTGTGTGTGTGTGTGTGTGTGTGTGTGTGTGTGTGTGCGTGTGTATGTCACTGTATGTGTGTGTTCTGTAATAGCTGTACATAATGGCAAGATATGGTGACGAGATATATTTCTGTATTTTCGGTCACTGAACAAAAAATATCAACAATCAACTTATCGAAGTAAATATAGTTCCGTCCCCAAAAGATATATTTTTGATCAGTGACCGAAAATATAGAAATCTATCTCGTCACCATATCTTGCCACTATGTACAGCGATTATAGAACACACACACACACACACATATATAGGTTAAGGCCACCTTTTCTATTCAACCTCACCTACAGTTTCACAGACAAAAGGAAACAACAAAATGGAGTGAATAATGTGTAGTATATCTATTTCTGCTTCAAAATACACAAACACTAGTTGCATTGTGCTTATACTTTTGAAATGGGAACCAGGTTAAACATTATTGTCAGGGGTCAGATCTGCCCCAATGATTTGTTGTTTACTACTAATAATAATTAGTCCTAATCATCATACATGTCAGAGGCAAAACTTCAAAAAACTAAACTCCTTGACAAATATGACACAAGAATACAATACCTTTCAAGTCTGCACCAGCAGGGATTTCGAGGTTTGCGCAAGGATCAAGACAATACCAATTTGGGCACCCGTGACATCCTATGAACTCGTCAGAATTCATTCCATCATCAACTCTGCCACAGAGTTCACGTTTTTCTTGTGTTACTACTACATCTCTCTCTTCTAGTTCAGGCTCGTCACCATTTTCTTTGCCTGCATCTACCGTTTCTGCTATAGCATTCAAATTAAATTGCCTTTTTGACTTTGTTATCTTCTTCTGTTTTTGGTTGTTTTTGTGAGTTTTTTTTGGTAGTTTTGCCTCTCTCACTTTTGTTTTCTTTGCCTTTTTTTCCTCCTTCATCTTCTTCTCTGCCAACTCTTCTTCATACCTCTTGACACCTTCTTCTGTCAGTGCCTCGGCATACCTCATCCTCTTGATTTTATTTGAAATTTGACAAATAGCCGCACCAAATGGACCGTGCGCTTTCAACTGTTTCAAAGATTTTAATGAAACTCAGAATGGACTATTTCAATGCCAAAACTATTGATTTCACCACCAAATTATGGGGGCCAGATTTACCACATCCATGGGGGCCAGAATTGCCCCAAGTAGGGGAGTAAAATAAAACACATATTTCCTGCCTAACTACCACAAATTAATCAAGTTTCTTCTGTTGAACTTAATAACTGATTATATGTTTACCTGTTATAACTTATCAGTAACCTTAGGTCTATAGGACTAAAAACTGAAACCTCAAAATGCAACTTTTTTACAACCTTGTTTTTAAAATTAATTTCATGGCCACTATACCTCACATGTAAATGGATGATTACTTACATCCTTTGTTCTAATGAGAGATAGGAAGATTCTGTTTATATCAACAAAGTTGCAGAAATCTGGAGAGAGCAGTATAGCAGCTGCAAGTCATAATATAATTGCCCCGGGGCCAGAATTACCCTCTATACTCAAACATACATCAATACGTTTCAAAAGTACTTTAGTGTTGGTTTAAATCTTTAAAAAAAATATTTTCAAAACAGCTTTCATTCAAAAAACAAACAACAAAAAACCCAAGTAAACTTTTGTTACTTAAAAACTATTTTGTCTTGTTTCACAGCGACTATGAAATCAATACACGTCAGTCTAGAACTTTCGAGGGCGGAGGACTGAGAATTAAAACAGTTAATTTCATTTAGTTTTTGTATTATTTAGGATTACTCTCTAAACCGACATAGCCTCGCTGAATCGGTTCATTCTTAACTTCGCAGGGTAAAGCTGATATCTTTAGACAGTAACCAGTTATTGCCTGTAGATAAAAAGATATCTATCTTAAAATATATACTAATTAATAATATAAAAGGTATGCTTGAAAGTATTGACTAAATAGACAGAGATATTGATATTTTACAACATAAAACTAAATAATTTCAGAAACAGAAATATGTCTATGATTGTTAGGATGATCGTATACTTTCTATTGGCATTAATACAGTTATTTTATTTACTTCCAACATAACGTACATTGCACCTATTCGAGCTCATGGTGTAATCCCTATATATACGCGCAAACACACATACACACACACACAACTCTATTGCTCAAAAGAACTGTTTTTGTCACAAAATGAGAGAAACACTGTATTAAATCACATTATATTATTATGGTTTCTCCGGTAGAACAATGATATCTTCAGGTATGATTCAAAAAGTGTAAGAAATAAAACGAAAGAAAAAAACAAAATATATATATATATAAAAAAAGAAAAAGAAGGATTTAAATTAAAAATAAAAACAGTTTATGGAAAATATTTTAAAAAGTAAATTATCAGTTAGAACAAACTGACATTTTCATCTGTTAAATTATTCCACAAAGTGTTTGAAATCGTTTTCATGTCCATTGTTGTTGTTAATAAGATTATTACTGTTTTTGTCATTAGAATAACAACAACAACAAAATAATAATAATAAAACAATAATAATTATTATTACTGTCATTACTATTATTGTTGTTGTTGCTGTTAATGTTGCTGGTGCTCCATCCACACATCCAAATATATTTGTTAATATTGTATTGAAATCCGTCTATAGGAATGGAATACAAATATTTTAAAGTCTAATTCTAAAATCTGTCTATAAAAGCTGAATAAAGTAAATATTTTGTAAATGTCATTTTAAAGTCAGTCTATGAAAGCGGAACAGTAATGATTCCCAGTGGTTCTTCTGATTTATGGCGCGGAACTGTAGCATGTCATGTGATCGATCATTCATATGTTGTCTGCACTTCACGGAGCATGAATATGTCTGACGTCATCTTTCACTGGTCGACAAAGTATGAACATGTTTGACGTCATCTCTCAATGGACTACAAACCCCCACACTTTGTGTCTGCCAGAGCTTGAAATTGAAGCACGTTAGATGTGGGCAAGTCTTGGAATTAAGTAGAACGAGAGAAGGCAGTGTCCAAGCCTGCGACCTTGACAAACGTAAATGATCAGATGTCTGATGAAAGTTAAACTTACACTGTCAACAAGTTTCATTAATCCAACAAAGAGAACAGATGTGAATCTAGATTTTTACATTATTTTTGTATTTCTATTTTACCTATTACATCCAGAATTTTGCGTTTCATTCACGGCGCCTGAGGACTGAACATTATTCACACATGTATTTACCCATATAGATCTGTTTTACACACAAATCTTTGTAGATCTACCTACATCTATCATAAATACAATTCTTTGAGGATCTACCATTATCTGTTATAAATACAAATCTCTGTAGATGTACCTTTATCTATTATACATACAAAATGTATTTATCTAGACACATAATTGGAAATGACTGATATCTATCTATCTATCTATCTATAGATAGATAGATAGATAGATATACACAAATCTTCATAGATATACCTATATCTATTATATATACAAATCTCTCTATATATTTACACACACACACACACACATGAACTCTATGAACTATTTTGATGTTGTCAAATTAATGTAAAAAATAAAATTGTTTTGATGTCAGTATGTTATTAAATTAAGAACTAAAATTGTTTTAATGTCTTTTCGCTTAACAACAAAAAATAAAATCATTTTTTGTTAGCTCGCTTATCACGTAAACATTAAATACATTTTTAAGCAGAAAATCTAACAAAAAAAGTGTAAGATAAAAAAAGGAACGAAAAAGAAAAAAAATCATGAACCTACAAAAATGTACGTTATAAAATGAGAAATCAATATTGAAGTAACGACAAGAGCTGAAAGTTAAACTACAAATATTTATGTCGTTTTTATCATATATATTTTTAAAATTATTATTCAGTTTCTTTTTCTTACCTTCCTGCACTGAGTCTTAATGCTAAATGCAAGAAGGTTTTACAGATTTGATAACGAAGATGGTTCATATAAAAAACAAAATTTTATAGTTCATTAATAAAGAAAAATAATTCTCTCTGTATTTGGAGCAGAAAAACTGTTGACTGAACCGGTAATAATAATAATAATACATGTGTATATGTATATAATCATTGAATGTGTGTATGTGTATCTCTGTGTGTGTTTGTATGTGTGTGTGTGTGTATGTGTGTGTCTGCCCTTTTTTAGCACTGCATGAAATTCTGATCTGATGCTTTGAAACCGTTAGAAAAATTTAACATTTTTGAAAATGTTATTTTTAATCCTTTATGAAATAGATAAATTATAAAATCTGATAATTGAATGCATAAATCAATTTACAATTTTTCACTGGAAATAACAAAACTGTCTTGTAAATTATTCTGTATTAAGAAAAACGAAACACGAAGGATATATAATTTATTTTTGTGTTGATTTTTCACTGATCTTAATATGCATTAATCTATAAAACTGAAGAAAAAAATCTGATATATATCCCACGCAGCCATTGCTGTCCTCGATGAAATACAAACTCTTACTAATCATCTGAGGCAAAACCGGTCACAACCAGAATTCTTAATCTACAGTGATTATTGGAAAAAGTGCTTTTAATTAAATGTATTTTGACGTTTAATATTATTTATAATTTACTACTTCTACGTTCATAAAGAAATAGCAATTGAAGATGTATGAGGTATTTTTTAGTAGCCATATATTGCTATTCTTATTGTCACCACACTGATGTTTTTCATACCGGACTTAGACTACAATGTATATGTAAAAAATAAAAAATGTATTTATTTATTTATTTAAAAAATATGAATTTTACAGTTAAACAATCTATATGTACTGACTATCAGGTACATATCTGTATACTGACGTACCAGCTACATGTATCTGTGTACTGACGTACCAGGTACATATCTGTGTACTGACGTATCAGGTACATATATCTGTGTACTGACAGATCAGGTACATGGCTGTGTGCTTACGTATCAGGTACATATATCTGTGTACTTACGTATCAGGTACATATATCTGTGTACTGATAGATCAGGTACATGGCTGTGTACGTACGTGTCAGGTACATATATCTGTGTACTGATAGATCAGGTACATGGCTGTGTACGTACGTATCAGGTACATATATCTGTGTACTGATAGATCAGGTACATGGCTGTGTACGTACGTATCAGTTACATATATCTGTGTACTGATAGATCAGGTACATGGCTGTGTACTGATAGATCAGGTACATGGCTGTGTACGTACGTATCAGGTACATATATCTGTGTACTGATAGATCAGGTACATGGCTGTGTACGTACGTATCAGGTACATATATCTGTGTACTGATAGATCAGGTACATGACTGTGTACGTACGTATCAGGTACATATATCTGTGTACTGATAGATCAGGTGCATGACTGTGTACGTACGTATCAGGTACATATATCTGTGTACTGATAGATCAGGTACATGACTGTGTACTGACGTATCAGGTAGAGATATATCTGTGTACTGACAGATCAGGTACATGGCTGTGTACGTATGTATCAGGTACATATATCTCTGTACTGACAGATCAGGTACATGGCTGTGTACTGACGTATCAGGTACATATATCTGTGTACTGACAGATCAGGTACATGGCTGTGTACTGACGTATCAGGTACATATATCTGTTTACTGACAGATCAGGTACATGGCTGTGTACGTACGTATCAGGTACATATATGTGTACTGACAAATCAGGTACATGGCTGTGTACTGACAGATCAGGTACATGGCTGTGTACGTATGTATCAGGTACATACATCTGTGTACTTACGTATCAGGTACATATATCTGTGTACTGACAGATCAGGTACATGACTGTGTACTGACGTATCAGGTACATAGCTGTATACTGACGTATCAGGTACATATATCTCTGTACTGACGTATCAGGTACATAGCTGTATACTGACGTATCAGGTACATATACATGTGTAATTACGTATCAGGTACGTATATCTGTGTACATCGAATCAGTTACACATATGTGTATTGACGTATCAGGTAAGCATCAGCGTACTGACATTTCATGAAGACATCATAGTATTGACGTATCTGACACATTTTGTGTTTTGACGTATCAGGCACACATCTGTTTCTTGAAATATCATACACACATCTGTCTATTGACGTATGTGGTAACACGTATCGTGTATTGTGTTGTATTAGCTAGTTATCTGTTATGTTGTTATTTCAACCGTTCTGATAATGTGCTTTTTTTTTTTTTAACAAAACGAAGTGGATAATTCTGGCAAACAGCTTCAACGATTATTGCCCACTGTGTGACCTTTTTACTTTGTAAATGAATCTTTCTCTCAGTGATTATTAAATCATGTACAAGTGTTCCTAGTGTTAATAAGATTAACGAACAGAGAGACGTTAAAATCCATAAACCACACCAGCCACACACTAACAACGTTATTCTACACGTTTAAAAATCAGCACCGCCCAGACTAATCACGTTAAGGCGAACGCTAAAAATTAGTACCGCCCGAATTAATCAATTTATTGTCAAGTGAGAAAATCATCAGCTTCTTTATTTTCTCGTATTGTCAGAAAATTTTACTTTTGTAAAACCAGATCAATAGTATTGTGAAATTTATGGTACTGGGTGCGAAAAAAAGAAGAAAAAAAAGAAAGAATGAAAAAAGAGGTGTTTAGTAATCTCTATTAATGCTACGTATTGTATGTGTAACATGTAAAACTATGTGACTGTGTTAGATGAACAGTGTATATATGTAAAATATAGAACTATGTGACTGTATTCGTTGTACAGTATAGTGTAACATATAAAACTATGTGATTGTGTTAGTTGTACGGTATATATGTAAAATACAGAGCTATGTGATTGTGTTGATTGTACACGACATGTGTAAACTAGAGAAGTATGTGATTGTGTTAGTTGTATAGATTGTACACGACGTGTAAAATAGAGAAGTATGTGATTGTGTTAGTTGTATAGATTGTACAGTGTATGTAAAATATAGTTATATAGTAACTCTAATGTTGAGTATATATGAAGAGAAGAATTTATGTAGACTTATAAACTCTGTCATTCCGCCTGTTTGTTCACATTCATGAAGCAAATTACTTCATTTTATTTTCTTATAACTAGGAAACCAATCATATATAGAATTACGAGTTTTTATTTTGTTATGTCGTTATTATTTACGTATCCTGAAGGCGCACGAAGACTACAAATTCCTACGAAAAGGTGATGCGCACCAGTACTTTTTGTGTCAAAAATTGATTTTACTGATATTGCACTTTGCAAGGAGTTTCACATTCCTGTTAACACTCTCACAACCATTTAGCAATCCCAAGACAGATATTTTTTTTCTTACTCAATCTTTTCACAGCGTCACCGAAACTGTCTAATGACGTTGTTAGAAAATATCGTGTTGCCGGATTTGACTCGAAATCGTTATACGTTACTTAGCTTGCGAATGTATTAATCCTACTTTTAAAACGGTATAGAAAAGAAAAGAAAATTGATTTCATCACCATTTTTTTATACTGAAAAAGAAGATGATAAATTAACTAGATATGTGAAATTAAAACTAAGAGATACGGGCTAAAGGAAAATGAGAGACAGAGAGTCTCATGTATGTATGTATGTGTTCAGATAAGCAATATTCGGGAACGCATGGGCACAGGAGGACAAAATCCAATCACAACCTCTAAAACCCCGTTAGATGCCGTTAGAGACTCGAACGTATGGTACCCATTCGATCTACGTATATATGTATATTATGTACGTATGTACATATAGTTGGACAGAAGGATGGATGGATGGATGTGTATATGTGTGTGTGTATACGTATGTATGAAGGTATGCACGTATAGATGGTCAGATGGATATTTGTGTTAGCACGTATGTATATATGTTTGTGTGTTTATACGTACGTATGTATTATGTGTGTGTACGTTTGTATGTATATATGTGTGTATTTGTGCGTGTAAAACGTTAGTGTAAAGGATGAAAAGTTAATTGTGTTACCAAAGTCGGGAGATAAAAGATTTTTCTGACATCAAGTGACACGCAATTAATCACAATATACATTGTCCTTTTAATGCACTGGCCTAGTTCTATCATATATTCTTTTGACAATAACAACAATAGCAGCAAGAACAACAGTAATAGTGATAACAACAACAATAACAATAATTATAGTAGAAGCAGTCGTTGTTGACTGATGTTAATGACTGATTACGGTGATCATAATAACAATGATAATGACGGTGATGATGATGATGATGAAATCACAAAGATAGGTGTATGTACACGAAGTGTTGGTATCTATTATAAGATATAAACTGTAAAAACAAATTATAAAATATTCAACACGTTCTGGTAAATAATTCATCTGAGAAAACTAATTAATTCTTCCTATATCAATTCGTTAATATGGACAGGTTTTACAACACCAATAACAATAACAATAACAATAACAATAACAATAATAATAATAATAATAATAATAATAATAATAATAATAATAATAATAATAATATAATAATAATAACAAAAAACACTGAAAACAGTGAGAATGATGCAGTACTGGCGGCAGTAGGAGTAAAAGTAGTGATTGTCTGGTATGGTGTTACTAGTAGTAGCAGTAGTAGCAACAGCAGCAGTAGTTGAATAATAGTAATGAGAGTGGGTTATGGTAGTAATAGCCGCTGTAGTAGTAGTTACAGTAGTAGTATTAATAATAGTAGTAGAAGTAGCAGAAACAGTAGCAATAATAGTAACAGTAGTAGTAGTAGTAGTAGTATAAGTAGTAGAAGCTGTAGCAGTAGCATTAGCTGTAGCAGTAGTAATAATGGGTGTGTCAAGGAATAGCAATTGTTGTAGCAGTAGAGATAATAAAAGTAGTAGTTGTGCTGCAAGACGGCGTAACATTTGTGGTTGTAGTGGTAGTAGTAACAGCAGCGATGATGGTGTGTGGTGGAAAAAGAAAGCTAACACCACTACGTTGTTGTATTGTATACCGTTCATCTGACTGGTACGCTTTTGTTTCAGTTTCGAACAAGGTTAACATTATCGTCAGCGGACACTGATTTGCAATCTGAGGATATATTCATTTTAAATTTTCTGTGAGTTATCTTTGACACAGTTTTAATAATTACAGTTCTTTATCACACTTTACTCAACGTCAGTGTAGCTGCAGCGGCATGGGAAGTTCCATGAACGATAAAAACTGTAATTAGTCTTCCACGGCGTGGTCGCTGACGTCGCGTTGTCAGACTGCTTCAAGTGGTCGCACCGTTCATTAGATCAGTATAATTATCTGATCCAGTAACCCGACTCATTAATTTGGAAATTAGCTCAGAATTGTTTTGTTCAGTCGTTGTCACCATTCGGCATCGTTCAGCATTTCTGAAATTGATTCAGATTTTACACCTTACCTCACGAGTTATGAACCTGCAGCCAACAGGTTATAAACTTAACGTTAAACCTGACTATTTCAAAACAGTTAAAATTAAACATATAAACCAGTTTAGTACTCAGATTATATTTGATAACAGCCAAAAAATAAAAATAAAAATAAAAAATGTTGACTATCACGTGGGCTGACTTGAAACAATAAAATAAACGTAGTAGTACGTGTAATCTGTGACATAGATACCAGACACGTGACATATGAAACTTTACTTACTGTGTAGCAGTTTTTGACAAGTGGAACGAGATAAACTGTATATTGTGCAATCACACTCAAGTGGAAAATATCAGAACAATCTATATTCCGTACGTGAAAATTTAAAAAAGTGAAAAAGCAACAAATAAATAAAAATAATAAGCAAATAAATAAATAAATAAATAAATAAATAAATAAATAAATTATAAAAACTACATATATTATATTTAGCCAAATATCAACGAACTATCTAACAAACACTAAAGTGAAAAAAGAAATAGATCCACGAAAACGTGACAACAGCATCTAAAGATAAAAACAACATCTTCAACATTGCAAGGATAAAAACAACATCTTCAACGTTGCATAGATTAAACACGAAAACGAGAATAAAAATAAATAAATATAACAAAAACAACAGATGAAAGATTGTATTTAAAAAAACACCCCCAAAACAACAGAGTATTAAAACAATGAAACAAACATAAAAACAGCAAAACAAAGAAAATAAACAAAAATAATATATTCTATAAAGAGAAGAAAAACATCAGTAGAAATATGTTCTACAAAAGAACTAGAAGATCTATAAAAACACAACAGAATAAACCAACTCACCATCAACAACAAAAACAGTAAAAAAAAACAACACCCAAAACCCGGAAGATATTTAATTAGCTTTATGATTATTTTTAATGTTTGTTTCCTTCGATCTGCACACTGTTTGTTACTATCATTTTTTATTATTAATAAAATAATATTATTAAAGACTTAACTACTGCTTCCAGAAATTTACCTTAAAAATGACAAACATTATTATTAATGCTGATTTCGATAACCTTATTGTGCTTCTTTTTCAACATATTTCAAACAACTCCATATAAAATTTTGTATACATAACACGAACATAATAATTATATAGTTTACTAACAATTTTACACTAAAACGTTAACAATTTTGCTCTAAAACGTTAACAATTGTCCACGAATCACAAATATTAACAATTTTACACAAAAATACTAACAGTTGTACATCAAAAGACTAACAAGTAGCGGGTGGAAGAGACGATTTTTCGATCCAGTCGAACTTCGATAAAGAGAAATTGTTTGTTTCTTCTCCGTGTAAATCGAATTTCCGTTTAAATTTCGTCTGAAACAGAGATTCCATTTCAGCTCAGTCTCTGACTTAATCGAGTTCTTGTAATTTAAAAAAAAAAAAAAAAAAAAGTCAATGGTCGCTTTGATTACAAATAAAGAAAAAAATTAAGACGAAGTAAAAGATGAAAATAGAATGAAAGAAGTTAATGATATAAATTTTCTGAGTGCTAATGTTGTAATAACAGTACTTGTATTCAGTTCGTTAACAGTATTATATATATTATTTTCTGTTTCAAGACAATCGCTTCATTTTTTTTTTTTTTTTTTTTTTTTTTACAAAAGAAAACAGTGAGTTGGTCTGCATCGCGCCTTTAATTAACGTGATCGTCAGTCAGTACACTACTTAAAACAAACACTGTAGGTAATGACTTTTTAATGAAAACCGTTAATTGCAGTCTGCTTCCTTCAACCCAAACACGAAATGTGTCATCAATCAGAACCAACCTCAGTTTATTTACAAAACAGATTTCTACTAGTGTAAAAAAATCTACTTACCTACACATATAAATATCTACCTGCCTATACATATTAATATCTACTTACCTACTCATATAAATATCTACTTATCTACCTACTCAAATTAATATCTACCTGCCTAAACATATAAATATCTATTTACCTACCCATATAAATAGCTACCTATTTATACATATAAATATCTGCTTACCTTCCTATGTAAATATGGTGATTGAAAAAAGAACTAAACTTCACAGAGAAAAACAGTCAGAGCTGATAAAGAATGTTAATTATGACAGTGTTGATGTTGATAAAGAGAGCTATCATGGCAGAGCACACGTTTGCACACTACACTTACATCACAATATAAAAGAACAACGTACACAGACGTGAACTACCTTTGTGACTCTTCACTGTCTCATTAGTAACGATATAAATAACGCCATTTTGACTCTAAATTACATATTTGTGTTTGTAAAAGAAACCATAATGCAGGATGGCACATGCTAATGTAAACTATTACCGTATTACGAACGAAAAACCTGATCTGTAACAAAGAAGGAGTATAGTTTGTCAAACTGTCATCTCCAGAGTTTAAAAGATGTCTCTGTTCATTAGCTTCGGAAATGTTCAACAAATACATTTATACTTCTCGACTTTTCTTCCAACTGTTTCTCTCCAGACGAAGCAGAAAGCACGAAAAGATTTGTCTAGTTATTCTAATTGTTTTTCTCCATTAAATCTCAACTGAGACGGAAAATCGCTAATTTTCTACAATAACGAGAAAACGTGAAGCCACGTTAGATGAGCATCAGACCTTTTTACAGGCAGCCGTTTTAGAAAGTGCATCTGTGAGAAAATAGAGTTTCACTTTCAGCACAATATGACAATTATTTTTATAATACAGATATAATTATTTATGTGTGTGTGTTTGTATGTGCTACAGAGAGAGAGAGAGAGAGAGAGAGAGAGAGAGAGAGAGAGAGAGAGAGAGAGAGAGAGAGAGAGAGAGAGATGTGAGTAAATGGAAAATAAGTTCGTATTTTGTATTTTGGAGACTGAAACTAAAATAAAATTACTAAAACAACAATTATTATGATATCTTCCTTCAGGTAAAAGTAGAATGTGTAACGTATGGTAACTATACTATGCTATACACGGTAACAGCTGACTTTACACTGACTGTCAACAGCAGATTAAGAGAGAAAACAAGTTGACTGTATACTCGCGTGAGCGCAGATTTCAGGTGAATGAAACATTAATGCTTCAGATTAATGTTCGAACGTTCAATAAAAGAAATCGTTTTTACCATCAAAATATTTCTTGTTATCTTGTTCCGTCTTTTTGCTCTCTCTCTCTCTCTCTCTCTCTCTCTCTCTCTCTCTCTCTCTCTCTCTCTCTCTCTCTCTCTCTCTCTGTCTCTGTCTCTGTCTCTGTCTCTGTCTCTCTCTCTGTCTCTCTCTCTCTCTCTCTCTCTCTCTCTCTCTCTCTCTCTCTCTCTCTCTCTCTCTCTCTCTCTCTCTCTCTCTCTCTCTCTCTCTCACGTTTCAAAGAACGCGTTATATGAACGCATTATAACCAATAACAAGACTGCCCTCTCGAATTACTATCAGATAACAATTCAGAATAATATGGTAATACTAATGTTTATATTGCTAAAATAACAATTAGTATTTTAGTTTTCACAGTAACATTAACTCAGAGTAAGATGATAGTATGTAATAATTATATTTACATTACGCACAGCCTGAAAGAGTAGCAATATTAATAGTAATGGTTCAAGTAGTACTAATAATGCGGCAGTCACAGTAGTATTTTCCAGTAGTAGTAGTAGTAGTAGTAATATTAGCTGTTATAGTAATACTTCTAGTTGTAGCAGCAAAAGAAGCAGCAGTAGCAGTAGTAACTGTAGAAACAGTAGTCGTAATAGTAATAGTAACAGTAGTAGCGGAAAAGAAGAAAAACTAATATAAAAACATTATGAACAATAAATAAAATAAATAAATAAAAACGAAACACAAAGTTAATGAGAAAATAAAGTACAAGCTGGGAAGTCTTCTCACACTGTTTCGAATCTGATGTTGACACAGAAAAGACATTTTCATTTAAACACTTTCCCCAGTCACTTGTAATATGTTGGTCAGCCTGTATCGGGGGACTGGAGTCTGTGATCTGGGTTAGACGATCTCTGTGCGTGTCGTTAGTTTAGATGAAAGGAAACTGCACATTTCGGATTTGGGTATGAACGTGACGTATAATACAATAAGAAATTCTAATATCTCGGGTAATTTGAACACAATAAAATAAAAATCGTAGGAACTCGGGATATTTAAGTGAATAAAGGTGACTAGATTTAAGAATCACAATATCTTTAATGAAGACAAAGGTGACTTATGATATAAAGAAGGACTGTATCTCAAACGAAGATACAGGTGATATATGATGTAAGAACGAGAGGATCTCAAGTGACGATGACGGTGATAGCTGAGAAAAAAGACACAGACAGTCTCAGTTTATTGACCGAGGCAGAGAAAACTTGGCACGTTTAGTTACAGAGAATTGTGAAAAATCTATAAACAGAAATATTGACCCTAACTGTATAAGTAAGCTGAATGAAATCAGAATTAAATTTGATTATATATATTATCTCATACACACAAACACGAACATATATATTCACAAAACCTTTATTGAAATAAACAGTTGTAAATGAACGGAAAATTGATAAAGGCTATTAAATTAAAATGTTCACATCTGAACAATCATTTAATTTACGTAATGGATTTTTCTATTTCTGTAATGAATAGGTAATCCATGATTTTAAGAAATGAACTAATTAATATTATCATAAATGAAACCATATTAATAAATAAATTTAAAAAAAAATAATACTTTGAAATGAGACAAGAAAGAAATGCACAATAGGAATGAAAGAAGAAAGGATGAATTTCAGTCATTTATCAGTTATGACAGTTGAAGACAAAATGTCAGCGAGCATCACATCTGAGATTCTAATATTTAAAAAAATAAAAAATAAAAAATAAATTATAAAAGATGCGTATTGTGTGCTAATAGACAATTTTAATTTAATAATTACATGGATGATATTTTTATGTTTCTAGTTTGCAAAAGTAGCACACAGACAGACAGACAAATTTAAATATGTATATACATACATACCCGTATATACATGTACACATATACATTATTATATGACATGTCATGTATACTACAGTCAGTATGTATAATGTATATTTTGTATGAGGTTTGCCAGTCACTGAATACGGATCACGACTTGAGAACAAATATGGATACGTGCAGTTACAAGCAGGAAGACGTGAAAAATCTCCACGTGAAGAGGAACACGAAACCAGGAACATTTATAAAATATTTTCAATTACTAGTTCATTAAAAACAATTTTAGCTGCAACAGAAGGAAAAAAGAATGTTGTATTATGTTTCAGCTGGAATACATTTTGTACGCAGAAGCAAAAGGAAAGCAAATAATTAAGATGAGTTTGTCGATCCTGCACTGTTGAACTACGATGAAATACAAACAACAATTTTACATTTCTCAGTATTGTCTGTTGAAGTCTATATTAGTTTTACAATGTGTCTATTAAAATTTACATTCGTTTTACAATGTCCATGAAAAAAAGCTGTGTTTTACTATATCTGTTTTTAAAATCTATGTTTCTTGGGTTTTTTCGTACCTAAAAAAGACAAAATAACTGAAGGCTAGTATTAATGAGGTTATTTTCTCTCGGATGTCAAAACTGGCGTTAATAATAACTTCTGAGCGAGGGCAGTAAATGATGGGGGGAGGGTTAGATATTAAGCTTGCAGGCAAAAGCTTTTCAAACTACATTAATGTGAAATTCATAAAACGACAGAGAGGTAACAACAGTATCAATTTGTTCCATTCTTACAAGTTCCAGTCTTCATGTTCTCTTCAACATTTTTTAATTTAATTTTTTTTTTCTAAAGTTCTCTCATCGTTTTTTTTCTTTTCTATTATGACAGTGAGAAGAGTAAATAACATAGCGTGTGAAGAATTTTTAAACGTGTCCTTGGAAACAGCGATTCTTTCCTCCAACAACAGGAAGCATGTATTTGATGGTGATCATACCACTTTATTCATTACTTTATATACTCAAAACCCTTTCGCAACGTCTTCATCACAATCGTCATTAGCAGAAGTAGTAGTAGTAGTTGGTGTAATAGCTGTTGTTGTTGATATGACAGTAGTAACAGTTGTAGTAATAGTAATTGTTGTTGTAGTAGTAATTGTTGTTGTAGTAGTAATAGTAACCGTTGTTGTGGTCCATGACAAAAAAGGCATCATAACATTTTAAAAAGGCACTATTGAAAATTTACACACGGTTCATATGGACCATAATATAACTAACGTTGGTAGACGTATTCTACAGTATTCTATACAAAGACAGAAACATATATAAAAAAAAAAAAAAAAAAAAACACTAAATAAATTTGTAAAAAACCTAAAAATTCTAAATAAAAGGGGGGATGTCCGGAGACTTTGGATTCCCCCCTCTGGATCCGCCACAGGATATAAGCATGATCATATTCGTATAGATACACACATGTACAAGCACACATACACAGATACGCGTAAAAATATAAACATATATATATATATATATATATATATATAAAATATGTACGTGAGTTTTGCGTGTACGCGTGTCTATGTAAGTATAAAATAATGAGCAGATAAATGTCTGAAAGTTTGCTATTTTATTTATATAATTAAAAATTTACAAACTAAAATTCTTGTTTGCGATAATCATATCAGAAAATTACATAGGAAACTATAAAATACACATAAGAAGGTAAGCGGGTAACTAAAATTTTCAAGAGTGATTTAAAACCAAAGTGTGTGTGTGTGTGTGAGTTGAGTGTGTGTGTGTGATTGTGTGTCTAACATAATATAATATAATATAATATAATATAATGTACATATACAATATTAAAACATTAAAAGCAATACTAAGTGTGCATGTCTGTGTGTGTGTCTGTGTGTTTAAGTAATTAAAAAATTAAACAGATAAAAGGTTTTCTTACCTCGACGTGTCGGCGTGCTGCTCGTGTTAAGTGTGCTAAATCAATGACTGATCGCGTTCAGTCTCTGTCCCGGCTTTGATAACGCAGTGAAACTTCGCAGCACTTCCTGTCTCGCGTTATGATTCTTACTTTATGATTATTATTATTATTACTCAATTAGTCAGTTGTTCTTCGCACATGCGCACTGACGAGAAAATTATTCCCCCGTGGTGAGAGAGAATTGCTCCGGTCTTCTAGTTCGGGCGACTGAACGATTTTTAAAGTTATTTTTATAGAATCAGCAGAAACAAAGTGTTATTATTAGGTGAAATAAAATGTTAATAGTTTTCTATCTGTTTGAGTTTTCTGTATATCTTTGTCAAACACTTCTTCTTCCTTCCTTTATTTATTTATTATTATTTTATTTATTTATTTGTTTATTGTAATGCATAAATCGTTTATTCTTATAAATGCGTATATAAATGTTGTTTTTAAAGTAAATTAGTCAAAAAAAATTCCAAATTTAATGCTTACTTCTAAATTTGTTATATTCAGAATTTGTAAAAAAAATGTTTACTAGTATTTTTTTTTTTTTTTAATTATTAGTATTTTTAAATCTATTTTTTCCAGTCGAGTTTTAATGAATAAAGAGGTATAACAGGAAAAGACATGATTTTAAAAACATATGGTGCCGACTTGATTGTAGTGACGTCATCGTGCATAGAGCAAACATTTCTCAAAACGTTGTCCGAAAAAGTACAGATATTAATATACAGTGTACGTAATGACGTCAATAATAATAATAATAATAATAAAAACTCCAAAATACGATATATGTGTGTGTGTGTGTGTATGTATGTGTATGTATGTGTAAAACACATATAACTCATACACAACGCATACAGAGAGAGAGAGAGAGAGAGAGAGAGAGAGAGAGAGAGAGAGAGAGAGAGAGAGAGAGAGAGAGACAGACAGACAGACAGACAGACAGAGAGAATGCTTTCGTAACGCCAGCCTGTTATAGTTTAAGAGTAATTTACAAGATGCTGTCAATGTTTTCCACTCTCGTCTGATCACTATAAAAAAAGTATAAGGATATTTCACATTTAATAACAGTTAATATTAAATGACAGGTTGAAAAGCTGATACTCGCTCAAGTGTAAATATTTTATTTTACTGACTGGTTTAATCGCTGCAGAAGACGAAGGTATTTACGATGTTCTAGAGCAGTGTTATTTTTCTTGTTATTATTTCTAAAAGTAAAAGCGTGGGGATAACAGAAACTCAACATCAACGATAACTATATTAACTGTAATAGTAGCAGTAGTAGTAGTAGTAGAGTAGTAGTTGTAGTAATAGTAGTAGCAGCAGTAGCAGTAGTAGTAGTAGCAGTAGTAGTAGTTGTAGTAGCAGCAGTAGTTGTGTATATTGTTGTTGTTGTACTAATAATAATGATTATAGTAATGATAACAATAATAACAATATAATAAACAGTAATTATAATAACAGTAATAATAATAAATATAATAATAATCATAATAACAAGAGTAATTAAAATAATAATAACAACAACAATAATAACGACAATAACAGTAATAATAACAACAACGACAACAATAATCGCAGTAATAATAACAATAACAACAATATTAACAATAATATCAATGACAGTAATAATAATTTAAGAGATTGGAGCCAGACAAAAAAAACACTTAACGGTGATGGCAGTATTTACGTGCACACAACAATTACTATAAATAATAGAAAATACTTGTGGCGTGTCGCTGTAATCACTGATTGCGTGACACACACAATTATTCGCTGGGAGAGCACAGCGCAGAGCGGTGACATTTTGTATATTGGTGGGAGAGCTTTAATTAAGTTTATTACTAGGTATTCGGGTCCGATGCATGGCAGTAACATTCTGTTTACAGGTGGGAGTGGTTTTAATTAAAACTGTTTTAAACAGGGTGGTGACATTCTATCTTTTGGAGGGAGTGGTTTTAAACTAAAATAAGCTATCATTGGTTGTTACATGTACTTTTTATGTCTGTATATATCAGTGTATGTTTGTATGTATATAAATATGTAAGTGTTTGTGTGTTTATGTGTGTTTGTGCGTGTGTGCGTGTAACGTTTTGTAAACAGTGTGAATATACATTTTAGATTCAGTAATGTTGTGTGCATGTTTTGTGTATATGTGAATATGTCTACGTGTGTTTTTGTATGTATATGTGTATGTATGTATTATGTATGTATGTAGATATTTGTATATATGCTTTATATGTTTTATTTATGATGTATGTGTGTGTGTGTGTGTGTGCGCGTCTGTGTTTGTATATATACTTCTTTTTTTCCGCCAGAGTTTTTTGATTACATGAAATGTTTACGGGATACAAATGTACAAAAAGAAATTGTTGCCTCAGGCGACTTTCGATACTTTAGAGTATTGTGGTATTTAGCGATATTTTGTAAAGCTACATCTGATTAGATATATGACGGATTTCCATTAACTGTGTGTCTGGTTCAGTCCCCGGGCTCCCAGCTTTCTGAACTCGCTGTGAACTCGGATATTTTTATTTTATGTATTATTCTAAACAGTTACTCACACATACACAGAGACAGACAGATACACACACACACACACACACACACACAGAAACATTCATACAAACAAACATATACGCACACTCACATGCATTACATACGCATAAACATACAACATATGCTGGTGATATACTGTTAAAGCACACTGGTATTTCTTGTGAAGATCCTTGTAACTTGAACTGAACAAATAATCATTAATTTGAACATGATATGCGGTAATAATAATAATAATTAATATCTAATAAAGGCGAGCGGCTAATGATGACGAAACGCGACGTGGTTCTAGATTTAGATACTTGTATCTCTTACAGCCAGGCTGTTATATCATATTATAATTAGCAGCCTTCTTCTTGTTATTGCTGTTGGTGTTGTTGACGTCGTCTTGTTCTTTTAGTTGTCTCTACCTCCACCACCGATAAACAACCACAAACCATCAACAAAACTATCACCGTTACAACAATTACTACTGCTGCTGCTCCTGCTGCTACTGCAACAACAACCACTACTAGTTTTATTCCTACTACTGCTACAATTACTTTTACTGTTACTACTATTACCACTACTTTTACAACTACTACTGGAATTGGTGTTGTTGACGCAAGCACCACCAATATCGTCATCATTATTGCTTCTACAGCTACTACGGTATCATCATCAGATGGTTTACTTTACTATATTTGGGAGGCGAACAAATATATTTAAAAATGAAACGTAAACTTGTTACACGGCAGTGAGATTACGTGATAATCTCAGAACCAGCAAGACTGGAAGCACATAAAACAAGTCAGCTAATTCCACCACTTCTTAGTACACGTGGCAAATATGTTTTTCATTTTCTGTTATCGGCTTCAGCTCAGTGGTTATATATTTTCTGACACCGGTTGCTTAATGTCACACAACTGTTTAGCGAAAAACACGAACATAATGTAAAATCAAATGGTAGATTGCAGTACTCGATAAAGTAAAATTAAAACACTTGCTGTACCAAACGATCAGAATGTAGAAAATATTTGGCTTTCTGTATGTTTCACAGAAACGTATTTGACGGATAACAGCATACTGACAACCAATTTAACAGTGTTGTTGAACAAGTATAATTTTTATTATTGATTATTGGTAACACAATAGAACACAATTGTTTTAGTTTTTCATTATTGAATGTAAAGGGTGGGATTTTTTTGGTTTGGTTTATATTATTTTGATGTTGTTTTTTGCTTTTGTTTTGTTATTGTTGGTTTTTTGTTGTTGTTTTCCCCTGCACTGACTAATATCTGCTGATACATTTGGTATTTCTGAGAGCGAATCTGTGAGGATAGGGGTTTTTTGTGTGTTTTTCTGTTTTTGCTGCATTTTTATATTAATATTCTCATAAACAGAACAAAACGTACCACAATTTCAGTCACGTGATACAGAGCTGTGTCCCACAGACATTGATCAGATCACTAGTATAACCTTTGACCTGGTGTGTTGTGAAAACCGACTTAATGAGTTCTGCGAATGGCCATCGAATGCGGCAGAACTCGTATGAAAATATCACTTCTAATAAAGTGAATAACTGAGGAAGACTGGATCAAACAATCTACACTAATTTAATAATGTCGTTTTCACTTTGCTTGCTTCAGTGTAGATGTGTTGTATATAGTCGAGCAGACGCGAAATGACTGCTGACCGACAAAATGACGTCACACACTGCCAGCAGATGAATCTTTCATTACTTTGTCTACAGGTCCAAGTGACAATGCATCGCCTAATTCACATACTGAATGTCTTGTCACTCGCCTAACAGTTTACAAAATATCTCAGTTGAAAGGTGAAGATGATTTTTATTATAATCAGATCACCACAGTATAAAGTGTGTGTGTGTGTGTGTATGTGTGTGAGTGTGTGTGTGTGTGTGGGGGGTAATGTTCATATCATCGTCTCTGTTTCAGGGAGATTATTAGGTCTCTGTTCCATTGCTTTATACATTAAAGAGAAAAAGATGCTGTCAAATAAACGTTAATAGTAATACAGAAGTAATATCTGACATGTCAATAATGTTCTACAGAGAATTCAGCTGAATATCTGCAGTAAGACTTCATTAAGAGCGAACTATATTAAAGTGGAGTACCGTTGTGTATACAACACAAGACTGACTGATACTAGAGTGTTGTAGTGTTGTGTATACAACACAAGACTGACTGATATTAGTGTTGTAGTGTTGTCTATAAAACACACGACAGACTGTGATACTAGAGTGCTGTATATAAAACACACGACTGACTCTTAAATAGAATAATAATAATATCACTGTATAATATGTTGCTAGTTATTTTAGTGCGCTATAACTGCGGGTGGTACGGTTACTTCTATTTATAAATATAACACTTTTCTACATAGTAAACGATTTATGAAACATATTTATTACAAATCTTTCATATCCACGGATATGTAACACCTAACTTGAACTCTTTTTTTCTTCTTGTTTTGTTTTGTTTTTGTTTTTTACTCTTTTTTTTTATATTTGTTTACACTGTCTAGTTTCTTGTATACTGCTTTTGATTTCGTCTAACGTAATTAAATAATGAATATTACTAATGATCTCCACATAATTATGAATATATATGTTTATCTTGACACTTAAATCCATGAAAATTGCGCCATTAAGAATAGTTATCACCAAAGAGTAATAATTTATTATTATTGTTATTGTTACTATTATTATTATTATTATTATTATTATTATTATTATTATTATTATTATTATTATTATTATTATTATTTACTTATTTATTTGTTATTATATATATACAAAATATATTTTATGTGCATCATTTCGTATACAGCAGTGTGTGTACTAGTCTTTTAAAACCAACGAAACGTCCATGTTGGAACGAGAGAAAACTGTAAAGGCTAAAATTAATTCTAGAACGCAAAAACAATAATAATTAAAAAAAACCCAACAATATAAATAACAATGGTAACAACAAAAGTAAAATTAGTAGTTACAACAACAACAAGAGTAATAATGACAACAATAATAATAACAATGATGATGATAATACCGGAGATGACAATATTGATGATGATGATCAAAATGATGATTATGAAGTGAAAACCACTATAATTATGAAGGTAATAATGATGATGACGGTATTACGATGTTGATGATGATAATCAAAAATAAAACAACAGGATGAAAAGTGTACTTATAAAAAGGTTCAGCGTTCTTGCATTCCAGCAGCAACAGTTTTGAAAGTGAACTTTGAGTTAAATCAACCAGCAGTAGATATTATCAGCATCAGCTCACAAACAACATGTCTAAAAATAAAAAAAATAAATGAAAAAAAATATATATAAAAAAGTTAAACGAGAGGTAACTAAACACCTGCAAAACAAGAAAAAATAAAGTAAAAATAATAATAAAACAATAATAATAAAAAGAAAAGAAAAAATGAATAAATAAATAAATTAATATATATATATTTTTTTATTATTATTTAAAAAGATAACAAATATGGGGAAAAAAATAGTAGTAGTAGTAATCATAGCAGTAGTGGTGGTAGTAATAAAGAATAAAAAAGTAATAGATAATAAACAAATAAAAGCAATAAAACTAAACTTAAAATATGTTTTGTAAAAAGTGGAAAGGCAACAACAATAACAGCAGTAATAATGATGATGATGACGATGTTGATGACGCTAATAAAATCGGTAATAATATACGCTCTTTTTCTTCACCAATATTTTCAGCTATAATCATATTTATTATTTCAACTTCCAAGCTGTTAAATATATATAAACTTGTGTTTTAAAACAACATATTTTAATATGTTTCTTACAAATGTTTCATGTAATTTCGTTCAGAAAGACTAACACACACGACAGTACAGTATGCAGAAGTGAAATGAATTTACAAATATTATGTCACATATTTCACTTTATCTGTGTCTTGTTTCAAATGATTAAAGATTCTGTATTTAAAACCGTTAGACGACCGGTCGTGCATTTTTACAGTTATGTACAAACTAACGATGTAACTCGAAAGTTTATGTAACTATCTTACACACTCATAACTTTCTGGTGTAAACGGATAATATTGCACAAGAGTTTATTTTATTATTTTGAATGTCAGCGTCCGCATTCACATAGATTATAGGCTGGAATTAGAATAACAATAATTACATATATAATAATAATATAATTATATATACCTGTTGTACCTTTTTAATTCGGACCTCCTCAATTCCCATACTTCACCCCGATCTGGCAACCACAAAGCAGAACTGTTAACAAAAGACCAAGAAAGTATGTCTGTTTATTTGATTCTAATAAAATTAATTAAGGAAAATCCAAAGTATCAGAAGCAAGCTACATTGCATCAGTGGTTGAAGAAGATCGTTAATAACACTCCCACGACTCATTCCAACGTAGAAAATCTACTTCACCACCTCCTCCACGAAGTTGCTGACCATGGATGCCCCGAAGACACAGCTCATCCCGAAGACACTGCTGATGCTGAAGTCACAGCTGATGCTGAAGGCACAGCTGATGCTGAAGGTACCGCTGATCCTAGAGACACAGCGGATCCTGAAGACACAACTGATGCTGAAGACACAGCTAATCCTGGATACACAGCTGATCTTGGATACACAGCTGATCCTGGATACACAGCTGATGCTGAAGACACAGCTGATTCTAGAGACACAGCTGATCCTGAAGACACAGCTGATCCTGAAGACCCAACTGATCCTGGATACACAGCTGATCCTGAAGACACAGCTGATCCTGGAGACACTGCTGATCCTGAAGACACTGCTGATCCCGAAGACACCGTTATAAGGTTATACGGTCAATTTCTGTAGTGCAGCATTTTGGAACCTTGGGACCTGGCGGCTAGAAAATCAAAGAGATAGAACCTCTATCAGTTTATATATAAATATATATATATATTTGTACATAATTATATAAATACACAGTGGGGTAGGGGTTTCTGGAATTGGAAATAAAAATAGATATAAAAACAGTATAGGTTGGAATTAGAAATATATATAGACAATACTGGTTGGAATTAGAAATACAAATTGATATAATAAATAGTACTGGTTGAACTAAGAAATATATATATATATATATTCTGCTGGAATTAAAATTTAATATATACAGGGTGGCCCAAAAGTAGGTTTACAGTTATTAAACTATCGTTTATATGCTTGAAGTTTCTTGCTGGAAAGGTTTGAAGAATGTTGCAATGTTGAAGGATGGCATTTTGAGCACCTGAGAGATTAAACAGTTTCTGTTTAATGCTTGAAACATACTTATATTTTAAAATAAATTGTCTACGTAATAACTGTAAACCTACTTTTGGGTCACCCTGTATATATATAAACAAACAGAAGTTGCAGTTAGACTGTACAAACAAACCGTGTTCGAGTACTGGTTACATTGATAAATAATAATTACGATTAGTGTTGAAAATGAACTCGTATTAAATTAAGGTCAGTGACCCGTATTTTCACAAAAGAACTGTGAAATGTTAACGATAATGTGACAAACTGATTTGTATTTAGGTAGTCAGTGTTTGTCATGTTTTCAGTCGGTCGAAAATGTCTCGAATCACTAACAGTTCCGATCAATTCCGAAAATGACACTGACCAACATCGTTTGGATCTTCTTAGCGACTTAGAGGTTTTAGGTCTGTTTTCGATTACTCAATAATTGTCTCCCTTATCGGATGTATACAGAGTGCGTGGGTGCTGTAACTAGACTTGTAAATCGTATCAATGAAAGCCGTTCAGAAAAGATTTTGATATCCAGTAATTGCTTGATGGACTAACTGCACTGAGATTTTGTAGCAGTACGCCTGGATTTAGTTTTAATTATGTTATAGATACGTACCAGTCTAATCCTCATACAAGAGTCATAGTTCTTGTTTAAAACATCTGGGACAGGAGTGGGAAACCTCATTCAGTGTGTGTGTTAAAATCGAACCAAATCTTTTGTCCAAAATTTGCACACTTGCCAACTGAAATGTTATATATCGATGTCTTAAGGATTAGGATGTTTTTATTAGCCTACAAACTGTCGGATGGTCGGAACTCTCTCACTTTTTTCTCATTCAGTATGATTTGATGTTTTCTGCTAAAAATGGTAAAGATTCACTTACGTATCCATTGTAAATAACAAGTAAATGTTATAAAAGCTAACATATATATATCATATTATTTTTATAAGATTAGTCCAAATATATATATAGTTTGTCGTAGCAGGATGTGAGAGGCAGTTGGGCTTTCCCGACAAGAAAATGTCGGGCAAAGTTTGTTTTTGTTTTGGGGTGGGTTTTTTGTGTGAAACCAACCGATATATGATTTTTCAGATTTATTACAATTCGAACAAGAGCGATTTGTAAACACTACTCTTCCATATGATAAAGTTTTATTATTATTATTTTATGATAAAGCAATCTTGAAATCAAGAGGAAATGGCGATGAAAACTGTAAAAACCAAAAAGCGATTTTCTTTCACTGATATATTTATTTATTTTCTTCTGTGTTTTTTGATTCATTGATTCTTTCTTTCTTTCTTTCTTCCGTTATTTCATTCATATATATATATATATATCTGATCATCAAAATTATCACTGCTATCATTATTATTGACGTCAAAGTTGTCATAAACGCCATTATCAGCAACATGATCAGCATTATCATCAACATCATCACAACATTACAGATCATTTTGTATGAAAGATGGTTAAGAATCTATTTACAATGAATTTTGACTTTTACGTTCAGTGTTAATCGACTGCTTTCTTTTCCTTCCTCTTGTTTTTCTAGAAGACATCATGTGGTGTCTTTTTTTAAATTGGGAGAATAGAACATGTCCGTCTAGCAACTGAAGGAAGTTGGACTATGGAGGGATCATTGCTGAAGTCGTGGATCGGAAAAAGCAATTTGTGAAAATTTGACAAGTTAAAATGAATACTCCGTCTTAGTTATCCGACACTTTTCAGTATTCACCAAACCATAACAAAATTAATTTTAAAAAAAAGAAAAGAATTAAAAAAAAAGAAGTTTAAATTAAAGAAGAAAAAAACATTGAAAAATAAAAATTGTTTTTTTTTTTTTTTTTAGATAAAATAATATCAAAAAGAAATATGAGAAGAAATGAAAACAGAAATAAATTATTAGAAATGTGAAGTTAAAAAAAATAAAAAAAAATAAAAAATGCATACATAAATATATAAGAAAATAAAAAATTATAAACAAATAAATAAATAAATATATATATATATATATATATATATAAAGACAAATCTTAAAGATTGAAATGAACTGAAAAGTAAAATGAAAAAAAACAAAACAACAACAACAAAAAGAAGAGTAAAATAAATGTAATTACCAACCTGTCTCTCATAGATATATATATAAAAAATCTGCTCTTGAAATCCGTTATACAACTTAACGATGGTGCAAATTAATTTAAATTTCTTTCTTTTTTCTTATTTTATTTTATGAAAACAATTTATTCCTAAGCACGTTTATCTTTCTATTTTTTTCTTCTTCTTTTCTTTTTTCATATATTCTTTTCTTTTACTTTCTTCGTTTCTATTCTTTTTTGTAATACTTTTTTTTTTTTTTTTTTTTGATCACGTAATATTAATATTAATATAGACTATTATAGTCAGTATCAGTATTAGTATTAGTAACAGTAGCGGTTGTAGTAATAATAGCAACAGTAGCAGTATTAGTACTAGTGCAGTATGTATTGCAGTAAGAGTAGTAACAGCAGTAGTAGCTGTCACAGTATTATAGTAGTAGTAGTTATAGTAGCAGCAGTAGCAGCATTAGTAGTAATAGTAGCGGCAATAGTAGCAGTAGTAGCAGTAGTAGGTTTTAGAGATATTAATGATAATAACATATAGATGCAGGACAGTATCAGAAATAGAAATAATTTTCTTTCAAATAATACGACAAATTTTAATAAAATTTTCTTTATTTCGCTTTGATATTGAGTCGATTAGCTTGACGAGACGGTTTCTAAAATGAGAATAAAAATAAAAATAAAAATAAAAATCCATCTAATGAAATTGTAAACTTGTTTTATTATTATTTGATAAAAATATAAGCCGATGTTGAGATGAAAGAAATATTAGTCTACATCAAAGTTTAAAAGTCTTTCTTCATTTCTTTGAACAATAAACTTTATCATTTTTCCAGAGTTACTTTGTCAGAAATAAAAATATTCTCCTAATTTCCTGGCTTCCTAGTGAAAATAATTATGTATTTGAAGGAAACAGTTACAAAATAATCTATTTATGGTATTTCTAATGCTCCAAAGAAAACATATGTCTGGGCGTAAATTGAATAAAATGCTACAAAAAAAAAAAAAAAAAAAAAAAATGAAAAATAAATAATAAAATACAGACAGGAACACATAAAAACATACAAACATATTCACATTAACTTAAATTCGAACATAGCAACGGACATAATACGTCATTTTGAGTTATAACGTCACCTGGCTTATAGTGATTTTTGCTATGTCGGTCTTTTATCATGCATTACTCTGTGTGTGATATCTGTGTGCTAACAAGTTTTGTACTTTTATCTCCTACCAAACTATGGTGGAAATTCGTTAATTTGTAATTAAAGCTGATCTAGGTTTGCGGACGTCAATAACTGCAGTTTAGATTTTAAAATAAATTACATTGTGTCGTCATGTATCCTTGGTCATATTCACCAGGGGGCATAACTCACCATCCATGAACTTTCATCTTTCTTATACATCATTTTTTTTTTTTTTTTTTTTTTTTTTTTTTTTTTCGAAACAGATCAACCGATTAAGAAGTTTCGCATGAACCACATAGGAATAACATTTTCTTTTTCTTTTTTAAAAAATTAAAAAAACACCAACAACATATAAAACAAAATGTCCTGTTCATTTTTATGACGTCATGAAAGGTTATTTAAGATATATTTTGTGGGGGAGAACGGTTCTTTGTGCAGGTTTTTATAATTAGCCGCGATCAGACGCGTCATATATCAAAAGCCAGAGCAAATTATCCGAATTTGCCCGAAGTGCACACAGTCTTGTCAGACGAGACAGCGTGTAACGTCATCAATGTCAAACTTGATCAAGGCTGTTGGTAATTTGTCTTTTTCATACATTTTCAGTCTTTTGTGTAATTCTGTTATTTTTAACATTATTCTTACCACTAGTATTATTTTAATATTAATTTATTGTTAACATTAATTTCTAACATTATTTTCAGCGAAATTTTTGACAATAAGGTACACACTAAGACGGTTCGACGTATAATTACATAAAATGAAAACAGTGTACTTTTTTATTAATGATTACGGTTTTAACAAGCACTGAAACAACTGAATGAAATATCTGACGTTAATTTTTGATTAATACGGAATAGTCAGGATTCTGTGGATTATGAGTCGATAAATTGTGGGTTCTTATGCTTAAACCAAAACGTTATGGTACATTTACTGAAGATGTTTACACCAAACAAGCTGTACCTCTACTAATAACCTTGTTTGTCAAAATAAAAATAAATAAATAAATAAATAAATAATAAGTATATTAAAAAATAAAATAAAAAACAGAAGAAAAAAAACCACACCAAAAAACACCACCAGAATACAAACTTAAATTAAATAAAGACATTTAAAAGAAAGACTATGAATACAGCGCGCTTCAATTTTTCTCACTGCTACAAAGAACTCCCTAGACAGTGTGTAGCAGATAAGCCGAATGAACACAAGACAGAATACGTTTATTAGAATTTGTTTTCTCGTTATGAGGCTTATTTTCAGATGCATTATTTATAATTATATGGTCATCTCTATCAATTTGTTAATACTTTGTTTTCTTATCATATATTTATTATTAATACCTAATATGATTAAGAGCCACACGGAAGGCTACAAGAGCCTTCGACCCATATAACTAAAGGTTTAGAATAATAATAAATAAAAGGAATTTTAAATGAGTAAACAGTGAAAGCTATGTAATATAATTATCACAATTAATTCGAGATCAAGCGTGTATTCTTGGTTTTTCCTTTGGGAGTGAGGATGTTTAAATTCATTCCATTTCCAACATCCAACACTGAGCTGATAATGAGAGAAGCATTTATATCGATTTCCATTTTTTTTCAAAAAAACAAACATAAAAGTAACATTTATATTCTGTTTCCAGTTAATTCTCAGTCAAAGTATAAAATTTACAAAAAATAAATAAATAAATAAATGGTGTATTTTCTGTGCAATGAAATGAATACATCTATGGTGGAAAATAGATTAAGATTTGCACAGCTGGAACATTATTCTTTTCGTATGAAATCATCTAGCCAAACACGTTACATTATTACATCATATAAGCTCGTGGAAGCTGATCAACCAAAGACGTTAGACGGCCGCGATCGAGATGAAGGACACCGCCGACATGGATGTTGCCAAAATAGTGGTCATTACTGTCATATTCACCGCCGTTTAAAACTATTCTTCATTTTAAATTTATTTATTTTGTAAAGAGACACACACATTTTTTTTTTCTTCATATAAATGAAAACGTTCTTAGTGTTGTGTCCTACCAATGGATGCTAGTTTGACTACACGATTGAAAACGTATTCCGTTTATTTTTAAAATGATTTATTATTTTATTTTATTTATTTATTTATTATCTGTGAACATAAAACCAGTTATGGATATTTTTAGATCTAACACGCAGAACTCAGATTTAGATATAGCATTTCTTTAATACAACTCCGCATGACGTCATTTGAATCGTTAACGAGGTTCTTTCAGACGAGATATTCCAGTTGAACGAAGACGGTCGCGCTGTCAGGATACAATGAACACAAAGTAAGACACCGATTAAAACAGTTTCGTCTCTTCCAGGACACAAACACATGCCAGTCAGTTTCTTATTAAACCAGGAATCTGCTTTTGTTTACTTATTTTTAAGCATAATTTAACTACTAAGTATTAATACTTAATCATAAAGAACACAAAAAAATGAGAGAAAAAATAACAATAAAAAGTTCCGTGTACAGCATTAAAGTAATTTAAAATTTACTTTTTCAGTTACGCAACATATTGCTCATTTCTAAATGGTGCGTTACAAAGAATATGAATTAATATCGGATAATGAAATTGTTTATAATTTTTCCTACTGGGCAATTTAATTACCTGATTGTGTATTACAGAGATCTACGCAACTAAAACGTTTTCAGCTTGCCTCTATCAAAATCAAATCTTAATTTGCAATAAATTAAATTACCAGAAATAGCGCACACTAGGTAGAATCCATCATTTCCGTTATTAAGTTTTCTATTTGAAACCCCCTCCGACGCACAGAAAAAGATGTACATCTATAATGCACGTCATTTTTGAAACCTATGAACTTGCTTCAGTATCAAGTTCAAATTAGTTACTAAACCCTGAAACAACTCTAATTATAAATATATTACTTAAATATAAAGTTAATTAACTATTTCTTGTAATTTTCTTTTTTTTTTTGTTAATAAAAAATATTAATACATCTTTTGAGAATAATGAAATGTAAACCCAACAAACTTATCTTAGAACATGTGAATGTAGTTAATTTTTAACTGGAACACAAATTGCTTTAATGTCAAAAAAAAAAAAAAAAAACCATTAGAAACAAATCTGGCGCACTGCAACCAACAACTCTCATAAATGTTTATTACAATATTCAACTGAAAAAATTTAAAAGGAACAATAACCAAAATCACCTACTTTTGATTTAAACTATAACTAGCCATTTATTTCATTTCCCAAGCTAGTTGTAAATGCATGAACATTACCACAAACTGACCATCAAGTTAGTGTTTTGTTAATAGTAACCCTGAAAAAATCACTAATACCACACAGCGTCATATTAGATGTAACACCAGGTATCACATAACAAACACACACACAGTTGTCCATTATTTTTATTTTATTTCTGCTACACACGTTATTCTTTTTCAGATTTTCCTGCTGCCAGCTGTTTGGTTCCTCTCAGTCTGCCTGTTCTTCTTGCAGCAATAAGCCCAACCTAGAAGACAAATGTAAATATTTATACAGCTAACAATTCCAAGTAAAACAAAATAAGCAACTAGAACTTCAGTGCAATAAATGGTCTAGAACCTCAGTGGAATAAATGTCATAAAATATTCATTGTTTAAAAAATATCACATCAGAGAGAAGTGAAAGAAAACCTCTAACAAGTTTTATTAAATTACTGATGACCTGGTGCCTAATGGTTAGAAAAGCTCTAATTGCTTTCTCTGCTTTATTTAATTATAAAAACAAAATGAAATGTATATCTGGAGAAACAAGCCTATAAAAATAGTTTAATTAATTATATATAAATACAGTGCTACTGTGAGGTAATGGTGACAGTTTAACAATCTTAGAGAGAAAAGAAATGTCAATTCCTAGAGAAAGTGAACCTTTGGTTAATTAAATTTAAAAAACATCTGCCATCATAGACTTTTTATTTATTTATTTTTTTAAACTCCCATTCAGTTTCTTCAAATATAAAGGAGTAAAATAATACTTTTCATAATTTTAATAAAATTTAGTTTTAATTATGGATATTATAAAGCTGTTCTGAAATCAAATTTTTGTTTACCCCTATTCCCATCCCTGGCACTAGAGACTAGAGAAAAGAGACATTTGAAAATACATAAGCTACATAAACTCTATCAATTTTAAACAGTACTTATAGTATCTGTGAATGGTGAATTACTATTACACGTACCTTTCTACCAGCAGGTGTATCTCTTCTGACAGTTGAAGCTTTACCAATATGCTGGTGGTTACCACCACCATGGGGATGTTCAACAGGCTGTGGAAAAATAGCAGTGACAGCATTTAACATTTTAAACACACAAGTTACAAGTGTTTACAAAGGAAGAGAACAGCTAAAGTAATTATGGTGATAAATAACACCGTTTTCATGTCAGCTGTGTGTGTGTGTGTGTGTGTGTGTGTGTGTGTGTGTGTGTGTGTGTGTGTGTGTGTGTCCTACTGGATGTAGAAATCTATGAACTGATCAGGTCAAGAATTTATACCATGTCAATTAAAGACCAAAGTTAGCTCCCCTCACTAACATATCTAATTAAAATGATGAAGATAATACATATTTCTGTGTCTATCATTACAAGTTTACATAAATGTTTTTTCCATTGGATATGAAAATGAGACTAACATTCATGGCAACACCACGGACTTTGGGCCAGCAGTTTCTCTTTGCCTTGTACTTGTGGTATGCTCGTCCTGCCTTCAGAATGGGCTTGTCAATACGTCCTCCACCAGCCACAATACCTGCAATACAGTTACACGACTTTTCTGTAACATTTCAGTATCTTGTCTCATAGAAGATAATATATAAGCTAATCAAGACAGAACATTATGCTTAGTGCAGAACAGGAATGCATTAGTTACATAACAAAACAAACAGGTATTACACATTTTGAAACTCCTGTGAGTAACATTTTTCATCTGCATTCCATGTAATAATAAATAAAATAAAATTACTTTTACCATGATAATTAGTTACAACCACAACAGAATAACCAAACATTTGTTATGTAAAAAGATGAAATGTACTTTTTAAAAATTGAAGAACATTACCATTGTGACCATTTACTGTATTACTGTTTGTAACAAAAGGCACCAACAAAACATTATTAAACATCAACCACAGACAATTATTAACAATATACCTGTATCAAATTTGTATGCTTCACATATTTACATAGTTTTAAAAATAGCTTTTTGGAATTTTCAACCTTTACTTTTTTAACACAGGCTGTATGTAGCCCATGTATCCTCTAGCTGAGAACAGCTCAGTCAGACTTTTGCATGGAGGTTACTGGTTCAGAGCTTGACCTTAATGGTAGCTCAGGGTTTTTTCATTACTGGTGTCTCTTCCCTTTTTTCTGCCTGTCTAGTGATTAAAGTTTTCAATTTGCTTCATTCATCCAGATTTGAAATTCCACCTTTCCTGTGTGCACAGTGTTAGTCATTTTTGTTGTTAATTGTAACTTATCTTATTGATTACAGAAAGTAAACATTATTTGTCAGCTTCTTTACAGTTTTACAAATGACCCGATACAAAAATGAAAATTATCTTAACATGAACTAAAACCAGTGTTTACAGATATCAGATGAGAGCTAGAGACTCACGCATGAAAAGATTAAATCTGATTGGAGCTTTCTGTAGAGATAGTGTAATGGACTTGACTGTCACCATCAGTGGAAGAGTATAAACTCACTGATTTGTTGTCCATGGGGGGACAGAGGAGCAGACGGCATTTGCCAGTGTTACACAGCATGACTATTCCAACAATGACAGTAACTAGGATAAATGTAGTATTCATAAATTTAGTTCAGTGCTCATCATAAAAGTGTATTTTTTTCTGACTATAATTTCACATAATATGCAAAAAATTAGCACATAATGAAAGCTGTAGCAAAAAGAAACAAAACACACAAAAAATGATGACTATCTCCAGCAGTTCAAAAGGTATATGCAAATCGGTATGACAGGTATCTGGTCGGGTTTTTTTCAAAATTGGTTTGAAGGCATGAAAACGTACGTTTTTGGTCACAACTTTTGATATAAGCCATTGCCAGCGACGACATGCACATGGTTAGAAAGATTAACTTTGAAGCCATTTTGGCGGAAACAAGCCAAGCATTTGTAGAGTGACCCTATTTTAGGACTTTTTATTCCATGCTGTTAATTGCTGACCACTGGTGCCAAAGTGTGTTAACCCCACTGTGTTCAACACTCTCATATAAAGAACTGATTTAACATATAACAAGAACACCACCACCATTTAAAAGAGCACATAATGATCTCTATTTCCACATGTGTTTTTTATGGTGGGATTTATAGAAGGGATTGGATTTGGGAGTGGAGGAAAACGGACAAAATCTGGACTTTTAACAGCTTTGACCAATTATATCGGCTAGGCTATCGGTACCTAATTTAACTTTAAATAAAGGATTTTAATTTTTTTTAAAACGTTAAGTTTTAAAAACTGATCAAGCAGCTATCATTTGACACGGTTAAGGTCAAGATGTAGTTTTCTGCTAGAGAAAGGTTAATGTTTCTGTACAATTGCCAACATTTCCAGCTAGTATGCTTAGTTAATGTTAATTTTGGCTTTATATTCCTTTGGACTGGTAACTTTCGAGTTATTTTGCATCACAGATGGATGTTATTTATACCATTTTAAAGACTTTTGCATTCAACTAGGCTATGTGGGGTGCCGTTTTCTATTAACAATAAACTATAAACACACAGTGATCCAATGTTAAATTACTCACCAACCATGGCTCTGTTTGCAGATGGCATTGCTTTCTTGCTACCAGAGGGCAGTTTGACTCGAGTTCTCTTTGTGTCTGGGTTGTGAGAAATGACTGTGGCATAGTTTCCTGAGGCACGAGCCAGTTTTCCTCGATCTCCTGTCTTTTCTTCCAAACTGCAGACTATGGTTCCTTCTGGCATCATGCCAACAGGCAAAATATTTCCTATCTGCAGGGAGGCTGTGGGGTAGTAAAAAATAAAATAAAAATAGTAACAAAAACAACAAAAAGAACATTAATGCTGATATCAGAAATAAAAGATCAACAATGTAGCAAATCCATCTACTCAAATTTCTGTGAACATATACTGTGAACAGTGGGGTTTTTTGAATAAATAAAGCCAATTTTGTTTTTCTATTACTACATCTCAGATTGTTGAGTTCTCCACATGAAATTCAGGTCAAAGTGAAGAAATTTTTAATTCATCACTGATGCAGTAAAAAAAATGTACGAATATTTTTGTAATAAAAATTTGTCGTGAACTCAACTATATTTCTCAGTACTGACAGCTTATTACAACAGACTGGGTAAAACTGTAGACGTTAAAACAGCTTTAAATTTATAAATAAATGAATTTAAAAAACAACCCAAAACAGCAACATATAATGAAATCCTGAAGTACCTTTTTTCCCACAGTAGAGGAACTGTCCAGTGTACATGCCTTCAGCAGCAATAAATGTCTCAGTTTTCTGTCTGTAGCGATATGGATCACGGAATACTACTTTAGCAAGAGGTGCTCCTCTGCCTGGATCATGTATGATATCCTAGAAATAAATGCAATACTCACACTGAATCATGCATGAATATTCCATTAATATAGCATTCCGATATAATATTTTGACCTTATTCTCTTAAGTACACTAGTATTTTCAGAAAATTATATACTCAAAATAATAAAAATTCAATCACAACTGAAAGAAAACAAATTGTTTTTGTTATATTTTGTACAAAAATACCTTAATTATGCCCTTAATGTATCCGTGTCTTTCAGCGAAGTCTACAGGTCGAAGTTTGGCTGCTCCTTTTCTGTGTTTTGTATGAGCCTTGAAAACACTTCCAGGCCCTTTTCTCTGGGCTCTTATAACTCGGCCCATGTTAACTAAAAAAATAATAAATAAATAAAATAATACTAATTAAAAAATTAAAAGATCAGAGATACGTTTTACCGAAACAATATTTTACACAGATTGAATTGATAAGGATGTTCCCAACTTTGGTATCATTATCAATGTAACGGTGAATGTTTAGTTATCAAGATGTGACACGATCCAAACCAAGAAGAAAATATAGTTATTTCAAAAAGAAAACTAATATTTTAAAGAAAAATAATGAAACCATTTAATATTTTAACATTAATAATTTATATATAAACCAAAAGTGCCACAGGATGTTTTTCTTTTATTACAGCTAGTGATGGATTTACTATTTAACCAAGAAACACACTCACCAATATGATGGTAGAAGTGTGAAAAGGAAGAAACCAAACCGTCTAATCACGACTTTAAAAAATAGTATCAGTAAAGCCTTATAGTTATCGTTTAATAAAAGATATTATACAAATCACATACCTGTAGCACAAATAAATACAAATAGCAATTATCTGTCTTATAATTAAAATAGTGACTATTTTACGACTATTGTAATCGGGCGAGGTTTATTTTCGTCGGCCATTCGGTATATATCGCTTGTTTACGTGTCTCCAGATACTATTTTCTACCTATCTATATTTAATAGGTTCAACAATATTTTTGCATTTGATTACAAATGTTTACGTTCGAATCACTAAAATAAAGATAATTATAATGCTTATCTGATAGGTGGTTTAATAATAATAATAATGATAATAATAATAATAATAATAATAATAATAATATCTACAACAACAACTATTACTATTACTACTACTGTTGCTACTACGACTACTACTGCTGCTGCTTCTGCTGCTATTACTGCGATTACAACTCCTTCTAAATAAATAAATGAACAACAACAACAAAAAACAGTAACACACATGCAACTACTTCCAAAGAAAAGAACACCGCATTTATACATTAACAACAGAAACAACAATAGCTTCCTCTTCTTATTATTATTTTGTTTTGTTTTATTTAATTAATGTTAAACATTTGTTTGTTTTTATGTATTCTAGCTGATACAGAACATTTTGAGAGTTTGAAAATATTTGTTTTTAACCGTTCATCTCTCAGTCTCCTTTTACTGTAATGAAAACAATTCATTTGTACGTATAATTAATCTGAGTATATGTATATTCAACAATATCAACATAAAGTTTACTAGTATATTTAGAATAATTGTATAGATATTATGAATAATTGTATTTATTTATTTAAATATTATTATCTGTAATAATATAATTTTTATTTATACACAGCAGAACAACTCGTTGACGATCTGGATTCATTTTATCTGGTAGAATATGCCTCCAAATAACATGAACTTTCTTCTTGTATGAAGAAAACATACGTTTTATTATTATTATTATTATTACAACTATCATCATCATCATCATCATCATCATTATCGCCATTGTCAAAATCGTCTATTAAATGTTTGTTATGTATTAGTTTTAAACTGACTAGATTGTGAATTTAGACTATATATAATAATTATTTCATTTTTAGTAAGGAATGAAATATAGCTAATTAATAAATTGTAATCTGAGGAATATAGTTGTAATGTATTTAATTTGTTAATACATATTCTATTTGAGTTTTCAAGATTATTAGCAAATATATTTAACATGTCACCGCAGAAATAAGAAACAGAGTTGCTGATTTAGCGATAATACAGAGATGGTTGTTCTTCTAATAGTACACGCACCTGTATTCTGTGTAAAACGTCACTATTTTGCTTTACTTTTCACTTATGCCAGATATTTAACAAAACATACCAAGTTATTTTTCATAAAATAAATGATTTTCTAAATAAAGCTATCAAATTGTAATACCACTATAACGCGCGGTTTTTATTTAGATTATATTTTTAAATTAATTTACTCAGGTGCTCTAAATACAAAATCGATGACGTCACGAATTGTGACAAGAGGACTTCATTGACTTGTCAGCGACAGGTTTTATGGGTGTGACCTTACATCTCATGTGACGGAACTTTTGAAACTAATATAACTTTCCTTCAGAAGTAGTGATTGATATGTGAAAACGGCAGGCAGTTTTTTGAGGTACGTTTCTTTATTAATTTCTTATTAAATTATTTATATTTTTCACCGATCGATCCAGAATTTCAGCTAAAATTTTCGACTGCCCACCCGGCAAGTTTTCTATTTCAGGAGTGCAGTTTCTCGACTACGTGTTATTACTGCTATTTTTGTATTACTTTTGCAATTTAATTATTATTATTATTCAATTTGTTGTTTGTATAAATTGAAACTTACTGCATCTCTTTCTAAATAATAATGTTAACTTAAAATATATCAATAATAATAAAAAAATAAATGAAAAATAATAAACAACAAATAAATAAATAAATAAACAAAAGTATATCAATAACAACAGCAAAACAGATAATAATAATAATAATAATAATAAGAAGAAGAAGAAGAAGAAGAAGAAGAAGAAGAAGAATAACAGTAATAATAATAATAATGACCTAAAATAAAGAATGAAATGAAAATTAATGTATCATTACTAAAATTTGCATGTTTTAAAAACAAAATTGTTTTGACACTGTCATTGTACACCGAAAATTGTGACAGATTCATATTAATCTTGTATTTGGTGATACATTATGTTTTTAACTGATTTTACTGGTTTTATTTAATTTTGTATGCATATTGTGTTATTTTAAAAAAAAAACATGTTGCAGCACTAAAGTGCTTCTCTGTCACTCACTGTCTACACAAAAACACACATATACATATATAATAAAAATAAAAATAATAAAATAAGAAATGAAAGAAGCAATAAAATACACTACAAACTAACTTTGTTACTTTTTATTTGATGATATGTATTAGATAAAGTACACTTTAACATTTTAAACATTAACTGTAACATCACCAGTGACCAAAATGTCAAATACAGGAAGACACTGGGACAACTTCATTACATGCTATTTGCATCACTCTTCTGTCACTAATTTCATCTTACTTGTATGTCATTTTATATAATGTGCAGTCATAAATATAATATTCACTGCAACAACGACAGCTACAATAACAAACAAACATAGAGGCAGTTGTCACATACAAAGTTATATATATATACAGTTAAAAAAATGACTGTATAACCTTGCTGGGGATCAGTAGGTTACAGATTAGTCTGCACTGCTGTATGAGATATTATTTGAAAAAGTCCTCATTGACACATCTATCAATATTTGTGGTCTGTGGAAAAGTGCATGAATTATACCATTAATTACAAACATTAGAAGATAAATTAAATATCTAAACAACTTTGTGACACGTTTTAATTATTATTTTTTTTTGTCAGGGGAGGAGTGTGTTTAGTGACCTCAGTGGGAGAGAATAATCAACTACAAAATAAGAAACATAGTAACACTGATTGGACCATTTAATAATTTTAGAAAGTTTACAGATCACACAACAGAAGTACTGGGTGGGGTAACTTTCATCTTTTTTTCATTGTCATACATGATGTGCTGGGTGTGAACTTCTAAGCTCAGTATGTCTATTCATGAGCTGTGTTAGTGAATTATTATGTCAGTGATAGCTGAAACACAAGATGTGTTGCTATGGTGATGAGCTATCAGTGCCGATACTGCTGCACACTGAGATTGTGGTTTGCATCTTCACAGCCTTAGACAATGTTATCCAGTCACTAAGTGTTTTTATTTCCCAGATGGGTCTCTGTGTTTCTCTTTAACAATTCTGCAGTGATGTTTTGTTAATGTTGCAGTGCTTCAATGTCACATAAATGTTTCTTGTTTTAGGTTTTTGTCTTGATATATGTTTGTATTTAAATATAGAAACAGTTATAAAACTGAGCCAAGATGTCTGAAATTTGATAGTTTAAAATGTTTTTTTTTATTTTTTTTTTTTAATTTAAATCCCCATAGTAATTTAGAGAGAAGTCAGACCAACTGAAATGTAAATCTGATATGTATTCCAGCTTAATAAATAAAAGCATTTAAATTGTATTTTAGATCAAATGTAGTCATTATGAAATAGGATAATTTATATAATAGATTGCTTTCATTGAATATATTTCACTGTAGAATTAATAACATTAGACACAGAAATTAAATTATGACCAGTTTTTACATTTTAAAACAATTCTTTTGTTTTATTTTTTAGTATTATTTTGCCTTAAAAACCAACAGAGGTATTTTTTATTATCATTGTTCCATGAGACATATGTAAATGCATGGGTTATGGTAATAACTGAACAGAGTAGATAGTGTACACCCAGCAGTGCCTTGTTACATCTACCTGGTATCTTTGATTAATCAGGCAGCATCTATTGATCAGGTATACTGAAAACACTTTTTTAACATGATAGTAATGTATAATATGTAAAAGTAAATATTTGTATCATAGAATATGATTTCAAGAAAACATTTTAAAAATTCTATTATATATCCCTTTAGGAGTTTTTATTGCATACAATGTAAACTGTATGTGTATATTGTGTGAAGTGTATGTTAGTATATGACGTGTGAATTTGTATATGTAATGTGAGGTCTGTGTTTGTGTGTGTGTATACATATATATATATATATATATATATATATATATATATATATATATATATATATATATATATATGTATACAGTATACAGTATAAAGTGTATGTATGTATATATAGTGTGAAGAGTGTTTCTAAATAACACTGTATGTTATGCTTCTGTTCTCATTTGGCTATTCAGTGCAGGACCAGAGTTATGTGTTGAACAGCTGATTAACAGTGACAAGGTGAGGTGCATGACACACTTCATTCCTACTGGATATAGTTGTGTATACAACCAGTTTGTGACTCATGCGGTCTATGTAATATATTGAATTGTAAGCAGATATGCATATTTATATTAATGTATAATATAATGTCTTTTTTCACCAAGTATGAAATGGACATATCAAAGAAAATATTAACAGTTTTTGTTATCAGTGTAATGCTTATTTCTGTAAGCTTATCTTACACTGTGTTTACTCAGGTATAAAACTCAGGTGTAAGTCACAGACAAAGTTGAAAACTGAAATATACATGAAATATACTGGTACTAAATGTTAAATTAAGACATGATATTTATTTACATTTTATTGTATTTGTCATGTGTGAAGGTTAAGAAATCTTATGTATGTGTTTGTGTGTGTGTGTGCATATGTATATATATTTTTATAGATTGACTGAATGACTGATTGAGCAGTATATAGATGTTTTCTATCAAGTAGACAATATAAATCTAGACAGAATATTTGTAATAATAAAAATGGTTTTGAAAGATTATATCTGTCATAAATCTAATTTGAAACAGCTGATGTAATTCAAGTAATAAAACTCATTTTAAACTGATGACATATTTGTAATAGTAAAAAATGATTATAAACAGATGATATATTTGTAATAATAAAAACTCATTTTAAACAGATGATATGTTTGTAATAATAAAAAATGATTTTAAACAGACAGTAAAGATGTGTATGGTTTTAATGAGATGGACAGCTGTAATTTTGACAGTGGTAATGAAAGACCCACAGAAGACTTGAAGAGTGAGTCATCTCACATTTCCTGTTAATTATTGATCTCAGTCTTTAATATGCACTTTCTAATTGCCTTTCTCTTCTCTTCTGTTAGCCATCATATCGTTTCTCTGTGTGTGAGCATATTCTGAGCAATTGGGTATGCGAAAAGTGGTTACTGACAAAATTTTGTAAATATCAGTTTCTTATGAAAATGGTTAGTATTTTGCAATAATAATAAATAATAATAATAATAATAAATAATAATAATAATAATAATATATGAATAGATGTTAATTTTTTGGCAGTTCATACATGATTTACAAATATCATTTATTTAGAGTTATTTAGGAACTATTAGATTCTGCTTTCTCTAATACTGAATACTTAATTAAATGTTTGATATTAATCTGTACTTATCTTTTTTTTTTTTAATTTTACTTTACTTTAATTTTTTTTAATTTTTTAATTTTAATTTTTTCTTTGTTGGAATTAATTTAGATAAGTTTAATTTTAAAGTGACTGAGGGATGGTAAAGAAATGAATAAGAAAGAGAATTGCCAAAAATACTTTTCTTTGATTAGCTATTCAAGTCAGTTTCACAAAACTTGAAAAGACCAAATACAAACAAACACTGTCACTGTGAAAGTATGTATAATGATGTGGGAAGAATTTAAGAACCACCAAGTAGAAAACTCTAACTGGTTTGTCACTCAGGTTTTGTCATTCTTTGATGGAGAAAATCCTGTGTATGTGGTCATCAGTTGTCTGTCTTTGTTACACTTTATAAACAGGGCAGGACTGTTTAAACTTACTGTAACTGTATTGGTAAAGAGCCCAGATATAAAACATTCAAGAGATACAGTGTAATTGATTTATTAAACTTTATTTTTTATACAGATTTTATTCAGTAAAAATAATTAAATAGGATTTGTTTATTTTTTTTGTTATTTTCTGATCATTACTGTTGTTGACTTTGTTTGTCATGTATATATTTGATCTCTTTATTCCTTTTTGTTCCTTTTCATTTTAAGCATCTTAGAAATAAAATTTTAAATGTTAGTTAAAAAGTCACATCAGACTGAGTGTAAAATAATTCACATTCCATTGTATATGTTTATTTATGTGCATAAAATTCAGTAATAATAGTTAATATTATACTTGTGTGTTGTGCATGTGGAATCTTTGTTGTAAAGGCTCACCAGAAGAGTGATGGGTTGTAAGATCAATCCTCCTTGATGGATGACACAACTATTTTGACATTTTAGTGTATCAGTGCAATAATATTCATATTTTCCTTTTGTGTTATTATTTCTTTTTTTAAGCTGTTTTTTTTAAGATTCTGTCCATCCTGGTAATCTTTATTAAATATAGTAATAGTCACTGCAGGTTATTAATTACCAAATACTGCTTTTAAAAACAGTAAAAAAAATTAATAATAATAATAATAATAATTAAAGTTGATTTTCATTTATAAAATAAAAAAATAAAATAATAATAATAATAAATAATAATAATAATAATAATAATAATAATGTTAATAATAATACATTTTTATCTAAGCATTATATCAAAATACATGCTGAAATGTTTAAACACTGATTATTAGTCTTCCTTGTATTATTTACATGATTATATGTTCTTGTATTTCATAATTTTTACAGGTTATGTCGTGTTTATCTCAGTCATGCCAAATGATTCTTTTTGCATTCAGAAAGTTTTTGTCACAACATCACTTCGTAAAATTTTTGAAAAAAATATAAAACTGTCATTAAGTTAATACAGGAAAAAAAATCATCTCAAACAATACGTTATCTTACTGTTATCAAATCTATTTATTTATTTACATTTTTAAACATTAACTCAAGGTAGTCTTCAATCAGTTGTGTACGACTAATCTAGCAGGGCAATTATGTGACGGGATTTGTAAAGCCGGGCCAAATATTGATCCACCGAAGCAGAACGTGGGACTGGAGTTATCTGGGTCAGTGGTTGTGAAGTCCATCTAGTGTGACTCTAGACCATCAGCTCCTTTCAGTAAATTCATATCTGGGTAACGTGATCGTACTTTGTGGACTTTAAAGATACAATCAGGATTTACCTCAGCTTTTTCTTCTGTTTTGCTTTTCTTATTATGTTTACTAGAGAAGTGAGGAAAGAGAGAACTACCAAAAAAGGTAACCATTTGTGTATTGGCATTAAAGCAGTTCCTGTGTTGACTGCTTGTTTTATAACTCTGTTATGTCATGTAAGCTGCAAGTATGGAGGTTTGACTGTTATTTCAGGTAGAACACTGATAGGTGTAGTGATATTAATGTATCTGCATGCCATTTATTACTGAGTAGGGAGATGGAAAAATGTTTTAAACATTACTATAAATATAAGAAATCCTGACAAACTGGATATCACATATTACACTGAGAGGTGTGTGGTCCCTGTACACTTGTCCATGCATATTGATTATTTCATATTTTATGAATTCTCTGTAAACTAATTGAAATGTGCTGTATATGTTGACAAATTATCTATAACCGAGTAGTAATGTGCTCTGTGTTGAAAAATTATTTATAAGCTAATGGTAATGTTCTATGTATACTGATAAATTATCTGTAAGTAACATATAGTGTATGTGGAAACATTCTCTACAAGTAAAATATAGTATGGGAGTGTGATGAAACATTCTATAATGTGCATTGTATCGACAAGTTCTTTATAAGCTGTGTTTTGACAAATTCACTATAAGCTAACACTTACATGCTACTGTATTTAACAGTGAGGTGTGTCTGTAATCAGACATTCACTGAGCTTTTCTTATCATAAACTTGCTGAACAGGTACAGCATCTCACAACATCAACCAGGAAGTTCATGTCTGTAATACAGTGCAACAAACATTTCTTATCCAGGTTTTGCTTGTTGGTATTTTATTTATTTATTTTTTGACATTATAACAAAAAATTTATATCCAGTTTGTCTGTCTATATTTTATTTATTTTTGAAAGAAAAGAATGAAAGGTCTGTAATTTTTTTAAATCTTTATTTCATGTTACAGCTAAGAAAAAGCTAAATTAGTCTATTACAGTAATTTTCAGAGTGAATAAACATGTTTAATAATTTTTCAGCATAGTTTAGGATTAATGTTTGGTGTTCTGTTCCTTGTTTAATGATATCTGAAAAAGATTCAGTATTAACATTTTATAACATTTTCATTGTTTTTTGTATTATTTATATGTAACAGGCAATAGCTAAAGAGCAGACCAAAATTACTTTAACCTTTGTGGTAAGATACTGTAGTTTTCACATGGTGTTTATAACTCAGTATCAGGCTTTGGCTGTTAATCTGGTTTTCACTGTATTGATAAAAAAGATTGTCATGTGACAGTTATCTCAGCAAAGAATAAACACAAATGCTGTATTTTTTTTTTGGTCTTAATCTTACATACTGCTTGTTTCATAGATTAAACTTTGGAATGAGATATTTATTCAACACAAGATCTTATGTAGGTGAAATCCTTTTTCAGTAAGCTGTTATTATTATTATTATTATTATTATTAGTTTTCATTTTTAATTACAAAATTTTAAGTTTTTATCATTAAAAGACATCAAAAGGCTTTATATAAAAAAGATTATATTTTCATTTTCTTCTCGTGTTAGCAGATTTTTTATAATCATTTTATTCGCAAAGATTAAAATACATAACATTAAAGAGAAATGATTTTTTCGATATGCATATTAATGTGAGGATTAAGTAAGGTAAAGTACATTATATATACACGAGTGTGTTCCAATACACATGTAAGATAAAAACATCAGATATTTTGTTGTAATATATACCATTTCAAGAAATTTATATGCCCACAAACTTAAATCATGCTCTGTTATTTAATAGTGTAATATAATAAAATTGTGAAAAGTAATACATCATGTATACTAATTCTGATGATAAAACTGACAAATATAAATCTTTTACACATGTTCAGTGACAGCAGTAAGCTAAAACAGAATATTCTTTCTGAATCAGTGTACAAGACTTGATTCACATCAGTTTCACACACACCCACATGAAATAATTGCGACAAGAATTGTTTTGTACACAGATTACAAGACTGCAGCAGTGTGATATAGTTGTGAAAATAATGACGTGTCAAACATTTATTCAAATGAAGTGGTATTTGATAAAATTGATAATAATAAAAATAAAAAGAGCATGTACTTCAAGGAGCACAGAGCTGCTATTGAAAAAGAGCACACTTAATTCACAGTAGGTAGGTGTAAGCAATATGACAAAGTCAGTGCTTATCAGAGAGGTTATTTTTCATTATTTGTTATTATATATTCAACACCTATTGGAAGAATTCTCTGATATTTTCTCATTTTAAGCAGCATTTTGCTCTTTACATGAAATATTCAAATCTAAAAGTGTAGTTTCTCTTGGGAAAAGAAGTGCATATGATCTAAGTCAAAGTGTGGAAGACAAAATGGCCGAAGACCTATTGAGGGATAAAAAGTTTATGAACAAAGAGAAAAAAAGTATGAAGATCAGCAATGTGCTTGTTTTAAAACTAAAACTGATAAAGATGAGCTAGCTGTGTTTTGAACAATGTGCAAATTCTACTCAGTATACTATTCACTTCTTTCATGTAATAAAGAGCACAGACACTTGTTTGTAGAAATTATTTATGTGGGCTAAGAACAAAAGAGCCTTACTGTAATCAAATCATCAAAGTAAAAAAGAAATTCCATCGAGATCAGTGACTTAGTGGTCATCCTGCACATAACAGAATTACAGAAGTATTTGTAGACTTTCAAGAAGTGAATGTATAAAATGTCCAAAGTGCAGTAGATGAAAACTTTAAACAAGTAAATGTATAAAATGTTCAAAGTGCAGTAGATGAAAACTTTAAACAAGTAAATGTATAAAATGTCCAAAGTGCAGTAGATGAAAACTTTAAACAAGTAAATGTATAAAATGTTCAAAGTGCAGTAGATGAAAACTTAAAACAAGTAAATGTATAAAATGTTCAAAGTGTTGTCGAATCTGGACTAATGTCAGCCACGTTGAGATTCTCAAGCTGCCAGAGTTGAATCACTGAGATCAGTGATTTTTCCCACATGAACTTGTGAATAATAACAATACCTACTTGCCAAGCTTATTTTTACTATACCCTGTAATCTTATGATCCTTTCCCTACAAACATATTGTGTTTCAACTTGTTTTACATTTTTAAGTATTGATTTAAAACACTGCACACAGAATTTTTTTTTAGTATTCTTCAGTAAATGTATTCTCAAAAGATTAAATAATAAATGTTATTTGGAAATGTCTGATAATACTTAAACTTTCCTGTCTGTTATATAGATAGGTTTATAAATATAGTCACTGAGAAAAACAAGAGAGAGAGAAAAAGATTGTTAACTGGATACAAAACATGTTAACTTTATATGTTGTTGAATATCACTACATAACTTGTTCAAAAAATGTGTGGATGAAGATAATTGTTCCACATCCTCTGACATTTTCTAAGAGTTCATTCCAACAAGGATAATATGCAATATTAAAGAAATGAAAATACCCTACCTCAAAAAGTTTTCTCTCACACACACACACACACACACACACACACACACACACACACACACACACACACACACACACACACACACACACACACACACACACACATACAGCCTTGCTGCCATTTGGCGTTTAAACCTTTGCAGGAAGGATAAAGCTGAAATATTAATACAGTAACCAGTTATTCCCAATATATATATAAAATGTTCAAAGATAAAGTTTATGTATAGGTAAAAAAATGTTTGTGTACAAACATACAGATGTTGGTGGTCTACAGACTTGTGGACATGTACATTGTAAATTAAGTATTTACAAGTTGCCAGACATTGTGTGATTCAATACATTGGATTAATTAAACATTTTCACCTCACCAGACGAAAACAGTCGATCATTATCAACGGGAACCTAATCTTTGTCAATGTTGTTTTGTGTTGTTTTCTCTATACAAACTATTCATCCAAAACAAATCTGTCGATGTTAGAAATAGGACAAGCTATTCCCTTCTCCAAATAGTTTACTTCAATTTATAGTGATTTATCCTGACAGAATCAACAACTGTCTGCAAGGATCCTGACCCTCTTGTTCACACATGTAATATTAAATTCTGAAGGAGACATTTTTTTGGTATGTGTTGTACAAGGTAAGATGTTTTTTTTTCAAAAATTTCACTAAATCGAGACAATATGAATTTCAATCGGTTGTTCGAATTTTAAATAATTATTTTTATTTACCAACAGAGAAAAAACTCATTCTGTTTTCCATATGAGTCAAAAGATACACACTCACATATGAACATCTCTATACAGACACATACACAGAAAGGCATAGACAGATGTACAGACATGAACATTTATTTGTCTATTGTCTTAATTTGCTTATGCAATGTAACTTATATCTGCTGTACATATATACATTAAAACTGATTTAAAGAAAAAAAAGCAGTCGGTATCTTGTGATATGAGGTTTTTTTCTAAACAGCTACACTTGTCTGAATTAATATGTGTGTGTATGAATTTCAAAATTTGCTTATAATAGTATGACAGGTTGACACCTTTCTCTTATTGTTTGAACACATTTTCTTTACTTCTCTCAAAGAGGTTCTGCTTTTCTCAAATAATAACTAATGTTTTTGTCAGTCTATTTAAGAGCCACACATTAAACATAATGTTTCTGAGAAAAAATTTTCATCTTGTTTCTTGTTCCTTCAGTTTATTTTTAACAATCTAAACTTTTACAAATTGTATGTATGTTAATTGTAGGTAATTCTGTAAGACAGAAAAAAGTTACCTCAGACATGAATAAATGAAATTTATGTCCTCTGTAACAATGGTGAATGTTTACAAATTTTAATGTAATCATAAGTTAGGCAAAATTCACACGATTATCTTTTTAAATTGTTACATATAGAATTAAAGAAAAGTGTTGTTTTTTTCACGTATATTTCTCTCAGTTCACAGCCTCTGTATGCTTAACAGCAATCAATAGATATGAGCAATAAACCACTTAGATGAATGATATCATTTTGACCCTTGGGGCTGTTACCTGTAACACCTGTAATACCAGACAGGTATGTTAACCTTATTCTGATCAGCACAAAACCTGCTGGCTTGTTAATATCAATAAATATTAAGTGGTCATATAATATTCATATTTTAATTATATGTAATTCATGTTGATGCTAGCTTACCTGTACACACCTGTAAATAATGACATATTAATGGATAAGTAATCATCACTTTTGTTAATGTTTCCTGGTTTAGTTTTTACCTGGTTGTTTGGTTGTTACTGAAGTAACCATGACATAAATAATAATAATAATAATAATAATAATAATAATAATAATAATAATAATAATAATAATAATAATAATAATTTTATTTATTTATATAATTTATTATTAACTTTACAAAATCTTCATTTCAACATTCAAGCATGGATATTGTGGTCAAAATTGTATTAATGTGGATTCTCAATGTTCATTGTTTTATCAGCTCTGGTAAAAATTAAGTCTGAAAAAAAGAAAGATCTCGTTTATCATATTAAGATTATATTTTTACAGTATATATATAAATTTGGTACATTACATTTCAAAGTTCTTTCACTGTTTCATACAGTAATACCATGGTTTAATGATGTAATTGGTTCCAAATTTACAATCATTAAGTGAGGTATCATTAAGCAGGAGACTAATTTACATAGAATTAAGTTAAAAACAGTGGTTATGTTCTTGCTGATGAGATTTGACATAATTTTTTTTTTAAATAAGGAGATACAAAACAGCAATTAAGACAAATGATTTAATAGATCATAGATATTAAACAAACAGTAAATCATCTACAAACAGATTAAGAAATAATTATATGCTGCTCATTGTGGGCTCATTTTTGTGGGTTTTGTGTTCATTTAAGGGTATTTGGAAGGGTAAATTACAAAAGTGTTACGTCTAAATTGAAAAGCAGAAGAGAAGAGAGAAACTGGACACCACATGCACGTATGACATCTGCATGTCAACTGATCAACATAGGTGAGGGAAGCTGTAGGGTGTGTGAATGAAAAATGAATGAAAAACAAATGGATTTAAACATGCATTGTTCCCATTTATACCATTTATTTCGAGCAATTTCTGTCTATATAATTTGTAAAACATAGATTGTTAAAGAGGGATATCATTAAGCGGGAGATCATTAAGTGAGGTATTACTGTATTGTTACATAAAAGGACTTGCTCTATGATGTCACTGATGAAAGTTAAATGTGTTGATACGTATTTTATTGTAGACGTGCTTATAAAAAAAAGTTATTTGCTTCAGTACCTTATTGAATATGAAATGTATGTTTAATATAGGGAATAGCCAATCAGTTATATTATTACACCTTATTTAACATTTAGTTAGGTTTATGTACAAGAAAATCTTTCTTTTATATTTTATTCCCTGCACACTGCTTTGATGAAGAATTTGCATGAGTTCAATGAAGTGGAACGATTATGTCAGTATGTTGACAAATTCTGTTAGTTATGTAGGTCAGCTTGTAAAACTGAATGTTATATGTAAAGTTATGAATACTGGTTTAATACCAGACAAAATTCATACTGTATAGATATATATGTATAGATATATGTAATGCTAAAATTACTTGTGTGTGTGTGTGTGTGTGTGTGTGTGTGTGTGTGTGTTTAAATGTTATGTGTAAAGTTATGAATACCTATTTAACACAAGACATAATTCATACTGTATGTAAAAATATGTAGTATTAAAATTATTTATTCTGTATGTATAGTGTGTGTATGTGTGTGTGTGTGTATATGTATGTGTGTGTGTATGTGTGTGTGTATGGGTTTATGGGAGTGTGGGTAAATGTTATGTGTAAAAAGTTATTTGCACAAGGCATAATTCATACTGTATGTAGAAATATGTAACATTAAAATTATTTATTCGTTATGTATATTATGTGTGTGCATATGTACATGATGTGTGTGCATAGGTGATGTGTTTTTTTGTTTGAGTGTGTGAATGTTTATGTTTATATTTATAAATACTGATTTAATACGAGTTATAATTCATACAGTATGAAGATACATGTAATATTACAGTTATGTATGTATAGTGTGTGTGTGTGAGTGAGTGTGTCATTATCTATATATATGTGTGTGTGTAAATGCAAATATATGGATACCTTTGGTATGTGTGTTCAGTACTAGTATTAGTTGCAGTGTCTATTACTTAAAATACATATCAGTATATGATGACCATTTCCATCAGAGACTGTTACATAATTCTAAAATTTCACTGTCCTTGTTATTTTCATTTTTTATTTTTATGGTACTAATTTTTTCTAAGTTATCTTTGTCTGCCTAGAACATACTGTATGTATGTATGTCAGTATTACCAAAAATTTCTCTTTAACTTTTGCTGTCTTTTCTTTGTTTCTAATTTCTCTGTCTGCTCACTGATATACACCACAACTAACTAGTTCTGTCCATGAAATACAAAATTTACCGGTATATTTTAACAGTTTTCAGATGCCTAAAGCATGAAATTGCACGTGTGTTATAAAATAAAAAGAAATTTTATAATCTAAATTTCACAATAAAAAATTAACTCTTTGATGTGACAGAATAAAATATTGTTGCTGTAAACAGTTATGATGACAAATATTCCTTTGAAATAGATGTATGCATATTCTTACTTTGTTTTTTTATTTTTATTGTATTATTATTTTGTTTGTTTGTAAAGAAGTTGAATACATGGGAATCAACAATTTGTTGTCAACAAACCAAACTATTATTGTTATTACAGCCCAAATGATATTTTGGGGTTTTGAAATAAAGTATAACAATAATAAGGATGATGATAATAATAATAACAGTAACAATAACAATAATAATAATAATAAATAAATAAAAATTAGTACTAATATTAATACTGATACTTTTAATAGTAAATTTAAAAATCTGTCCTAAAATTAATACACAGGTCAGAAATGATTTTTTGTTCATTTTGATGATATTGTTTTTAGATCTGAAGTCTGGCCTGAGTATTTTCTTGATATTATTCTACTTAACTGCTTGTTTATATTTTCTAAACAGAATATTTTCATTTGCAGGACTTGCTGTATCAATGTGGATTTAGTTCTGTATTGGTAACCATCCATCTGTAATCATCCAACAGCAACAATGGTGATTCTTGGCAAGGTCAGTTGTGTTTTCTTTAATTTTATTTCTTAATAATATTCATTTTGTATTGGTTTCTTGGTATAAATATTCACTTTAGAATGCATTCAATGACTTGATGTGATAAATAAAGAAGGCAGAATTAATAACTAACTTCCAATAAACCAGTAATGCAGTGAAATGAAACCAATCAAATCAAATAATTAAATATAAGATGTGTTTCTTAATAGTTAAAATATTTATTATGTATTGTTTTCTTCATATAAATATTTACCACAGAATGTGTTAAATAATTTGATATGATAAGTAATTTCCATCAACCAGTCAAATTTGGTCATTGAACACTGCCATCTGATTTATCACATTAAAATACAAAGACAGATTTTGTATAATCAGATTTATATGGTTATGGATGTCCGAAAGTTTTTTGTTAAAAAGTACAGACATAATTTGTACAGTATTGTTCCTATGGTAACCACTTTGCAGTATTTCACTGACATTAAAATAGAAAACACATATAATGTATAACGTTTCTGTTGCCATGAATATGCTGAAACATATGTTCTGTATAATAATGTTTCTATGGTAATAGCTGTTCAGAATTCAGGAATATACATTAACTAATGCTGATATATTCATATATTCATGTGTGAGTTTGTTCTGTTTGTTTCTTAAGCAGGCCATCATTTAAAATACCATTTCAAGACAAATTCTTAATATTTTTAAATTTCATGTTTTCGCTGTCATAATCAAATAACCAATATTTAATGTATTAATTTTTTTTGTTTTTTTAGTAATGTGTTGTCTTCCATTTTCAAAACGTTATTTAGTTCACTGGCAAAAAGACAGTTAATTTTTTTAAACAGAGGTAGCTAAACACATCTATCATTTGTCTTAAAATAAACGTTTGTATACATGAATGAACTTGGTTATTAATACTTGTGTAACCAGGTGTGTCATAATGTGCAAGTAGTACAACAACTTTGTGTCATGAGTCCAGTATTAGTTTTACTAGGAGTATCATGTTATTAGGGTCATTCCACAGATAAGAGATAATGATGTTATATTAGATGATATCATAATTATAATTGTGTAGATTTTGGCTTTTTCAACCCACCCCCAAAAAACTACAACAACAAACAGGAGTCTTTAATTTTGTAATTGTCACATAGTGTATATGTTTTGCTGACAGAAAAACAATCTTCATGAAGCAGTTAATCCTTTTATTAAAATAATCATTTAACTACCAAACAAACTGTTTGCCTGCTTACATAAATGCATGCACATATACCATTAAAACAGAAGCACACCACTAACACACACACACACACACACACACACACACACACACACACATATAAACTACTTACATATGCATGCATATTAACACATACAAAAATAATACATAAATACAGGCAGACAGACACACAGCTCTCACATATGCATGCATACCATACACACAGGCACATAAATCATATTTGCATATGCATGCATGTTAACAGACACATATATGTAATAAAACTGTTAGCATGGATTCCATGGCAATACATTTATATTCAGTTGGAGTTACTGCTGTCATGTTAACTATCTCAACATATTTGGAACACTGCTGAAAAATAAAAAATAAAAGATTTCATTTTTCTTAGGTTTTTCGTATTTGTTGCAAGTCAGTGAAGTGTGGAAAAGCATCCAGGCTGTTGTGTGTGTTATTTTTGTTTAATTATTATTATTAGATGAAAACCTGAAACCTCTACGAAACATTTTATACCGCTTCTTTATGTTAGTAGCAGTCAAAGTACTTAAATCATATAAATATAAATCATAACTTAGGCAACATAAATACATAACTTAGGCCTACAAGTATAAATGATAACTTAGTCCTCATGAAAAACAACATACGCCTATGAGTATGAATCATAATTTAGGCCACATGAAACACAACATATACCCACAAGTATAAATCAAAATATAGGCACATGAAAAACAACATAGGCACATGAAAAACAACATAGGCCTACGAATATAAATCATAATTTAGTCAACATGAAACACAACATATACCCACAAGTATGAATCATAATTTAGGCCACATGAAACAACATAGACCCATGAGTATAAATCATAATTTAGGCCACATGAAACAACATAGGCCTACAAGTATGAATCATAATTTAGGCCACATGAAACACACCATAGGCCTACAAATATAAATCATAATTTAGGCCACATTAAACACACAATAGGCCTCCAAAGTATAAATCATAACATAGGCCTTTAAATACAAATACAATTTAGGTCACTAGAATAATAATAATTTAGTCCACAAGTATATATCATAACTTGAGACACACAAATAAATCACAACAGGGATCACATGTATAAATTATAATTTAGACCTTATAAATAAACTTTAATTTTCACCACAAATAAAAATAAATAACAGCACTATGACAAATTCTGACTTTACACTGACAGATTTTTGTTCAAGAATTACTAGCTTCACTTGATTTGGATTGTAATATCATTGTTATAAATTATACACACCACTGTAAGTGAGATTTTATGTGAATTACATAATACCACTATTCTTTCATTTATTTTTGTATTTATTTATTTATTTACATTATTGTTATGATATTGTGATATCATTTGTGAATATAAAATTGTGTATGTTGTCACTGTAAGATAGTGTTTGTGATTTCTGTTTGATATTGTGTCTGATATATAGTTGAGATAGTAATCTCTATATATATTATATGTGATATCATTATATACTGTTGACCCTCAATTTCATGGGCCTAAGTTTTTCAGATTTTGGGAAATCATGACCACATCTTAAAAATTTGAACGTAACCACTATTTCCTGCTTGAAATCTAAGTTAATCATAATCCCGACTATACGAACACGGCAGTCCTCTCTGTAACAACTTACCATCAAGGTGAAAGTTAATTTTACAATTGTATCCAACAATCCCAACTGAATAAACTTTACCCAGCCTAGCCTACATTTTTCTATTGTACATTTCTGTCTACAAATACAGTATGATATTTGCTTACTTTGTTTTTTTGTCTGTATATTGTTTTTACATTTTTGTATTACTTACTATAGAACTGTTATGTGTACTAATGTTTAATATTTCAGTAAATTTTAGGGTTATTGTTTACATTCGTGATTTCCCAGACTTGTGCTTTCTTCTGTTAGTCCATGAAATTGAATGTCAACTGTATATGAAATTGTGTATAATATCACTCTATATCAGATGGTATATGATATCACTATATATATCTATATATGATATTGTATGATATCACTATACATGATACTGTGCATATTACTGTATATGATATTGTGTGTAATATCATTATATATGATACTGTGTATGATATTACTATATATCATTTTATATTAGAGTTTATGTGATATAACTATATACGTACATACATACCTACATATGCACATATATACATATAATATCTTGTAAGTGATATTCCTCTATAAGATATTGTCTTATATCACTATATATATATAAAATTATATATGATACTGTATGTGATATAACTGCATATGAGATTTTATGTGAAATCACTATAAATGCGATTGTGTGATGTCACTGTATATATGATAATGTACATAAAACCTGTCTATGTGATAGTTTATATCACACTATATATAAATCACTCTAGGATATTGTGTGTGATAATACTATATACATGATACTTCATGTGATCACCATATATGATACTGTGTAATATTACTGTATATATGATACTTTGTGTGATACCACTGTGTATAAGGTGGTGTGTGAGTTATGTAAGAACTGCTCAGTATGTTTGCTGCACTTGGTGTACATGCAGTTTGAACAGACAGTTCTTTGATGTGAACAAACTGGAAGAGACACTAACAAGTCCAAGTCAAACAGCATATATGTTGACACGACCAGTTTTCAGGTGTAATTTGCTGCCCTCGTATTCCTGGCACCGAGCAGGGCAGTGCACGTTCTAAACATTCTCCCCCAGTCTTGTTTTCACTGTTTGAACATTGCTGGCAAACACTGCACATTGATCTACTGTGAAACTGCTGTGTGAAAGTAAAACATCTTCAAGATGAGCCACTGCTTTCTTCTTTCACTTTATTATTATCTTAGATTAATCTAGGATTTAAATATAAACCTCATAAAGTGTAAAATGTTTACATACACCTATTCACATGTATACAAAATACATATGCATACATACATACATACTTTTGTACATACTTATGTATAGAAATATCTATACACGTATGACTATTTATATAATTTTTTTTTTTTTTTTTTCTTCTTGTTTCTTTTTTTTTTTTTTTTTTTTTTTTTTTTTTTTGTATCTCAAAATTTTACTTTACTGACAAGTAAAAGTGACTTTAGTTTTACCCTCCAGTGATAAATTTGAATCACTAACGCAGTATAAGCATCCTTTATCTGAAATGCTTAGGGCTGAATGGCTCTTGGATTTTAGAATATAAGGCCATAGCCTGAGTGTAAACATGAAATCAGTTTACATTTAATATACATCTTAACACATAGCCAGCAGATAGTTTCATTCATAATTTAAATACTTTTATAAATAAAATAAAGTTATTCTAAGTGTTAAAAAAAAAAAAAAAAATAATAATAATAAAAAAAAACCCAAAAGCCAACAACAAAAGAACATTTGGTATTTTGGAGTATTTTTGAATTTCAGAATTTACGGATATGGGATCCTCAGTGTCTAAATAATTGTTTTTGACTACCTGAACATAAACTGTAACCCTAAACCTAAACCTAACCTTAATGCTAATCCTAGCCCTTACCCTAAACTTAATTTAACTTAAACCCTCACCCTAAACCTATTCTTAACCCTAACTCTAACCTTAACCCCAATACTAAGCCTATCATACACTTAACTGGAATCCAAACACTAATCCTAACAAGGTCTCATCTTGGGTGTTTCTGTAAATAAGATTGAGATGAAAAAAGACACCTGCTATACCAATTTTTTGGTCTATTTTTTATTGATAAGCAGAAAACATTTTTTCTGTCTGACAGGGAAGTACATACCAGGGTTTTTGATAAACATACATGGAGCACTGGTTTGATTAAAACATAGTTCCCTAGTTTCTTCATTCTGCTACGTTCTGTAATGTCTGTGTTACTTCATGTTTTTCATGGCATGAACAAATTCATCTGATCTTTTTCTGATTTATTAACACTCACTTTACCATAATCTGTCCACTTGAAATCCAGCTACCACTATAAACTGCTTATTAGTATGCTGAACATTCCAACATACTCAGAGTCCAGTAGTTTCTCACCAAAAATCATTTTGAAAAGCCAATAACTTTAATGGTTTGCAGCATTTTGTGTTTTAGTTTTGTGATTTACCATAGTCAGTTATGTTTTTAAGAAAAACATTTGCCAGTCACTGCTCATTATGAAATTTCTTTGCTGGCATCAGGTATGTTAACATATGTAGCATTTATATTCTATTTTTTAATTATTTTTTAAATTTCATGCAGGGATCTAATGAAAGTTCTACAATTGCATGGACTATATTTTTTGTTCACTCTGCATGATTTGTTTATCTTTAATGAGTAATCATAGAAACATTTGTCTTTGTCAAGCTGGAGATGTGGAAATGACAGGGCCCGTAAAAACTTGGTATATAATTGTTTTCAAACATTTAATGTGTAACAGTTTAATGCAATGTTTTTAATATTATTATTATTATTATTATTATTATTATTATTATTTTTTTTTAATATCCAGTTTTTAGCTTGTGAATGTGACAAAAAATAGAGTGCACACTTTCAGTGCTTATCTCAAAGTGTGCTCTACCCATACTTAGATATACCTGGGAGTATTGAGTGTTCCAACTTTCTGTTTATTTGTATCTGTTCATTTTTCTTTAAACTTATTATTTTTTTCTTTTGTTAATATAACTTTTCTGTCCATACATCTATCCATCCATTATTCTTTTTATTTTTCATCTTCTTTTATCTGTATTATTTACAGAAGTTTGTTTCATATTTGCTTTGTGTAATTTAAATTATATTTACTCATGAATATTTAACTGCTACATAGTTACAGAGTTTCAATATTACAAAGATTTCAAATCATTTGTGGCCTGAATTAGTTCTGAGTGGGGGTAAAAAAACAAACAAATGCTAGTTTGGCCAGAAATGCAAACATTGTTGTAAAACACATCTTTTGTATGACTGACATACCTGAATGTCTGACTGTTCCGTTTACCTGTCATCAGCTGATTATCTGACATTTACTTTTGTTGACCTTTGACTTAAATGTTGTCAAAGATGTAGATGTTTGCAGTGACTGATGACTTAGCTGACTGTAAGTTTGAAATGCTAGATCCGGGTGGCTGCTAGACTGAATGTATCATCATTGTGGGTGTGGCTGCCGCTTTGTGTTTACCTCAGTTGTTGCTGTTCTTTATTTAAACTGCTTTATATACACCTGATTGATTTTCTGTCATAAGGTTTATTTCTATGTTGTGACTAATCTAATTAGACACATAATAGATGCAGTAAGCTGATGTAAATGTTGTAAGCAAACTGTCAGTAGGATGTCCTGTGTCTTCACAGACTGAGCCAATATTTGTCTTTGTTTTCACTATTATTTTAACATTTCATACAAAACCTGTTGATTCTCCTACATTTTTTTTTTTTTTTTTTTTTCTTTTCCTTTTTTCTTTCTTTCTTTCTTTTTATCTTTTCTTTCTTTCTTTCTTTTTATCATTTCTTTTCTTTCTTTCTTTTTTCTCACTCTTTTCCTCTCATTTTTTCCAGTCTTTCTTTTATCTGTGTTCATTGTTTTCTTATCAGTGATTTTATAAATATTTTTATCATATTATCACCGGAGGCTATGCGATATCAAGTATCACCTTTTGTCTATTATAGTGACTTTACTCTGAAATATTCATTTTGTTATTTTTAAAACTGCTAATAATGTTTATCTACTGAGTTTTAGATGCATTCTTGTTTTAGGTTGTTTTCTCTAAAGCTCAGACTTCAATCAGAATTAATATAGAAAGAAAAAATATCTCATAAATCATCTGTAGTGGTTTTATCGTATAACAATATAAATAAAAATAACATTAAAGTGATAATGTATAATCTGTCAATAATATTAAAGTGACAGTAGATAATCTGTCAGTAATGCCAAAGTGATAATATATAATCTGTCAGTTATAACAAAATGATAGTACAAATTCTGTCAGTAATATCAAAGTGATAGTACATAATCTGTCGGTAATATTAAAGTAATAGTACATAAACAGTAATATTAAAATGATAATAAGTAATATTAAAGTGAAAGTACATTATCTGGGTAATATGATAATTATATGCAGTACAATAGCATTGTCACTAATTTGATAGGTTATATATAACAGCAAATGTCAGTGATGGTTATCATGTAGTAGTATAGGTATTAGTGATAGCTGTTGCATAACTGTATAGATTTATCTACAACTTCTATAGCTTTTATAGCTGCTGTATAAATGTCAGTGTGTCTGATAGCTGTAACAATATAGGTGCCAGTGCTTTAATATAACAATACAGGTATTAGTGTTTGATTTAATATGATAGCCTAAGTGTCAGGTATTGAAAATCATATAGCAATATAGATAATAATATTTGATTGTTTTGTAAAAGGTAGGTAGGCATCAGTAATTTAATATAGTATGTGTAACATCAATTGTTAGTGTTCAGAAGCACAGAAAAATTACTTTTTATTATGTTTGTATGGTTGTTTGTAATCAATACCTATTACAGATTTCTGTGATTTGATAATTGTTTGATTACAACAGTATAGGTGTCTTACTTGATAGTAATTGTAAAGGTGTCAGATTTGATAGTAATTGTACAGGTGTTTAACTTGATAGTAATTGTATATGTGTCAGATTTGACAGTCACAATATAGATATCATCGATTTGGTGTCAGTGATTTGATACCAGACACATGATGTAATAATACAGGTGTTATTTGATAGTCATAATATGTGTCAAATTGTAGGTGTCAGTGTTTTGATATTAGTTACATGGTGTCACAGTATAAGTATTATTTGATAATCCTAATATATGTCACACATAGTTATCAATGGCTTGATATAAGTCACATGTCACAGTATAGATGTTGTTATTTGACAGTCAGAGTATATCACAGTATGGGTATTATGTAGTAGTTGTAACATATCACATTGTTTTTGTATCTGTCACACAGTAATGGTTAGAGCTGCAAGATAGTGGAATGTCATTTGATCAGCTTTACTCATGTGTCAAATGAAAGCTGAGCAAACAAAGCCAGATTTACATCTTCAGTTTGACCTGATGAGAGGTCAGCTTGGCTTCACTCTGGTAGCTGTATTTGTAAAACTAAAACATCTGGAAAAACATGTTTACTTCTCTTATTACTGAAACATCTTCACCAGGTTTCATCTACTGATGCATAATATAACAAATTTAAAATGGCCTGTATTATGAGTGACACATTTATAAGTATATATTTGTGTAAAATACAGGTATATAAATAATAACTGGGTCAGACATTATAACTATTTGTGGAATTTATTTATGTTAAATAAATGTATGCATTTATGTGTGAAATAGGGGTATAAATTTATGTGTAAATAAAGGATACGTTTGTGTTTAAAATACTGGTATACATTTATGGGTAAATACTGACACACATTTATGGATAAAATACAGGTATACAGTAACTGGGTCAGACATTCTGCAGTTGATAATTTAATGTGTAAAATTAATTTTTGTTATTGTGTGAATGCAGCATTGTTACTTAATTGCTCATAATAAAAAACAACTAATGTGTGAATGTGTGTGTGTGTTTATGAACATTGTAAAATAGTCATAAAATTGTTTTATCTTTATTTTTTAATATTTATGTATTTCAGGGTGATCATGTCTGGATGGACCCAGAGGTGCCTGGGGAATTTGCTGTGGCTATTGGGGCTAAGGTTCAATTTTCTGAATCAGGAAGGATCAAAGTCATTGATGACGATGGCAATGAACACTGGATTGATGGCAAACGCAACATCCGCCATATGCATCCCACATCCATTGAAGGCATGGAAGACATGATTGGTTTAGGAGATCTCAATGAAGCAGGCATTCTGCGAAATCTTTTCATTCGTTACATGGAAAACCAGATTTATGTTAGCAGCATTTTATACATTTTATCTTTTTAATTAAGTATTTTAGTTGAATACTCATCTTAGAACAACAAGGTTTTATTTAATAGATGCCACATTCATTTATAATAAAAATAAGAAGAAGAAGAAAAAGCAGCTTGGTAAAATAATTTTTATTTGTTTTTATTTAAAAATCAGTATACATATATAAGCACATACCTATACATACATAAATACACACATACACACACACAAACACATAACTTACATAAATTCTTCATATAACCATGCATAATATCCTTATATGTAATATATAATCAATTTATTGAACATTTAATATATACATGCACATGTATATGTGCATATGTATTTTTGTATGTGTGTGATGTGTGTGCCTTGTGGATGTGTGTACAATTTATGTATGTATGTATGTATGAAACTGTATGTCTATCGACATGTATGTGGATAACATGTATCTATCTAACTATCTGTCTATATATCTATCTATCTATCTATCTATCTGTGTATGTTGTTTGGTGACTGTTTGCAGACATACACAGGATCAATCCTGGTGGCTGTGAACCCATACCAGATTCTGCCCATCTACACAGGAGACCAGATCAAATTGTACAGAGACAAGAAGATTGGTGAACTGCCACCTCACATCTTCGCCATTGCAGACAACTCATATGGCAACATGAAGAGATATGACCATGACCAGTGTGTTATTATCAGGTAAACATGTTGGTTAGAATGGGAAAATGTCTACATATGAAATCCAGATGAATCTGTGGAAATGAATAATTATTATCGTAATCAGTATGGCTGGAATAAAAAGAAAAATTAATCAGATTGATGTTTGAGAAGTTATATAACTGTTAATAAATATAGTAACATGTCCCATTTATCAATAAAGATAGACAGCACAAAGTTAATTGTGTGTGTGTGTGTGTGTGTGTGTGTGTGTGTGTGTGTGTGTGTGTGTGTGTGTGCATGCATGTGTCTGTGCATATTTGTTTTATATGTTCTGTATATATTAAAACTCTACATAATTTAAAATATCTGTATTAATATAGTATGAACAAGTGACATTATTTCAGTGGAGAGTCCAGAGCAGGAAATAGAGGAAATACAAAGTTTATTTTTTTAGTGCATGTGAGGAACATTTTAAATTGTTTACAAAGGGTTAAAACCACACACTATATATACATTGACAGTATTTCTTTTGTCAGAAAATACAAAGTTGATTTTCTGATGAATTATATTTTAAACTGTAAATATTGTGTTAAAGCCACACCCAGTATATTTGTTAACAATATTTCAGCGGGGAGTCTGGGGCAGGGAAGACTGAGAGTACAAAGCTGATTCTTCAGTTCCTGGCAGCAATCAGTGGACAGCATTCCTGGATTGAACAGCAGATTCTCGAGGCTAACCCGATCATGGAAGGTCAGTCAAAGACAACACTAAATTGTTTATTTATAGCCACCCATGTTATTTTTTTGGATTCTTTAGTAAGTATTTCAAGATCAGCATTAAAAACTAATATTTTGAAATAGCTTTGTCTTTATTTTTTTTTAAATATAATTACATCACTTGTTTTGTCATTTGAAAATCTTAAAAATTACTTTTAATATGTGGATATGTGTTTGTGAATATATATTTGTGTGTGTGTGTGTGTGTGTGTGTGTGTGTGTGTGTATGTGTATGTTTATTCATTTGTTTGTACATTTGTGAGTGTGTCTGTGTGTGCTTGTATGTGTAAGCATGTCTGTATATCAGTGTATATAAAAGTGTATGCATGTATGTGAGTATGTGTGTGTGTGAGTGTACATTGACTGTATAGGAATATGTGTTGGTGCAAATATGTGTGCATGTGTATATTTGTGTGTATGTATGTGTGGCTGTGGCTGTGTGTTTGTGTCTGGATTTGTGTGTGTGTGTGTGTGTGTGTGTGAGACAGTCTTAGACATTTATTTCTGTAAACTTGTACTGAAGATTTTGTTTAAAAATTCCTCTGCAATCCTGTATTGATCCAAATAAGAAAATACTGTTTATTTTTTTGAAACATTTTAGCATTTGGAAATGCAAAAACAATCCGTAATGACAACTCCAGTCGGTTTGGGAAGTACATCGACATCCACTTCAACAAGAAAGGTGTGATAGAGGGTGCTAGGATAGAACAGTACTTGCTGGAGAAGTCGAGAATTGTGCACCAGGCTCATGATGAAAGAAACTATCACATTTTCTACTGCATGTTAGCTGGGCTCAGTGCTGAAGACAAGAAAAAACTAGAGCTTACTGATGCCACACAGTACTATTATCTTGTACAGGTAAATTCTGAAATATTGTACAGATAATGTATACTATTATCTTGTACAGGTAAATACAGTTAGATAGTATATACTGTTATCTTATACAGGTATTCACAGGTAGACAATGTATATATACTATTATATACACTGTATACTATCTTCTTGTACAGGTAAATACAGACTGACAGTGTATATTATTATTATCATTTATAGGTAAATTTAGTTTATACTATTATCTGATACAGGTAACTATAGATAGACAGTATTTTCTTATTATTTTCTTGTACAGGTAAGCACTATGTATACTTTTATATAGGTAAGTATTAGTAGACACTGTATATTATCTTATACAAGTAAATATAGGTAGATAATGTATATATTTTCTTACACAGCTAACTAAACATATACAGTTAACTTGTGTGTGTGTGTGTGTTAGTGACAGTGAATGAGTAAGTGTGAGGGTGAGGGTGAATGAGTGTTATAGTCTTCTGCAGTGAATAGAAGTAAATGATGTAACAATGATGTGTAGTTGTTGATGTTTTATACAGAACTTGTGTATAATTCAGTTTGTCAAATCAGGTAAGCTGTGATTTATTGGACATAATAATTGATGTAACAAAATGTTTTCTAAATGAAGTCCTTGAACATTCACTTGACTGTCTTGTAAAATGTCCACCTATTGTATATTTCTGGGTAATAATATATTTTTAATTCCATCTTTTTCTTTCAGATGGGAAGTTATTTTTATTGCTTTCTTGTTTTAATATATATGATAAAATAGTTCCAGTTTTCTCTTTTCAACATAATTAGTATTGTTTTGCAGAGAGATGGTCCACATATCAAGGTATAGTTGTACGTTACTTCGCTTGTTTGTTGTTTTCATGGTTTAGTGGTTACAAATGGTTCTACAGTTTCGAAGAGAGAAAAACCTAGCTTTTGTTTTTTGCTTTACTCAGACCTCAGTGCTGGTATAGAAACAGTAACTTGTAAAATATATTAAACTGCCTAGATCTTAGTAAAGTTAATTTAGATAAATATGTAGCACAGCCAAGTTCAGAAATGTTAAATTCTACTGTTTTAATTTTTATTATTTACAGAAAAAGTATTTATTTAAAAATAGATGCTTTTTAGATTTTCATTTTTTAAATATTTATAATCATAAACTGTTAATGTATTTTAAAAGACAAATTATTACATAAATTTTATAACTGTAAGTTTTATTGTTGAATTTAAAAAAGTGACTGTTTTTAATCTGATTCTGATCTTGTTGAATGTAACAATTGATAAATTGAGTTTTTCAAATCACAGTAATAAAACAAACCATTGCTAACACTTTTTTTAATCATTTATCATCAAAACTGAAATGATTTCATTAACTCAAATAACATTTTATTGTGTTGTTTAACATTCAGTTCTGAACATTGTTTTAACATGCACTGATAAAAGTAACTGGTTTTATTCACACTGATAGCGCATGCCAATAAGCACTGTGTAAGTGGGGTTTGTTTTATGTTGTTTTTTACATCAAAACCCAAAACACCAATGATTGGGATTTCCTTTTAGCTTTTGCTTTTTGGAGATGGAATTTGTTAGAAATTAGAGAATAAATGTGTTTATCCAGTCTGCTTTTTCACCAATATTTTTTTTTTCATAGATTAATTTCTACAGTGACAGCTGTCCAGATTTATAAACTAAAGCTTTTCACGTTTTCATTTCAGCATCATACCTGACATCAGTGGTTGATTATTTTCTCACTGTATATATATTTTTTTTACATCACTTTTACAGGTTTACATGAAACACACTTTAAATGGTAACTTTTTATCAAAATACCGACTGGTTCACACCATAAATTTCTTGCCTGGTATTAGTTTTCATTAACCATATTCAGCTCAGTTCTGTAGTTTAGTATCAAAGCAAATTACCATCGCTCTGACTCTGAAAGTAACAAAAAGTTCTTTAAATATATATATATATATATATTGTATTAAACGTTAAAGGTTTTATTATTTACATTTGTTTTTTAAAATTTAGTTTAAATAAACACTTTTATTTTAATAATTTTCAGATTCATCCATCAAAATTTGTTAATTAAATTTTGTTAACAGCACTGCACAAATTAAAAATAATCACAATTTGTATTGCTCTTATTAATATTTCAAATGGTAATATTCATCTTTAAAGTCAGTATCAAAGTTATCTTAACTAGTAGAATATGACCTCATATCACACAGATAAAGATAAATAATAAGTTTTAGTCAGTTGTAAATAACTACTTCAGGTATTAAAATGTTCTGATACCATTGAAGTTTTCAGTTATTTTTGTTAATAAAATAAAAAGCTTTCTTTCTATTTAATTTTTAAATATATTTATTTATTTATTTAATAGCCTTGATAAGAATAATTGATACAAATTGTGATTTAAAGTTATAATGATTCATCAAAACATATTTTTGAAAATAATCTTTTTTAATGGTGTTTAATAGCATGAGCTCAAAGTTCATTGATTTTTGTCTGTCTGTCTGTCGTTCTGTCGTTCTGTTTGTTCTGCTGTCTTTTTTCTGTCAATGAATGTTTTCTTTCCTGTTAAACTATTTGTTTCCAAACAGCTGCAGAAAGAGTCATCAACAAACTGCATGTGATGTGAGGAGTAAACAGTGTTAATTATTTATTTATTTTCAGGTTTTCTCTGCTCAGCCTTGAACAGTCAGGACTTTTAGTTATTTAATTTCATTTATTTTCCCTACACAACATGAATATTTAAATCTTGGATTACTTTCAGTAAAACTATTAGTAACTTTTTCCTAAGATTCTAACTCTAATTGTTCCACTCATGTTAAAAAACTAAATTTCATAAATACATTTCGTAATAATCTTCACAATCAATTATTTTCATTATTAGTATGAAAACTTATTAAATAATCATTGTAATGATATCTGCCATTGTCCTCAGTATAAAGTGAAAAGAAGGTGACAGAAAGATAACAAAACATTTCATCTATAATCTATATGAATTAAGAAACATTTTATGTTTCAGGTAAATGTGGTGAAGAAATATATTTCACAGGTACTTAATGTCAGGCAGTATAAATAGAGAAATGTCTGATCTATTTCAGGGCGGAGGGATTACATGTGAGGGAAGGGATGATGCTAAAGAATATGCTGATATCCGGTCAGCCATGAAAGTTCTTATGTTTGAAGAGTCAGAAATTTGGTCCATTCTGAAAATTCTGGCTGCTTTACTCCACATGGGAAACATCAAATACAATGGTATTTTTTAAATTCATTAATAATATCATCAAATACAATGGTAATTTTTAAATTCTTTAATAATATCAGAAATAATGGTATTTTTAAATCCATTAATAACATCTTCAAATACAATGGTATTTTCTAAATTCATTAATATCATCAAATACAATAGTATTTGTTTAATTCATTAATAATATATCTGTATTCACTGTATTTTAATATTTGTGTGTGTGTGTGTGTGTGTGTGTGTGTGTGTGTGTGTGTGTGTTGATATTCCTTTGTATTTATGCTCTTATTTTATAACAGTTTTGTTTTCCAGCAATAGAAATAATAATTATATTAAATTATTTTCTTATTCCTTACATATTTATAGTGTTTTTAAATACATTTTTAATTGACAATTGAAAAATAATTGTATTAATATATATATATACTGTTATTTCAGTGGATTTATATAATTTTCTTTAAAATACTTCTATATATGTGTGTGTGTATATGTATATGTATATGTATATGCATATGTGTATATGTATATGTATATGTATATGTATATGTATATATGTATATGTATATATATATATATATATATATATAGATATGTATATATGTATGTATATATATATATATATATATATATATATATAGATATGTATATATGTATGTATATACATACATATATATATATATATTTATATATTAAATACTTTTTTATTTAGTTTGAAATGATAATTGGATTTTTAAATACATAATTATTAATATTTATTTATTTATGTGTTTCTTTTTCAGCTATTGAAGTTGATCACATTGATGCAACAGAAATTCAGGACATTGCCTACATCAACAGAGCAGCACGTCTTCTAGAAGTATGTCTTCAAATTTATATCTCTGTAAAATTTTATTTTTCTTCTTACATTTTGATCAAGAATTAACTTTTTGCATTACTAAAAAATTAATGGTACTTTGGTGTGCTAATTTGTAACTAATATTGATGTTTGTTAACTAAAATAGTTATAGTCAAAGTAATGTGTGTTAGTTACCATGGTAACTAGTTTTAAAACAGGTGTACTTAATCTAATGTTTGTTACTGTGATAACTGGTTTTAATAAAGTTATAGTCAATGTAATGTATGTACACAATGGTAAGTAGTTTTAAAAAAATAGTTATAGTTAATTTATGTATGTTACCATGGTAACTAGTTTTTGATGCTTTCTTGGTTTTGTAGGTGAATGCGCAGGACATGATTGACTCTCTAACGACAAAGACAATTTTCACGAAGGGTGAGAGCGTCACATCCACCATGAACAATGTTTCAGCCATCGATGTGCGGGACGCATGTGTCAAGGGAATTTATGGTCGTCTGTTTGTCTGGATTGTAGACAAAATCAATGCGGCCATTTTCCGTCCTAAAGAAAGTCCGTCCCACTACCGTAAATCCATTGGAGTCCTGGATATCTTTGGCTTTGAAAATTTTGACACAAATAGGTCATTAGAAAACAAACTTTCATGTTTAAAGTAACATTATCATTGCACACTCACTCAGATGTGTAAGAGAAAAAAAATGTACTTAAAATTATTGCAGATATAAATTTAATTTTAAATCTGATTTGATTTAACTCATTTCTTACATAAAATTCAACAAGAACAACAGTAATAATTCACTGAATAAAGTATAGACCAAATTTAACAGTATGAAACCAGTTACATTGATAACTGTCACATTGTAATTTATAACATATCCTGAATATTTTATTAGTGATAACTACCAAATTGTCTTAATAAAGGTAAAATATCCATATTTCTCTTTCATTTGCTCTCTAAAGTTAAATAGTAAAATGGTTGTTTTGTTTTGATTTTAGTTTTGAACAACTTTGTATCAACTATGCTAATGAAAATCTTCAGCAGTTTTTTGTGAGACACATTTTCAAACTGGAACAGGTAGATAAAGTCTTGTTACTATGGCAACATGCAAAGCTTTTTTTTTGTGAATCTTGTTTCTAACACAGTTCAAATATATGTGATATGTCTAAAAAATGTCACAATAACAACATGCAGTTTTAAAATGTATTTTAAAACGTAGCAGATTAATGAGTTTAATCTACCAGTCAAGTCAGTTAGAAATCAGACAAAATAATTTTGTGAAAAAGTTAAGGAGTAAACATTATATATGTTAATACCACTTCTTTTTTTTGTCCAAAGATGAGAGCAGAGGTACTAAATTCCTAGAATTTACAAATAAAATACATTTCTTTTCAGCAAAATATTATATTGAAAATTTTAAAAAAGTGTACAGAATAAATTAAAAGATTAAAAAACCTGATGTTGTTTACAGCAAGAATACAATCTGGAGGGAATCAACTGGCAACACATTGAATTCATTGACAACCAGGACGCTCTTGATCTCATTGCCGTCAAACCCATGAACATCATGGCTCTTGTTGATGAAGAAAGCAAATTCCCACAGGTATGGTTTTTTTGTCTTTGCCTGCTTTATAATTAACTTCTTTTACTGATCTTATCATTATCATTACTGTTATTGATACTACTTCAGGATTTATTATTATTATAATTATTATTGTTGTTGTTGTTGTTATATATTATCATTATCATCACATTATTATTATCATTATTATTATTGTTCTATTTTGTTTTTATTATTATTATTTTTATCAGTGTCATCATTATCATCATCATCATTATTATTACTGTTATTATTAATATTTTCATTATAATATTGAAATACATTTCATACATATACCTGATATCTACAAACAGTAGATTATTTTATTTTTATTTTTCACATTATTATTATTATTATTTTTTATTATTTGTTTTTAATGTTTTTATTGCCATTGATACAGTTGTTAAATACTCTTTCAGGGGACAGATCAGACAATGTTGAACAAACTGCATCAACATCATCGCAGCAATAACAACTATCTGAAACCAAAGTCATCACACAACACAACATTCGGACTCAACCACTTTGCTGGTGTTGTCTTCTATGACAGTGAAGGTTTGTACATGAACAAAGAGGTTACACCAAATATCAGTCTGTTTGTCTCCCAAACTGTCTGTCTGTATCTTTGTATCTATCTATCTATCTATACTTACATATATATTCTTATGTAAGATAGTATCTATATATAAGTAAGTATCTATATGTAATATATATATATATATATATATATATATATATATATATATATATATATCAGTAGTATATATATATATATCTATATGTAAGTATATATATATATATATATATATAAGTATGTATGTATGTATGTATGAATATATGTATATCTGTCTGTCTATCTATCTCATACATTTTCCCATTTATATAGGATTATTGTTCTAGTTATATCCTGTTACTTCATTTTTGTCATATTTATATCTTAACAGATATTTACACTTTATTTTTTTACTAAATATTTATGTCATTAATAGTGGGTTTTTCTTAAATTTCAGGATTTCTAGAAAAAAATCGAGACACTTTCAGTGCTGATCTAATTCAGCTGATTCAGACGTCCAAAAATAAATTTCTCAACAGACTCTTCTCTACAGACATTTCCATGGTAACTATTTGAAAAATTTATTTTTGCCCTATGACTTTTAAAAAATATATTGCATCATTTTAGTTTTTACTCATCTGTTGATTTTTTTCAGTTTAGATTTTCAAATTTGTGTTTATAATACAAAATGATTCATGGTTCTAAATAGATGTCTTCAAGAGCAAAAGTATTTATAAAGTTCAAAATGTTTGGTTTCTATAGGGAATGTGAAGATAGGTATCTCATTGCTCAGTGCAAATTAGATTTATTTCGTACTTACGATAGTGAATATCACAAATGTTGTTTCAGTGTACAGGAAACAGACTCCAGAAAAAAAGCGTTCAGTGTTTGTTGTGAATTAAATTTCTTTGTATTTATGCTGGTGAATGTTAATAATGTTTCATTTCAGTATAGAGAGAACATGAAAAAAAATTCTCATTCCTTGGCAAATTTAGAGTTTTAAAAATTTATAATATAGAATGTTAAAAATAATTTATTTCTGTCTACTGGGAACATGAAAAAACAGGTCTCATTGCTTTGTATAGTTAGATTTAAAAAAATTTATAATGCAGAATGTTAAAAATGGATGTTAAAAACAGACATAAAGAAAAAAGCTCTCATTGCTTGGTATAAGTTGCTGTGTTAAAAATAAAAAAATTTCGTGTGTACAGGGAAGAGAGGCAAGGAAAAGAGCTGTTGTTGCTTGGTATAATTAGTTTTTCCAAAATTTGATAATGTAGAATGTTAAAAACATTTTGTTTCTATGTACAGGGGACAGACACAAGGAAAAGAGCTCCCACCCTGGCGGCTCAGTTCAAGAAGTCTCTGGACTCTCTGATGAGAACACTGGGAACATGTCAGCCATTTTTTGTCAGATGTATCAAACCCAACGAGTTCAAAAGACCTCATGTATGCTGTATATCTACTTGTATCTTTACTGACAGATTTCAGATTTAAATAAGCCCAGTGATATTTGTATATATAAAACTTTGTTACAATAAGAAGAATATATTATGACTATTTTATCACTGTTAAATGCTGTGTTATGTTAATCTTCTATTAATAACTGAATGTTATTATCACTGCTGTTAACAGATATTTTAAGATTTTGATATATGATTGTCACTCCTGTTATAAGGTATGTTATATTAATCTGTTATTAATATCAATATATTGTTATTTTGTGACAGATGTTTGACAGAGAGCTGTGCTGTAAACAGCTGAGATATTCTGGTATGATGGAAACAATCCGTATCAGACGTGCAGGCTATCCAATCAGACACAAATTTAAAGACTTTGTTGATCGATACCGTCTCCTTGTCAATGGGATCGGCCCCTCCCACAAAGAGGACTGTCTGCAGGCATCCAAGAAAATCTGTAGTGCCATTTTACAGACATCAGATTATCAGCTGGGAAGAACCAAAGTCTTCCTCAAGGTATGTCTGATATTTGTTATTAGAAGTCACTTTGAATCACTTGTGTCAGTATTTATGATTACCTGAAATAAAAAACCTGTTTCACTCTGTAAAACAAACAGTTAATCACTGTTTCATTAAAGATACAAAATAAGCTTTAATTATGTTTTCAAAAAGCTCATATATAGTTTTGTAAACACTTATTAACAATTTGTTTTCTTTCCATGAAAAAAGATTACATAAATTATTGTTACCGATGATAGTGTACAGCATTACTGACATCAGTGTCAGAGTAGAGATTGTCAATTCTGTAGAAGTATTTATATAAATCAATATTACACCTACTTTCTCAATGTCTATCAGTGTGAAAATGAATACTGAAATATTATAGTTAACAGAAATGTAGAGAAGATTTTTGATTGTTTTCAGGATGCACAAGATGCTTACCTGGAGCAGCAAAGAGAGTTAACCCTGACAAAGAAGATCCTTGTACTGCAGAAGACAATACGCATGTGGCACTGTCGACGTCGATTCCTGAAGATGAGACAAGTCATCATCACCATCCAGTCAGCTTGGAGGACATTCCATGAACGTCGCAAGTTTGTCCAGGTAAACATTGTTTTTAAAACTGTTGTATACACATGCAGCGTTAGTGTCAGTGAATATCATTAAACATAAAAAAAAAAAAAACCTACTGTTTGACCTGGTGAATTTAAAATGTGTACAGGTATCATTAAGTAATAGTTCATTCACATCCATTAAAGTTAAGAGTTCATTTTCTTGTTGTTTACATATTGTTTGCTTATCATAGATGAAACAGGACTATTTGAAACTACAAGGAATGTGTCAATTTTGAATACTCACATGTTTACACATTGTTTACTTATTGTAGATGAGATATCCTTTACAAGCAGTGTGTCGATCTTTAATTTGATATTTGTTTACACATTGTATACATATTGTTTACATATTGTTTACACATTGTTTACTTACTGTAGATGAGACAGGCATATCTGAGGCTTCAAGCAATGTGTCGATCTCGAATACTCACAGCTCGTTACAATGTGTTGAGAGGAATGATCATCAATTTCCAGGTTGATATGTGTCTCTCTCTGTTTTCTAAAGACCTCGTTCACATTTTCCTCTATTTCATACAATCATTTTTCTATATCTGATCATTTCATTTTTGTTCATTTTTAAAGAGTTCTATAAGAATACATATTATTTAGATTTAGATTTTTCAATTTTTGTTTGATCTGTCTAGTTTTTTATTGTTTTCCAATACATTGTTTCTTTTTCATGATTTATATAATGTTACATGCTTTATTTCTTTTACATTAGTTGTAATAGCATGGTGAAATTCCAATTAATATATTTTGATATGCAGGAAAAGATACATTTTATATGAAAATAATAATTTTTAGTTTTAATACTTTAATAAAAATCATAATAAAAAAAAATGAAAATGAAAATGACTAAATAATAATAATAATAAGAAGAAGAAGAATTAGAAAAAGATGAAAAAGAAGGAGAAGAAAAAGAAGAAGAAGAAGAAATAAATACAGGATTTCTTACTGAACATTATTTTATTTCAGAGTTATGCACGTGGTTTTCTGGTTCGACGCTGGGTACAGAAGAGAATGGTGGCCATTGTCAGAATCCAGGCTGCTCTGCGAACTATGATAGCCAGAAAGAAATACCGCAGAATGCAGATAGAGGTATTTTCTACGTTTAATTATCACTGATTATTTCATACACTTGAAAATTATATATTGTTGAAATAATGTTATTAAATGAAAAGAAATTTAGTATGTCACTGCAGAGAAATTTTACAAACAATAAATTTGGCTCTTTATAACTTTATTATAATTTATAGCTTTTCATATTGTAATATTTCCTGATTACAGAAAGTATTTTAAAAATGATTAATAATATGCTGTGATAAAGTAACTGAAAATGGATACATTACTAGTATTTGGTATTTCCAGTGAATGCAGTAATGTGTGTGCATGTATGTTTGTGTGTTAGTGTTTGGTATGTGGATGTGGGTACAAGTGTGTGTGTGTGTGTGTGTGTGTGTGTCTGTATATGCATGTGTGTATATATATATATGTATATGTATATGTGTGTGCATGTATGTTTGTGTGTTAGTGTGTGAGTATATGTAATATATGTCTACATTTACAATGTATGTATTTGTGTGTATATGTATATGTTTGTGTGTATATGTATATATTTGTGTGTATATGTATATGTATGTATGTATGTATATATGTATTTGTGTGTACATATGAATGTATAGATGTATGTGACGCAGTGAGATGTACATTAAAATATATTGTTATTCTCAGTATGCCAAGAGACTGGAGGCAGAGCGGATTAGACAGGAGGAGGAGAAGAAACTGAGAAAACAGATGAACACCAAGAAAGCCAAGGAAGAGGCAGAAAGACATCATAGGGTTAGAACTCCTCTACTTCAGTAGCGTTTACTGTAAACTAGTTCATATAAACCTTATCAAACTCTGTTTATTAAAAATGTTAATATTCTGCTATATCTAACACTCTTTTTACATTCATTATTGCTCTCATTATCATTATTATTATTTATTGTTCTTGCTTTTGTTGATATTTGTTAGATCATTTTAAATCAATTATTATTATTATTATTATTATTGTTGTTGTTGTTGTTGTTGTTGTTATTAAGGAGCGTCTGGCGATGATAGACAAGGAGGTGGTTGAGGAGGAGCAGAAACAGAAGCAGGAGGCTATGTACATAAAGGAGAGACTGAAACAGGCTGAGATTGACAGAGACCAAGATGTTAATGAGTCAGCATTGGTCAGTGAACCCAAAACCCCCCCACTATACATGCACTTACTCAGACAATACACACACACACACACACACACACACACATTCACAGATATACACACAAATACTATCATAGAATATGCAGACAATATGCAGACAATACACAGACAATATGCATATACACACACTACAAAAAAACATGTTTTCATATTCATAGAGACCAAGATGTTGATGTTGATTGTGTGTGTGTGTGTGTGTGTGTGTGTGTGTGTGTGTGTGTGTGTGTGAATGAGTGAGTGTGTACATACTTGACATCCACAGACAGTGAAAAAAATAAAACATTAAGATAAAATGGTGTTTCAGGTGGAACAGCTGTTTGGATTTGTTAGTGAAGATACTGGGATGCCAGGCATTTCTAAAGGTCAAGGTCCTACTGCCTTCCAGGTGAGTTATATATATTTTATTTTATTTTGGGTTTATTTTACTGGATATTTTTCATTACATGATTATTATAACTATTGTTTTTATTTTTTCTATTTTTTAGTTTGTATATAAATGATAAAAACTAAAAACATTTAGATAAAATAACAACAGTCTGCAATAATAATAGTGATAATAATCACGTAATGAAAAACATTCAGTGAACTACGAAAAATGTGTGACATAGAATTAATTACATGTATATGTATTAACTAAGAATTTTTGATTAACTTCAGATAATGTGATATGATGTGTTTACAACACAAATGTTGGTTAGTATTTCATGAAATCAGAATAATGATACATTACTGTGTTGATTATTATTTGATGATTATGTTTACAACACACACTGTTGTTGTTGTTTCAGGACCTCGAGGTAAAGGTAGTCGAACACCAGGAGAACGGTATTGACGTTGGTGAGATCACCATTGGCACACATGATGAGGACGATGAGGATATCAGAGAGTACAAGTTTTCTAAGTTTGCTGCGATGTACTTCCAGTCAAATGCCACTCATACTTACATCCGCAAAGCTCTTCGACAGCCACTCCTACCAATGAGAAACGAGGGAGACCAGCTCGTATGACACTTTTATATTATAATAACACCTTATTAACTTCATTATTAAAATAACAAAAATCACAGATATCAGCTTGTATGTAACTTTTATATTATAATAACACCTTATTAAATTCATTATTAAAATATCAAAAACTCAGATACAGCTTGCATGTCACTTTTATATTATCATGCTAAAAAACCCAACATTTATATCAGAATAACTAATATCATGCAGAAATGAGAAAAGTTTGTATGTATCTTTTATATTATCATATAATATTTTATAAAAATAAACACGTTATCAAAATAACACTGAGAAACAAGACAACATATGTTTCTTTTTTCTTTATCTTATTAATACCTTATCAAAAAACAAAAAAAAATACTTTTACCATTGTCAGTCAAGCATTATCAGCTTTTGTGTAACTTTTATATCAGATTCATCATGTTAACTTTATTAAGAAAATATTATAAAATCATAGATAAAAACCTATATGTGATTTTTATATCAAATTTATCATATTTTGTCAACTTTTTTATTGAAATAGCTAAAATCACTGACATCTGCTTCTGTATGAATTTTGTAATAATTTTTTATTAATAATATTAATACTTAATTTTAAAAAACAAGAAACCAGAAACAAAACACTATTAATATGATAGTTGAAGCCACTGAGAAACAAGGTAGGCTGGCTTGTAATTTTGTCTGTAGTTACATAAAAACAGTAAAAATAAACAAGTATTTTTATGCTGAAAATGCTAAAAGGTTAACACTTTGACAAAAATACACAGCTAGTTTTGAGTGTATTTAATATGCACAATTTCTCTTTATGTTAATTATTGTTTTCCCCTTCTAGGCTGCTCTTGCTGTTTGGATAGTAATTCTGAGATTCATGGGAGATTTGCCTGAGCCAAAATACCACACTGCAATGGCTGAATCCAGGGTAAACAACAACTTTAAGTTTTTTATTTCTTTTAATTTTCTGTCTTTTATTAAAATAAACTTCTTAGAAATACTGGTACTTTCTTCTCAAACAAAGCAAAATCACTGTAACATGGTCAATTAAATATTTCTCAATTAAATATTTTAAAACTGTATTAAACTAGTGTATACTGATATTAGAAATCTGATTGAATCAAAGTAAATGTGTGTGTGTGTGTGTGTGTGTGTGTGTGTGTGTGTGTGTGTGTGTGTGTGTGTGTGTGTGTGTTTGTCAGAGAGAGAGAAGTGTATTTAAAGTTAAAGATAATTAATAAATACATGAACTTTTACATGAAAGAATGAGAGAAATAAAGTACGAGAAAAATACTGCACATTATCTTCACATTGTTTTGGTTTAAGTATGAATTATGAGTATTGTATTGACAAGTGCTTTATTTTTTAACTTTCAGGACAACACACCAGTGATGTCAAAGATCTACTCAACTCTTGGACGTAAGTTCAATAAGAAAGATCTAGAGGAAGCAATGAGATTGGGCGAAGATCTGGTGAGTGTGGTAAATATAGCACGCTTGTTTCTTTGCATTTCATTAAGCTCTAACTACTGTTTAGTTCTTTTCAGCTTCTTTCTGTGTGTCTCTACTGCTTGGCTCTGCCAGTTGCTTCACGTGTCACCGAGCAGTTGATTCACATGTCACTGACGAGTTGATCATGTGTCACTGATGAGTTGATTCACATGTCACTGATGAGTTGATTCACATGTCCCTGACGAGTTGATTCATATGTCATTGTCCTTGGAGTTTGAAAACATGACACGAAATTTTACATCATTGTGTGATCAAAGACACATTGTAATAATCTTATTGGATACCAAGTTGTAAACATCTTTACAACTGTAGTTATGGTTGCCAGAGAGACTAACTTACAAAAAATTAAATTATATATATGGAACAATAATTTATGTTCTCATCTGTGGCCAATCATTTCATTGGATTTTAAGGAAGTGAAGCATCAATGTGATTGGATAATGAAAACAGAAATGTAATTTCACTGGTCAGATAAACGACTGATGCAGAACAGAGTTAAAGCTATGAAGACGTCCGACTTCGTGAGATCTAAGCTTTGTTTTTCTCATCATTTTGATTATTTGCACAGTTTGTAGAATGTTTTTGACTCTTAGCTTGCCAGCCAGCTTTGATTGGTGATCATTTTAACATAAATAATATCAAGTAACGTTTCAACTAATATTACAGTTTAAAATGCTGTATAAGACATTTCCATTTTGTAGGAACCAGTTACACATTTGTTAATAACTGTTGCTTCAAGCTTATGATTGCTGAATAAGAGCATTTTTAATTTTGTTACAGCTGAACGGAAATTAATTATATATATATATATTTTTTTTTTTTAAACAGTGTTGTTGGATTAGGGTAAAAAAGGCTTTGATACTGACATATTAAAACATATAGATTCAGTTGAAGGTGTTTAACATAGACAGCTAGCAAGCTAAGAGTAATGTGTTTTTGTGATAATGTTTCCAAGCAATTCTTGTTGTACTAACAAGTGAAATTAATTTTAATATTGTGTTAAAGTATAGAATTTAGTATTATGTAATCTGTGTAGGAGTAAATATGATTAAAAGTTAGTCTGTTTAGAATATTTTAGCAACATTAAACATATTTAAATGTTAGATTTAATTTATGTTTGCTTTGCTGCATAATGTTTAAAAATTACTGCTTATGTATTGTGTAGATAATTTTAATTATTATGGTACACAGTATAATTATTAGATTACTGCGTTATACTAAATTATTCTGTGAAGCATTATTTTGTACAGATAAGTGAATAATGAATTTAACTGAACATAAGGCTTGTAAAACTTTATGATACATTTTTATAATAAATGTAATAGTGATTTGATATTTTAAAAATTTTATGGTAAATGTTACAATGTTATGGTATTTGTTAAATTTTTATAGTAAATGATATGCTGTTATGGTATTTGTTAAATTATTATGGTAAATGTTATGCTGTAAAGGGATTTTTAATTTTTTTTATGTTAAATGTTATACTTTTATGGTATTTATTAAATTTTAAAAATAAATATTATTCTGTTATAGTACAGATTGAATTGTTATGGGGCATGTTAAACTGTTATGTAAAATTAATTGACATTAAAGGAACGAGAACAACCTGGGTATGCCCGGAACACAGCAAGCAGACGTAAGAAGAACATCATCTCCCTGACTCTGAAGAAGAAGTCGAAGCTGACAGACGAAGTAAGACACAAACTGCAGGAGTATGACACTGTTGGCAGCGGCAATGCACTACTTGAAGATAGACCCATGTCCAATCTAGAAAAACTACATTTCATTATTGGCCATGGCATCCTCAGACCTGATCTCAGGTATATCAGATATATATATATATTTATTGTGAACAAATCTTTGTTTTTTTGTTACAAGTAGAGGATTTTAAATATATAATAATAATAATAATAATAATAATAATAAAAAAAATATTGATAATAATTCATTAAATTTTATTTTATTCTATATATAAAAATTTATGCAGCAGCATATTTAGGTAAAGCTAAACAAATAGTGATGTGTTAATGTTGAATATAAAGTTAGTAAAATATTTCATAGATGAAGTAGACTCTGTGATATCTGTAAAAAATGTAAAAATGTTTCAAAGACAAAGTGTATTGTTAGATATTTGTAATAAATGTAAAAATGTTTCAGAGATGAAGTGTACTGTCAAATATATAATAAATGTAAAATTGTTTCAGCTGTGAAGTGTATGGAGATATCTGTAATAAATGTAAAAACTGTTTTAGAGACAAAGTGTATTGTCAGATATTTGTAATAAATGTAAAAATGTTTCAGAGATGAAGTGTACTGTCAGATATCTGTAATAAATATAAAATTGTTTCAGCTGTGACGTGTATGGAGATATCTGTAATAAATGTAAAAATGTTTCAGAGATGAAGTGTATTGTCAGATATTTGTAATAAATGTAAAAATGTTTCAGAGATGAAGTGTACTGTCAGATCTGCAAACAGCTGACTCAGAACCCATCCAAAGGAAGCCATGCTCGAGGCTGGATTCTTCTGTGTCTGTGTGTGGGATGTTTCCCACCTTCAGAAAAGGTAAAGTGAAAATTGGCATTCATTTTTATTTTTTATTTATTTATCTCTTTTTCATTGTCCTACATTATTTTCATTTGCTTATGTTAGTCTGGGTGTCAGTCTGTGTCATGTCAAAACATTGTGTTCATCTTTATTTTTGTTTTTTTATAACATTTTGTAATAGCAACAAAAAAAATTGTGCATTAAATTTTGTCTTTTTTGTCTTGTTTTGTTTTTGCTTTTTTTTTTTTGTAGATTTTTTAATATTGTAATGTTTGATCTTTTATTGTTGTTTTACAATTTAAAACTTGTGCACGATGTACTTAAGAAATTTAATAATACTTAATTTGTTTTCGTATACTGTTTTAGCTGGTGAAATATTTATGAAATTTCATAATGTTACACAAATGTTATTCAGCTAGTGAAGTAGTTAAGAAACTTAATAATGTTATATAAATGTTATTTTAGCTGGTGAAGTATTTAAGAAACTTCATACAAGATGGTCCGCCTGGTTATGCACCATACTGTGAAGAGCGACTGAGAAGAACTTTTTTTAATGGACCAAGAAATCAGCCACCCAGCTGGCTTGAACTACAGGTACTCTGAGTTACTGTTTTATATAACTTGTACATTTATATACAAGTTAAAATAAATAGACTTATTTTTCAGTGGAACAAGATACAAACCAGTCATATATGTTTTCCATTTTACTCATATAAATGTTTTCTTAACCTCATATTTCAGATAAATATTTCATAAATACTTGATTAGTCATGTTCAAAAATACTTCAAAATATATTTACTTTTAATATAAAAATGTACAAACATCACTTTAATCAACAGTCTTTGGTTTCACTCTGTTTTAAAAATTGAATTTTTGTCCCATTACAGCTGGTAATTTATAGTCTGTATCCTAGTATTTGATAATAAATTATTATTTTATTTTGAAAAACTTAATTTCAGGCTACAAAGTCAAAAAAGCCATTGATGCTGCCAATAACTTTCATGGATGGTAACACCAAGACATTGCTAGCTGATTCGGCCACCACAGCAAGAGAACTGTGTCAACAGCTGTCTGACAAAATAGGACTAAAAGATCAGTTTGGCTTCTCACTATACATTGCTCTGTTTGACAAGGTCAGTACTAGTTACTGCGATGTGTTTGAAATTTTAACATAATTTATTTTATAACCAGTTTTCTGCATTGTGTTTTATATACTAAACATTTGAACCTAAATTATTTTATAATCTATTTTCTTCATTGTGGTTTATAGCTAAAATTTTAACATAATTTATTTTATAACCAAGGTTCCACAGTATGTCTCAATTTTGAAAATTATTTTAGATTTCATTAATTAACTCAGATTTAATCCAGCCTTTTTTTAAATTGTAAACTAAATAAATAAGAATTTGAGAATGTATCTGTTTTTACTAAATGTCTTCTTTATTCAGGTGTCCTCTCTAGGAAGTGGAGGAGATCATGTCATGGATGCAATATCTCAGTGTGAACAGTATGCAAAGGAGCAAGGAGCCCAGGAACGTAATGCTCCATGGAGACTATTCTTCAGAAAGGAGATCTTTGCCCCATGGCATGACCCAAGTGAGGATCCTGTTGCTACAAATCTCATCTACCAGCAGGTGGTCAGGGGCATCAAGTTTGGCGAGTACAGGTGTGATAAGGTAAGTCACTGTCAGCATTTATTTATTTAACCTTGAAATAGTGGACACAAGAAAAGTGTTAACTGTATATAATAGTTATTATTAATATTAATGCTATTGTTGTTGAGGTTGTTAGATATTTTAAAATAAAACCCCCAAACAACTCTACTGTAACATATTACAAAGAATCATTAATTAGTGTATTATTACTTGTTTAACAATTTTTTTTTTTTTCAGCTGTATGGTTTTTACAGTAACAATATATAATATTTGACACTGTTGTTTTTTCTTTATTCATACTCTGGTTTGGATCTTAATCAGCAGATACTTCAGTGTTCAGTCTCATTTAATTTAGCTTCTTAGCTATCATTTTATTCTTTTATTTTTATTTTAACTTTTTGATTCATAGCAATGGTGTAATAAATAATTAAATTGGAAATGTAATATAACAGATATATATAGTACGATAGACATGTCAGTCATAGAAACAGTTGTGTGCTAGTTTTCACAGTAAATATTTGTATACTACTTTATGTTAGGATGAGGATCTTGCAATGATTGCATCCCAGCAGTACTATGTGGACTATGGCAACAACCTGAACCCAGAACGTCTGCAATCACTGTTGGCATCATACATACCAGACTCATACCTTCAGAAGCCAAATGCCATACAATTCTGGATGACTCCAGTTGTGAGCAAACTGAAGAGCCCCTATTTCTCCAACGAGAGGATAAAACCACTGAAGGTGAAGGAGGACATTGTCAGTTACGCTAAGTACAAGTGGCCTCTCCTTTTTTCACGGTTCTACGAGGCTTACAAGTTTGCTGGTCCTAGCTTGCCAAAGAATGATGTCATCATCGCTGTCAACTGGACTGGAGTCTATGTTGTTGATGACCAGGAACAAGTGTTGTTGGAGTTGTCTTTCCCTGAAATTACTGCAGTTTCCAGCAGTCGGTAAGTTAATTTAAATAACTGATATTTAATTGCTAGATTATCAAGTTCTACAATATGTCATGTCTAATACTTGTTACATTTATATTTTTTTATCTTACAGCAAATATGGTGTGTTTGTAATGTGACACTAGTTCATAATTTTTTGATTTATTAATCATTAATGAAAATCTTTTTAAAAGTATGCAAAATATAGTAAACATACATGCTTCTTCACTAGTTTTAAATATTAGATTCTTTAACGGTTTTTTTATTAAACAACTGAAAAATCATTATTGAATGACAAATATAATGTAAACATTTGTTTGATTACAAAATTCATGTTAAGTTAACATATTTATGTTAATATATTAATATTATTGAACTAATCTAATGAGTAACCCTATTGATAATTTGTGGTTTCTGTAGAACTGGCAAGATGCACGGTCAGAGTTTTACCCTGGCCACAGTGAAAGGACATGAATACACATTCACATCACCAAATGCTGAGGACATCAAAGATCTTGTTGTCACCTTCCTGGAGGGCCTCAAGAAAAGATCAAAATATGTCATTGCCATCCAAGACTATACAGGTAAACATGACATTAAGGACACACTCACACACACAGATATATATATGTGTGTTTAATTTATCAAACTACTATTATTATTGTTGTTGTTGTTGTTTTATTCAGGTGAGGGATCAACATTCCTCAGTTTCAACAAGGGACATCTGATCGTGTTGGACCAGGAGAGTGGAGAGACTGTGATGACTTCAGGATGGTGTTACGGTGAGAATGTCCACACTGGCACCAAGGGTGACTTTCCTGCTGAGTGTGTCTATGTACTTCCTACCATTACCAAACCACCAAATGAGATCCTGGTGAGTGACGAGTTTAGTTCATTGTTAAAGTGCAGATCTGAGTTGTTTCAGTTGTCTTTCTGAGATGACCACCACAAAGAATTATCTGCCTGTTCCAACCTTTGTCAGATAATTGATACAAAAAGAATTATTTGCCTTTTCCAGCCTTCACCTCATGACTGACACTTAATAAGGGTTAATAATTCTAAAATACATTAATTCATTCTATATGCAGATATACAGTATTATTGTTTATATCATGTTGATATCTGTAATGTGAATTTATTAATATCTTTTTTTTCAGAATCTCTTTGTCCAGTCAGGTGACCAGACACAGAAAATGCTGGCCCCCACCACAGAGGAGATAGAGGGCCAATCTATGAATGAAAAATCTCACACTCTGGAACAGTACTCATATGATCACTTCAGGTAATCCCATTGTTTTCATAGAAACTAATTATCATTAATTAATCATATTACTCTTTACATTCAGTCCTCAGGGTATAACAAAAGACCAACAAAACATTTATATTTATGTTTAAATTCAGCAGAGTTGCAGTGCTCTAAAGACCCTTGATTTTAATCAAAGATCCTAAACATAATTTGTTCTTTGATAGTGATATCATTATTGATAGTGACTGTAGGCTGTATTCTATGAAAATAATTATCTCTGTGGTCATGTATAAAGAAATGTGAATGTGTTACAGGGCACCACCCAAGAGAACACTGAGCAAGACACTGCGAGCTCCAAACAGACGCAGGAATGAAGAGCTGTGGAGGCACTCAAAAGAACCTCTCAAACTGCCATTGCTGAAGAAACTCGCTGGCAAAGAGGAACAGAGCTCTGAGGCTTGCATGAGCTTCCTTGATATCCTTTCATTTTGCAGTGGTCTGCAGACAACCCTGGTCACTGGTCATCTTTGAATCATTGGTCATTGATCTTCTTTGAATCACTAGTTAGTAGTCATTAATAAATCATTACTAATCATCTGTGAACCAGTGATCAGTGGTCATCTGTGAATCACTAGCTTACAGGATGATATTATACAAATATATCTGCTTGTCTGTCTGTCTGTCTGTCTGTCTCTCTCTCATTCTGAATGAAATTATCTCCTCTCTCTTTGTAACAAAATGTTCTTTGATAATTCCTTAACTAGCATACCAATACTGAAATACATGGGAGATCACCCATCTCGTCGTGGACGAATGGCCAATGAGCTGACTGACCAGATATTTGAAGCACCACTTAGAAATGTGAGTTTGTAACAGTCATCATTAAAGTGTGCATTACTTATGCATTTAATTCACTTCAAAGTTTGTTTATTTCCCATTATTTCTTAGCTGATACTGAAGTGTTGACTTCTTTTTTCTTCTTTCTTTTGTACTTAATGATAAAGACTATGTTGATTTATTATTTTTTTTTTTTTTTATACTTTAATGAAAATACCACTTGCAGTATTTGTTTTTGGTTTCTTACATTCAATAGTATTGGATTTATTTCTACTAATGTAACTTTTAACAACAAATTTATTGTGTTTTATTTTGTGTAGGAAATCCTGCGAGATGAAATCTACTGCCAGATTATGAAACAACTGACAGATAATAAAAACAAGTAAGTACCATTTGTATCTTAGTGTTTGTGTGTGTGTGTGTGTGTGTGTGTGTGTGTGTGTGTGTGTGTGTGTGTGTGTCTGTCTGTATGAAATAGTGATGTGACATATGTATTTGTTTAATTTCAGATATATATATATATATATTTGTATGTGATAGTAATGTGATATGTTTATATATATATGCAATCATAACATGATATATATATATATTTTGTTTGTAATAGTAACATAATATATGTATTTGTATGTAACAGTAGTATGACATATATATTTGTATGTAAAAATTTGTAATGTGATATATGTACTTGTATGTGATAGTATAGTGTTTAATACAGATTTTTGTTTCGTGTGTTTTAGGACCAGTGAGGATCGAGGCTGGGAGCTGATGTGGCTGGCTACAGGTTGTTTTGCACCAAGCACCAACCTCTTGAAGGAACTGACCCAGTTTCTCCGCACCCGTCACAACACCATTGTGGCTGACTGTATAAACAGACTTCAAAAAACTCTGCGGTAAGTAATGACTTTCATAACAGGATTATAATGTTGTATCTCAGGTGATTGTTCTTAACACTTCTAAATAAACTGGAAAACTATATAGTTTGTAATGCCTTTCATATTTAAACAACTGTATTGTATCTTAAGTCATTATTTATAAAATAAATGATGTTTAATATTAACACTGTATTAAACATTCCTGTTCTAATTTAGGACAAAAAAAAAAATTAATAATAAATAAATAATCGAATTGAATTGAATTGAATTGAATTGAAATATAATATAATAAAAACTGAAATAATGTTTGTGTTTAAGAATAAATAGAATTAATGTGTTTTTCTTCTTTTTAGCAATGGGACAAGGAAGTACCCCCCACACCAGGTGGAGGTGGAGGCTATACAGAAGAAAACAACACAGATACTTCATAAAGTCTACTTCCCTGATGACTCTGATGAGGTAAACAAACGAAAAAAAATTAAACTGATAGATTAATTAATCCTTATAATTCATTTATTTTTGATAAAATTGCCACATAGTTAATGATTTAAAGTTGAAAGATGTCAGAATGGCAGTAAAGAGAGATTTTCTATATCAGGAAAAAAAAAGAATTAAAAATTAAAATATCATATAATATTGCCAGTTGTAACACATAGTATTGCTGATTGATAGATGATGAAGAAATGTTTATAAACACTCTTGATTTCAGGCTTTTGAAGTTGAGTCAAGTACAAGAGCTAAAGATTTCTGTCAGAACATTGCCCAAAGACTGGAATTACGCTCTTCAGAGGGCTTTAGTCTTTTTGTCAAAATTGCAGATAAAGGTGAAATTTTAGATGCATGAATAAAATAAACTGATTGATGCATGAATTAAAAAAAATTTTTTTAAATTGAGTGCATTTTAGAAATTCATTTTTAAGAAAAATTATAAATAATATTTAGTTAAAAAAAAGAATAATATCTTTATTATTATGATAATAATTAAACTATAATATATAATGTCAAAGAAATGTTACATGACAGTAAAAAGATAACTGTTACTAAAAGAAAAGTTTTGTTTTCAGTGATTTCTGTGCCTGAAGGAGACTTTTTCTTTGACTTTGTTCGACATCTCACTGACTGGATCAGAAAAGCAAGACCAGCTAAAGACGGTGAGTTTTACAATGAACAGTTATAAACTGATGTCAGATTTGTGTACATGCACATGCACACGTGTGTGGACATATATACATAATATTTAATTTGAAATAAAATGTTTGAAAAATAAAAGGTCTGAACTGTGTTAGCTATAACGATGATACGTTTCGATAATAATAACTGAATTTGGTTTTAAGTAACTATTTATTTTATTTTAATGTATTTTAATATGGATATTTTCAGATAGTATTTTAATTTGTGTATTTTGATTTGTATATTTTAATATGTGTATTTTAGGCTCTCCACCTCAGTTCACCTATCAGGTGTTCTTCATGAAAAAACTATGGACTAACACAGTGCCAGGGAAAGATGAAAATGCTGATTTGATCTTCCACTATCACCAGGTAAACTCACTTTGGCTCACAGCTTACATAAACATTTACATAAAACAACTATCTGGTGACTTTTTGTCATCAGTGTGAGAATAAACTCAAGTCTTCAGTGTTCACTTCATGTTTAAAGTTTGATTATTTTACAGTAAACTTAGAATTTTTATTGACCTTATTAAATTGGCTTTAATGACTTTCTGTTTATTGTTTAAAGTTTTAGGGAATATTTTCAGTTTATCACACATTTGTCACAGTTTCAGCTTTATACATTACAAAATGTTTATCATTTTTTCAACTCGTTTTCAGTTAAACTTTATGAATTATAATTATCAGTGTGTTGAGTATTACACCATATTTCAGTCACTATGATTATCAGTGTTGAGTATTATACCATATTTCAGTCTCTAAGATTATCAGTGTGTTGAGTATTACACCATATTTCAGTCACTATGATTATCAGTTTGTTGAGTATTACACCATATTTCAGTCTCTAAGATTATCAGTGTTGAGTATTATACCATATTTCAGTCATTATAATTATCAGTTTCTTATCATGTATTCCTTACTTTTAATATATATTTGAGATAACTTCAGTGTGATATTGATTGTTTGTTTAAGGTAATTTTAGTTGGTGTTGATGTTTTGGTTAAGATAATTTCAACTGATGTTGACGTTTCAGGAGTTGCCAAAGTTGTTGCGTGGTTATCACAAATGTAGTCGCGAGGAGGCTGCACAGCTTGGTGCTTTGATTTATCGTGTCAAGTATGGAGATGACAAGAAAAACATTTCTCTCTTACAGTAAGTCATTATCTCACAAGTTCCTAACACCATTTTTTTTTAAAACAGTTTAATTTGTCGAACACCACAAATTAGGAATAATCGCTGTTAGTGATTAGAACAATGACATTAAACAGGTCCCAGGATCAATCCACTGTGATTCACTCACACAATTTGTTCCTGTTCTGACTTGTTCTCCATAACTGATTCATTAAAACTTTTTTTTCCATTGATCTATGAAAGAACTTCAAAACTCTTGTACCATCTTTAAACCAGTAATTATGTGTGATGCCCAATATCCTACTGTTACCTGTGTAAATGTTTGTAAGTTCAGTGACATGTATTTCAGATTTATTTTACATTAATTTATTCAGTTTTGAATTTGGATTCATTTCAGGAAAATGTTGAGAGAATTTATTCCTGCTGACATGATAAAGGCTCAGTCTCCTGAAGACTGGAAGAGGGTTAGTTTTGTTTTTTAAATAATTCTTAAAGTAAACATTAATTTTCTTATCTATGTTCAGTCTTAAATATATTTTAGTATTCTTTTACCAAATGACTTTGTTATATAAAAATTTGCACAAAAATTGTGTGTAACTATAGATATCATAATTGCATTGGATTTGAAAATAATGTTTTAGGACCAGAAAATAGCATAACCATATTGTTAAGAAATGTGTAGCTGTTGTTGTTGTTAATGTTATTGTTTGACTTGCAGATGATAGTTACTGCCTACAATAAGGATGCTGGGAAAACGAGAGAGGCTGCCAAGATTGATTTTCTGAAAATTATCTATAGGTGGCCAACCTTTGGCTCTGCATTCTTTGAAGTGAAGGTAAGTTGTTAATAATGTTCAAATCGCTGCCTGTTGTCAGAAAACAAAATTTATGTTGAAAGGAGAAAAATTTTCATTTCAAAATGTTTAGCACTTCTTCATGTTAATACTGTTGATGCAGACACTCTGAAGTACAAAACAATATAAAAATAGGAAATATGTTTATAACTTTACAGTTTTCAAAGAAAATTAAAGTCTATTGTTCTCTATGTAAATGTTTTATTACTTTCAGCAAACTACAGAAACAAGTTATCCTGAAGTTCTGCTCATTGCAATAAACAAACATGGAGTTAACCTCATCAATCCACAGACTAAGGTAACTATCAGATACAGTGATATACCTTCCTGTATTATAGTGAAGTGTATTAGTAGAAGATGTAAATTAGGCATGTATATTACACTGACATGTACAAGCAGGTGTAGGTTAGACCTGTTCATATTAAGATTAAGTGAAGTGTGTAAGGAGCTGTTGTTTAGGTATTTCTCCATTCTGATTTTTTTTAACCAATATATTGAAAACTTTTGAAATATTGAAATTACTGACAGTGTAAATTTTAATTATAGGATATTCTGGCAACTCACCCATTTACAAAGATATCAAACTGGAGCAGTGGAAACACGTACTTTCACATGACAATTGGAAACCTGGTCCGAGGTAGTAAGCTGCTGTGTGAAACCTCACTGGTATGTAACAGTATTAAATAACCACATGCTGTATGTGTACTGTCTTTCACTGATTTTAGGGTTTTACTTTTAAACACCTTCAATATATTTGTGTGTGTGCGTGCGTGTACACATATTATAAGGTTTTGATAGGGGCTGTTAAATTTTTAAAGGTTTTTAAGTTAAATCTTGTAATGCTGTTTTTTTTTCTTTTGTTTTCTTTATTCCATTTTTTTGTTTTTTTAATTGGAATTTATGTATTTTATCTAATTTTTTCTACATTTCTGTTTGAATGCAGGGTTACAAGATGGATGATTTGCTTACGTCATACATCAGTTTGATGCTGACAACGATGAACAAGTCAAAAAGGTAGTGACATCAACAAGCATGTCCCAACAGTCTGTTTTCTATTTACAACTTACAACTTAAAATGCTGATTTACAAACTCAGTTGGATATTACATAAAAGTTTTACAAACTGAATTAGGAATTACAAAAACAATAACAAAAAAAGTGTTTTACAAATTTGGATATTACAACAGTGTTTTACAAATTTGGTAAATATTACAAAATTCTTTCCCACATTTAGAATGGATTTAGAACTTTGATTTTGCAAAATAGAATATTGTAACAGTTTTACATCTATAAGGATGTTAAACATTCTACAAATTCAACAGGATATAACAGTTTTACAAATAGAATATTAATGTTTAAGTGGTTTCACAAATTAAAAAGAATGTTTTGAAAAGAATTTTTCTGATTAAAAGGAGAGTATAAATGTAACAAGTGAAATATATTTCAATAGATTCAATGAGATGGAATGACAGTGAACAATATAGTTGGATGTTTTAATTGGATGTTAAAAAGATAAATGTGTAAAAATAAATACTTGAAAACATTCCATTTATTCTACATTCCAAGTGGTTTACAAATATTTACATTTTTGTCAAATAATAAAATATTTACAAATAACCTTATTTTTACATCTATGTTGATTTTTACAATAATTATTTATAGAGCAGTCATGTCAGAATAATAATTATTATTATTATTATTATTCCTGTCTGGCAGAAGAGCCAGTTTAGTGTCATTAATTAAAATATTAAATACAGATATTTATCAGTGACTGTAAAGTAATTTTATGCTAATTTTAATAAAGTGTATTTTGGTTGTGTTCATATTCACCTATAAACTTATTCATGTTTGCCTTCCTGATTTTTTTGTTGTTGGTACTTAACTTGTGGCTTTTTTTCTGCTTTTCTTCATTTGAAGACTTTTTATTATTTTATATGAATATTTTTTAATTTTCCTTCTCTAAACAGATTAAAATATTATAACTGAAAATGTGTGCATGTTAAATAAATGCAGTAAATGCCACAATAAAAAGTAAAATAATTCTCTCTGTTAGAGATCACACTTGATTTCTTTTGATAAAATTTTCCACCTACAAGGCCTTTAAAAATGTATTATGCTTTTAGACTGGTAAAGCCAGACAAAAGTGTTCTTGCTGCTATTATACGCTTGAGTTAAGACATTAAAGCTGGATAATGCAAATCTTGTTTAATGAATGTCATTGTGTTCATACATATCAGATTTTGTAAATATTACCTTTTTTTTTTTAAGTTGAGGTCAGGATTTTCTTTATTTTAATAGCTTTATGATTCAGTGGATTTTATCTGTGAATTGAAATCAGCATGATTTGGTTATGTTTGTTATTTCGCATGTTAAAAATTTACAAAGATTTAAGTTACAATTATAATTACTCGTGTCTCATGCCTAGAAAAGTGTCTCTGTATCACTCATCTCTGTTTATTCACTGTCTCTGAACTAATAGAATAAAGTCTCAATTAAAAAATGTTTTTAATTTCATTTAGCTTCCAAGTATCTTACTGATTTATGTAAAATGTGTTTTCAAATGTTTTTTTATGATAGTTTACACACACATACATGAAAACAGACAGGTATCATAATTTTACAAATTCTTTAAGATAAAAACTTGTTTTGCATTAACAATATAAATAAAATAATAACTTTCACATCTTTAATTGTTTTCTACCTGGTGAATTCTTAATAACTGTTTTTGTGTTTTGTCATCTACTTATAGTGTTACGTATACTACAATTACATCTCACTACAAATTCCACTTGATTTTGCAGTAGTTACTATGCAAGTTACATTACAGTGTACAGAATTTTAAATTATATGATTGATAAAAGGTTTTTCATTTTGAAATGCTTGATTTTTACTAGTTTAAATGTTATGCATCTAATGAAGGGAAATGAGTTAGAAGACTGAAATATAACTTACAGAATCTGTGACTGAAATCCATCATATAGCTTTTTTATTGACTGCCAGGTGTCACAAAACAAACATACTAAAGCAATTAAAACTTCTTTTTTTTATTTAAATTTTTATGATAGAATATTTTTATTAGCACATGCTGCTAATTTATACACAGTTAAAAATTTGCATCACAATTTGTACATTATCATTCTATGATTTTAGAAGGAACTTTTTTTTTGTATTGGTTTCATATATAAAAAACATCAATAACAAAATATATGACATTGTGTTACTTAGATACACATTGATATATTATTTTTATGAATCATTATTTTATATGTAAATCTGATATGTAGTTTGTAGAAATCACTAACAAAAGATTATAATAATTAATAAAGTAATGCTGAATGCTGATATTTGTCTGAGAACAATTTTAGTGTTTGATTAAGAAGACTGTGAAATGAGATTAATTCTTGTCATTATTCTTTCTAACCCACCAGTTTGTTGGAAAACAGATAAATAATTTGTTAAATGTTTTAACTTACATTACACTTCGTAGTTTGCTTCCTTTCTTCTAAGCTATTTATCATGTGGACTTGGGTAAAACATGCTGTATTTTTTTCTCTTTTTTTTCGTCAACAATGAACTATGCAGTTTGATTTTTAAACACAGCAAATGTTATTTTTACAAATTCTTTTCTACTTGATGTTTTGTAAACTTGTCTCTTTTTTATCATTCACTGACTGTACACTGACATGTGTACAGAATGATTTACCAAATAAAACTTTGTAAATCTTACTTGTACAAATGATTAATATTTGCCTCTGATATACATATATAGATATATATATATATTTGAAATCAATGTAAAAATCAGAAATAAAATATCCAGAAATATTTGATGTGTTGCTTTCTAACAGTTACATTTTTATTCCACCATGGTTATATACAGACTATTGTTACCAATACAAGCTGTAATGACAGATAGTAATGTAAGATATCACAATGAAGAGATCTGTTACAAACTAGTAACTGGCAGTAAATATCACAATGAAAAGATCTGTTACAAACTAGTAACTGGCTGTAATGTAAAATATCACAGTAAAGAGATATATTACAAACTAGTAACTGTAATGTAAGATATCACAATGAAGGGATCTATTACAAACTAGTAACTGGCTCATGTAAAATATCACAATGAAAAGATCTATTACAAACAAGTAACTATCTGTAATGTAAAACATCACAATGAAGAGATCTATTACAAATTGTAGTAACTGGCTGTAATCTAAAATATCACATTGAACAGATCTATAACAAACTAGAAACTGGCTTTAATGTAAGATATCACACTGAAGAGATCACGTTACGAACAACACGGGTGCTGTACTATTCTCCATTTTTACGAATCGGAAGTTGACACTGCCGTAGCCACGTGAATATCACGTGATATTAGGTAGCGTTATACAATTTGATTGGGAAGTTAATTTAATTCCGTCTTTCTCTCTCTCTGAACACAAACGCACCTTTCTACCGTATCTCTCTCTATATATAAAGGGATAAGGTACATAAACACACACACACACACACACACACACACTTTGATAAAAAATATTAATAAATTAATTAATTAAAAAAAATCATTTTATGAATTTTACATATTAAATTCTATATCAAATAATAATAAATAAATAAACTAAGGTTACAAATATGACTGAACAGGTTAGAAGACGGAAGTGAACATGGTCAGGTCGCATCTGTAACAATATTGAATATAACCAATGAACTTAGCGTTTCACGAAAAACAGTCAAGTGGAAGATCAGCTAGACGATGGAGGGGTGAACTGAATGAGTACTGGAAAGTAGCCGTGTGACAGAGGACAGCACCATGCAAGATCATATATAATTATTAAAGATTGTTAATAAGTTTAGATACCAGTAACAAGAACAAATAAAATCTAACGCTACATAACTCCTAAGGCGTATATGAAGCAGCACAACATTGGAGGAATTTCAGTCACGAAATGAACCGGAATGGTTGCCAGTTTCACTAGCGTTGGCGTTAGAGTTAACGCGGTTCTTCAAAATGACTCAGTTTGATCAATAATAAAGTTTGTACGTCCCGTAGCGCATAGAAAATACATATTTATATATTCTACAATGCATCTATAAGCAGCATATTCCTATTATTCAGACTGATTATTCAAAATTATTATCTATTACAAACTAGTAACTGGCTGTAATGTAAAATATCAATGAAGAGATCTGTTACAAACTTGTAACTATCTGTAATAAAAATATTACTACGAAGAGATCTATTACAAACTAGTAAGTGGCTGTAATGTAAGATATCACAATGAAAAAGATATATCACAAACTAGCAACTGGCTTTAATGTAAAATATCAGAATAACGAGATCTATTACAAATTAGTAACTGGCTGTAATGTAAAATATCACAGTGAAGAGATCTATTACAAACCAGTAACTGGCTGTAATGTAAAATATCACAGTGAAGAGATCTATTACAAACTAGTAACTAACGTAAAATATCACAGTGAAGAGATCTATTATAAACTAGTAACTAATGTAAAATATCAGTGAAGAGATCTATTACAAACTAGTAACTGTAATGTAAAATATCACAGTGAAGAGGTCTATTACAAACTAGTAACTGGCTGTAATGTAAAATATCACAGTGAAGAGATCTATTACAAACTAGTAACTAACATAAAATATCACAGTGAAGAGATCTATTACAAACTAGAAACTGGCTGTAATGTAAAATATCACAGTGAAGAGATCTATTACAAACTAGTAACTGTAATGTAAAATATCACAATGAAAAGATCTATTACAAACTAGTAACTGTAATGTAAAATATCACAGTGAAGAGATCTATTACAAACTAGTAACTGGCTGTAATGTAAAATATCACAGTGAAGAGATCTATTACAAACTAGTAACTAACGTAAAATATCACAGTGAAGAGATCTATTACAAACTAGTAACTAATGTAAAATATCACAGTGAAGAGATCTATTACAAACTAGTAACTAATGTAAAATATCACAGTGAAGAGATCTATTACAAACTAGTAACTGGCTGTAATGTAAAATATCACAGTGAAGAGATCTATTACAAACTAGTAACTAATGTAAAATATCACAATGAAAAGATCTATTACAAACTAGTAACTGGCTGTAATGTAAAATATCACAGTGAAGAGATCTATTACAAAACTAGTAACTGTAATGTAAAATATCACAGTGAAGAGATCTATAACAAACTAGTAACTGGCTGTAATGTAAAATATCACAATGAAGAAGATATATTACAAACTAGTAACTGGCTGTAATCTAAAATATCTCAATGAAGAAGATATATTACAAACTAGTAACTGGCTGTAATGTAAAATATCACATTAAAGAGATCTATTACAAATTGTAGTAACTGGCTGTAATCTAAAATATCACAGTGAAGAGATCTATTACAATCTAGTCAGAAGCTGTAACGTAAGTTATCACAGTGAAGAGATCTATTACAAACTAATAACTGGCAGTAATGTAATATATATAACAATTATCCCATGTATGATTCTGGATAAAATGAATATCCCATAAATATTCTTGACATGAGAATATTCTATATATAATTCTGGAGATAACATATCTGATATATGATTCTGGATAAAACTAATATCCCATAAATATTCTGGTTATAAGAATATCTTTTATGTGCTGATTGAGAAACAGTTTATCACTGACTAGCTATTTGTTTGTTTAACTTTCTGCAATAGATTATTATTACCTATTATTTCTATTATTGTTATTATTATGGTATTTGTTATTATATTTTTTATCATCAATACCATTATTTTTTATTTATTCATTTATTTATCTTTGTTTACTTACTTACTTATTATATTATTTCAAAGTAAAGTTTGTTGACAAACTGTCATTTCGTTACCCATTTCCTTTTTTGATATAAAATTTCAGTGGATGTTTTCCCTATTTTTTCAAAGTGCTTCAAGTCAAGTAGGGATGTTATTTCAGAGCTGTAATGTCTTGTTTTATAATCATCTAAATTTATAAACATAAATTCTTATTTAGCTTTAATAAATATATTTAGGACATTTCGTGATGTTATGGCCAGTTTTCAGTAATTATTCCAATTTAAGGCATTTTCAGGTCTGCACAAAGCCTGTTATAATTCATTAATAATGTATCTAAATATGTCACATCATACAGAACAGTGTTAATATTACACTAGTTCACAGCTCTAGAATGAAATGATCCATGAATTTGACTGTGTTCCTACATCACTAATCTTTTGTCAGAACATTCTGTGTCATAATGGGCAAAATGAAGATTATTATTCTGAAAAATAATTGTTTTATTGTTACTCCTATAAAAAATAAAATTATAATCAGAAAAAGAAGAAAGACATAACAAAAAGCAAATTTAATAATGTCAATTTTCACATTCTTTAATCTGGTTTACTGTACCAATAAAAAATTCACATCAAAATTTCTAAGAAATAATGTGACAATCACAAAAAATATTATCAAAAAGAAAAATAGTAAATAATTTAAACTGTATATGAAAAAAAAGACTGTTCTGAATAAACAATATATAATTACTCAGTAATTTACCCTAAAATACTTCCTTTTAACAACAAAAGTTAAAAAAACATATAATCACATTTCTGACATAAGCACCACAGTACACACATTTAAATAACAATACAATAATTTATTAAATTTAACTACTACTTAATTGTATGGTGATAAAATATCTAACTGACATTTTGTTTAATTTCATACACTTTATCTTTTACTCACTGTATCTATTTTATGTGGTGCTAAGTTGTCACCAATGTTGACAAGCATGTCACTTCTTTGTTATAGAAATTGTAATAGGAATGAAATAAAATATAAAATACACTAAAACTATTGTGTCTTTGATATTAGTTTGATGTGGTCAAACAATTTTATTGTTTCAACCTGCGATTGTGATCAGAATAAAATTATAGACAAACACTTCTGCTGTTTCAACCTGCATTTCCAATTGGAAAATAAAAAAATATAAACTGTGACTATGTTAAAACTATTGTGTCTTTGTTTTTGGCTTGATGTTCCAGTAATACATCATCTGCGCAGCAATGATGCCATTACACACTGAAGCAATGATGAAGGTGAAGATGACAAGGCTGTCTCCTGTTTCTTGGATGGAGGTGAAAACACGGGCCACTGCGCCGAGGAAGAGAAGATACACTGTCAATGCAGACAACTGACCTGTGTGACCTTGACTGAAATTCTGATATGCCTGAATCAACTGTAATTAAAAAATTTATTTTCTGTTATTAAAAATAACAAAATTAATAAAATTTTGTATTTATGTCAGTATAAAAAATCAAAATTCTTTTCATTATTTGCTTAAACAAAGTGAAATAAAATATTGATATTTCATTAGAAAAGCAGTATTTAAAAAGAAATCTGCTTACATTTGTCTGAAGACAGAAATCTAATTTTATTACATATTTGAATAAAACCAATCAAATAAAATTAGAAAATTAGCTAAAACATAATATTATTGATGCACTAGAAGAATAAAATAACAATTTATATTGTCTATTATTTCACAAATGTCAAAATTTCATGTCAGTTTTTTTCACACAAAATTTTATATCAAAATTCTCATCCAATATTTTACAACTAATTAAGCTACAATTAACTTAATACATTATACAAACACTCACACAGACAGACAAAATATATCACTTACTTTACTGACTGCAACAATAACAACATTTACACCTTGGAATGCTGCCAGCAGAGACATTGGTGCTGCTGGAGAAAGAAGGAAAACCATAGCAACAACATACACACCAGTGTAGAGGACTCCCTTTAAAATGTAACCATTATAGTGAAAAATAAGATATCCTATAGTTACTGTCTGTAGTCCAAGAAACATAGACTCTCCATAGGAACTGAAAAAATAGATATGCATATGATATATAGATATAGATATGAATGTGTGTGTGTGTGTGTGAACATGTAGATATACAGACAGATAGATAGACAGATTATATAGTTACTGAATATCTCTTATATGATTCTGGATATAATGTCATGTAAATGTATGACATTTCAATAATTTTAATTCCATGAAATCTTGTATAATATATGTATGTTTGTATCCATGATATGTAGAAAGATATAAATTTATAAATTTTATAAAATTAACAAGTAGTATATATTACATTTTTTGTTTATCTGATGAGAAATGATTAACTATTTTATAATTTAAACTAGTGCAGTTGTAATTTTAGGCCTTAAGTTAACTTTTTAAAACTGGTAAAAATCTGCATTAAAGTGAATACTGAAAAACAATTAAAAATGTATTTAATTTTATTTAATATTATTAAAATTATTTATTTACTTATTTTTCAAATAATTTAGGACAGGTTTAAAACTAAGGTACAAAAAATACCTAAATGGAAACTGTTTAGCAAATCCATATGACCATGAAGCTGAGATTGCTAGCAGTTCAAAAGTGACCGAGAGTAGACTGATTCCAACTGCACTCTGCGATCCCACAAGTTTCACAATCTGTGGAACCTTTACTGAAAACAATATTCAGTTGTATTATTGTAATAACATACTCTACTAAATAAAAAAACTACAATGTAGATATAAAATGACTGAAGTAGCACATATGAAATATCAACATATGCATATATATGTATGTATGTATGTCCTCCATGTTTAGTGTTGATATAAAAATTATTAAATGAAAATGAGAAAGAAATTTAATAATGTAATAATATTATTTTTTTTAATCTAATCTGTTATTACTAGAAAAGGTTTTAATTTATTATCTACTTTATTTGGATTTTACAAGTCTTTTCATTTTTTGAAGAAAAGATTTTCTCATTAATTACAGGGCAGCAGTTAATACAGCTTCTAACACATTGTATCTAAAATCAATATAGTAAAATGTTTCAAATGTCGTGTTTTTAAATCAGTTTTCTATCTGTTATCTTGTCAGTACATACCCACACAGGCTCCAAGAATTATGCCGTAACCCAAACATTTGCTGATAACAACTTTCAAACAAGGAACTGAAAGAAGAAAAAAGTGATGGTATATAAAAATATAATAGATTTAAATATAAAATGACATAAATTTTTATTTTTTGTAACATTCTCAGACGGACTCAGTCGTGTAGTATTATTTTTTTCATAGCTATTTGGTATCTCTTTTTTACACCATTAAATTTATGCATTGTAAGTAAACATTGTTTCATGAAGTAATGTTAAAAATTAAATTTAATGTCTTGTTTAGTGTAGGACAGCATACTGTGCTTTTATACAAACACAAGTAATGACAGTATCAAAATAATTTTTATTTGTTTTCATTTTCTTACACTTCATAGAGATATTAAAAACAAAAATTTACATTGTTATTATGAGTTACAAATTATGTGCAGTTATATTGCTTCAAAATGGTTGTTTTCATTACTAGCCCAGTTTTATAAATTTTATTATAAACAAACAAATAAATAAATAAAGTGGTAGCTTATTACGTCATTAACAGCACCACCATCGGACAAGAAATACTAACGTCATAATAAACTAGGGTAACAGAACTTTACTACGTCAAAATAAGTTGATATTTGGCATTTATTTACCCCTACGTTTAAACACTTTAGAATTATCGAAAATATTCATGTTGATTCCTTATTTTTTGAAAACCCATAGTGGTCACTGAAAAGTGACACACTGCCTACAGCCACTTCTATATGTTATTATTATTTTATTTTATGTTCGTTCAAAGTCACGAGCCCGATTTTTCTGCAAAATTGGTTTAGGAAAGCCTTGTCTATGACAACGAATACCAGGTTTAATCTACCATTTAAAAAAAAAAAAAATTGTAGTGCTGCACAAAATTAAATTATGTCTACGTAAAAACTAAAGATTTTTATCTTAGAATTACTGAATTAGCTGTAATGAATAACCCCCTACATAAAATAAAAATATGGCTTAATTCGTTTTCTTTGAGATAGTAGATTGAGAACGTAAAAGATTACAAATATTTACCATCAAATAAATTAAATTTTATAAAAAATTCGTCGAAACACGGTTGGGGAACAAGGAATTGGATCCACGTTACGAACAACACGGGTGCTGTACTATTCTCCATTTTTACGAATAGGAAGTTGACACTGCTGTAGCCACGTGAATATCACGTGATATTAGGTAGCGTTATACAATTTGATTGGGAAGTTCATTTAATTCTCCCTCTTTCTCTCCATGTCTCAAAACAGACGCGCCTTTCTACCTTATCTCTCTCTATATATATAATGGGATAAGGCACACACACACACACACACACACACATTTTGATAAATAATCTTTTATTTTTTCTAATTAAAAAATATAAATTAATTAAGTACTTAAAAAAATCATTGAAAAAAAAATCATTTTATGAGTTTTACATATTAAATTCTTAACAAAATAACTAAGTTTTAAAACGATACGTCTAACTGTGTTACTGAATTATGATGACTCAAAACGGAGTAATTGCTTTTAAAGTGGCATGCAAATGTGTGTATGTGTCTGTATTTAGTATTACAAATAATAATAATAATAAATAAATAAACTACGGTTACAAATATGACTGAACAGGTTAGAAGACGGAAGTGAACATGGTCAGGTCGCATCTGTAACAATATTGAATATAACCAATGAACTTAGCGTTTCACGAAAAACAGTCAAGTGGAAGATCAGCTAGACGATGGAGGGGTGAACTGAATGAGTACTGGAAAGTAGCCGTGTGACAGAGGACAGCACCATGCAAGATCATATATAATTATTAAAGATTGTTAATAAGTTTAGATACCAGTAACAAGAACAAATAAAATCTAACGCTACATAACTCCTAAGGCGTATATGAAGCAGCACAACATTGGAGGAATTTCAGTCACGAAATAAACCGGAATGGTTGCCAGTTTCACTAGCGTTGGCGTTAGAGTTAACGCGGTTCTTCAAAATGACTCAGTTTGATCAATAATAAAGTTTGTACGTCCCGTAGCGCATAGAAAATACATATTTATATATTCTACAATGCATCTATAAGCAGCATATTCCAATTATTCAGACTGATTATTCAAAATTATTATGTTTATGATTAAATAATGATTATGAATTTGTGGAATGTGGATATGTCTAGATTCTATGATAAATTGCCAAAGTATTGATCATTAGATTCACTGTAAACGGTATGCCTGACACTAATTACTGAATTAGCCTGAAATACGTACATCTTTGGAGCAGAAAGTATTTAATGCATACACAAAAACTAATAATATTAACGTACGTTACTTCATTCGGTTTGATGTTATTTGGTTAAGATGATGGAAGATGTCTAAGCAGGTCGAGAAGGAAGGTAAAGAAGTGAGGGTGAGCAGTCATCTGACTACAGAATCGGTGAGGGTTATTGCCGAGTCAGTTGGAACCGCCGGACTGCCAGAAGATGCATCTAGCCAGCTTGCTGATGATTGCACATATCGGCTAAAACAGATTGTACAGGTGACATTTTATAACATGTCTACTAAACCAGCTATAGACCAAACTAACATCACTATAGAGAAATTTAAATATTTTTATTAAAATATATAAAAAATGCCTCACTGGGAAAACTATTTTTGTAAACATTAATTTTTATACAAGAATGTTTCAGCATAATAATAACATATTTAATATAATATTACCGTATCTTAATTACACTTTTAATCACCTCATATGCCAGTTTATTTGATATATAAAATAAATTAAAATGATATCTTTTCAGGAAGCTGTGAAGTTTATGCGTCATGGTAGAAGGAGAAAGTTGACAACAGCTGATTTTGATCATGCTCTTCGAGTGAAAAATGTTGAAGTAAATTCCTTATAAAAAATATTTTTCTCTTATAAATAATACCAGCTGTCATGGTGAATTGTCTTTAAATGATATTATTATCATAACTTTTGTTAACATAATTTCCATCATAATAGTAAACAAATAACTAGTGATTTCATAAATTATTATAATTTTTTTTTATAGTCATTAATTTTAATTTTTTTACTTTAAAATGCATATTTTTCGTACCACACCAGTAAAAGGAAAAACTTTTTTCATTATAAACATATATGAGTGAAAATGTTTTTCCACAAAATTAAATATTTTTAGTAATGTTTCATTGAGTATTTCAAAAAGAAGCTGATGTAAGTTAATTTTAGCTTTGCAAGAATGACAGAAATGAACTTACTGTGGTTGTTGTTAGATCAGTTCTGTCAGTGTCCTCCTTGGCTGTTTGCTTTTTCATTCAGTGTCACTGGTTTATTAAAGCTGTGGTTGGTAACAGTTTGTTTTTCATTCAGTGTCACTCACTGGTTTGTATATACACAAAGGATCTGGTATTTACTTTCCTGCCTATGAAAAGGTACATGTCAAACATCTTATGCAGCTGATAGAAATATCCTGTATAACAGACTTTAGAATAAAATCTCTCTCTCTGTCTAACTCTCACTCTTTCTGAACCATTTTTGTTTTTAATCACAGTTAGAAGTTATGTAAAGAAACAACATGGTGTGTTTGTTTTCAGCCTCTGTATGGATTCCACTCACCTGATCTTATTCCCTTCCGCTTTGCCAGTGGTGGAGGCCGGGAACTTCATTTTAATGAAGAGACAGAGTTGGATCTGAAAGATGTCATCAACTCTCAACTTCCAAAAATACCACTAGATGTTTCACTGAAAGGTTCGAATTTAGTGTACAAATACCTCTAGATGTTTCACTTAAAGGTTTTATCTTAGTGTAAAAAATATCACTAGATGTTTCCTTAGATTTCTGTTTATGCTATAAAAATACCACTAGATGTCAGTGGTTGAACACTGAAAATTATTTCAGGTCGTTGGTTTAATGTTGACATTAACAATTTCAGTTCACTAAATGCTGAAGGTTGATAATTATTTCAGGTCAATGGTTTAATGTTGATGTTAATGGTTTCAGCTCACTGGTTAAGTATTGATGGTGTTCAACCAGCTATACCAGAAAATCCTCCGCCTGCCTCGAAGGATCAGCAGAAGAAGGAGATTCTCGACATTTCAGTCAAGTCAGCCATTGACAAGACATCAGCACCATCTGGTGAGCGGGCAAAGTTTAAACACATGTTGAAAGGTGCAGACATGGTGAAATTGAAAAATCTAACAACACATGAATTGTCTGTTGTGAGTATAATTATTTAAACTTTTCAAGTAAAATTATGTTTTATTTGTTTTACTTTCACATATAATCTGCTTTAAGTACCTAAAATGGTACTAGTTGTTTTATAAATAAAATAGTATACTTTAACAAATTTCGTTTCTGTAACCAGCAGTAACAGCTGTTTTACAAGGAGTCAACATGTTTATATTTTATGTGTAAAAGAACAACAGCTGTTTTACAAGGAAATAACATGTTTATGTTTTGTGTGTAACCAGGAACAACAGCTGTATTAAAAAGAAAATTTTGTTTTCCATCTAAGCAGGAACAACAATTGAAATAATTTTATATGTTGGCAGGAATAATACTTGAAATAACACATTTATGTTTTACGTGTAACCAGGAACAACAACTGTATTACAAAGAAATAACAGAAGCCTGTGTTGGACCAGATGAATCAAGAAGATCAGTAAGTATTATTTCCTCTTCAAACAATAGAGGGAGCAGCATTTAGCTCATTGACAGACTGTCTGGTAAACTTGTTGGGGCAGATTGAATTCACTTAGTGAACCCATTGAGATATTTCTTATTCCAGCCAGTGTTGTATTTCAGTGTAGTGTATTGTAATTGTTTATTACATGTAGGAAGAGGTAAGGCGTATTTCTGTATTTAATGTATACAAAGTATGGTGTTGATAGTGTTTTACTTATTTCTATATTTAATATGCATGAAGTATGGTGTTGATAGTTTATATTTCTATATTTAATATACTAAAGTATGCTGTTGATAGTTTTTATTTCTATATTTAATATACACAAAGTATGCTGTTGATAGTGTTTTATTTATTTCGATATTTGATATTCCAGGAAGCTCTACAAAGTCTGGCCACTGATCCTGGTCTTCATCAGATGCTGCCCAGATTCAGCACTTTCATTTCAGAGGGAGTGAGTAATCTCCCCTTTGTTACTGTTCATCATGAGAAATCATGTTCTGTATTGAGTACATAGGCCTAATTATAAACAGTATTGAGTCCATGAATATAAATAATATTTCAGTACACAGTTTTAAATAGTATTTGAGTAAGTATTTTAAACAGCACTGTATGTAGTGTTGTTATTTATCAGGAAAGCAAGAAATAAACATGTTTATATTTATGCTAGTCTGTTTATCCACGTTCCCAGTTTAAGAACATTTTTGTTTGTTTGAAATTGTCATGATTAAACTGATGATGATGTGACCTATAGTAAATACAAAATTCATAAAGTTTAGACAAAATTTATAGCTGAAAACTGGTTTTATTTTCTAGGACTAGAAAGTACAGAGAATTCTCATTTGCAAATCTAAAAATCACCTATATTAAAATCTGCCATAAAAGATATATAAATTGAAATATTTAGATTTCTGGAATTGAAAAAAACCCAAAATGAGTTCTGGTATTGCAAGACTGAATCTATTGTAAAGACATATAAATTTGCTAAACAGGTGAAGGTGAATGTGGTACAGAACAACCTAGCTCTGCTGATCTACTTGATGAGGATGGTCAAGTCATTGATGGATAACCCAACTTTGTACCTGGAGAAATACGTAAGTCTGTTTCTTTTCACTTTTTATTTTAATAATTTATATTAATATTTTAATATTTCACAATTATTTTGATATTTTTCATTAAAACTTTATTAAACACTTTGTTAAATTACAACACTTACTTCTAATAATTTAACAATTTGTTGTTACGCTTTATCACTTTGTAGTGATATTTTAACACTGTATTGTAATTTCAGCTGCATGAGATGATCCCGGCTGTTTGTACATGTATCATCAGCAGACAGCTATGTCTTCGTCCTGACATTGACAATCACTGGGCCCTCCGCGACTTTGCTGCCAGACTCATGGCTCAGATCTGCAAGTTAGTATTTGTACAACAGCAACAACAAGCTATGGCATGAATACTACATAAATAATAATAACAACAAATAATAACATAAAAATAATGACAACACTAACAACTATATAAATAACAAGAACATCTACATAAATAATAATAACAACAACTACATAACAATAACAGCTAGTATATGAATAACAACATGAACAACAACAGCAATAACTGCATAAATGAAAAACAACAATTGCAATAGTAATTAGCTTCATGCATTATACTTAATATACAAATTTTTATTTTCGTTTTGTATAATGCAAAAATTTAATCTCTTAGAGGGATTTTAGGTTTTTGTTGTTGTTAAACCAATAAAATATGAGTATGTTTTATTATTTCATTTAATCTTACTAACTGAACTAGGAATATCCCAGTAACTGAATAGTAGGTGATTTCTTAGATTGTTGAGATAAATAGAGAGTTGCTAACATCTTGTGTAATGTTTTACAGAAACTTCAATGCAAATACTAACAACATTCAGGCAAGAATAACAAAAACATTCAGTCGGGCTCTCACTGGGGACTCTTCTCTTGCTACGCAGTATGGAGCTCTGTCTGGATTGGGAGAACTTGGCTCAGAGGTACTTGATTACTTAATTATTTATCATATAACATTACACAGACCACAGATTTCCTTGTGCATTCAGGAACAAGTTTTTTAACAAACCTGTGGTTTCCTACAACTCTTTTTGCTGTAACAGATATAATCAAGTTTAGAAGTAAGAAACAGCTGATGTACTTCCACTTAGAAGACAGTTTGAAATAATTGAGTTATTGGTATTTACAGGTTATAAAGATGTTTATGTTACCTAACATCAAGGCTTTAGGTGACAGACTGCGTTTAGCTCTTGAGGGACCCATTCAGAACAATGCTGATAAAATAGCAGCTGAACAGATCAAAAAATTGTTAACAGTAAGTGACTACACTAGCAACTTTAAATATTCTTCACATATTTGAATTGTTAAATATTGTTAACATATTTGAACTCTTACATATTCTTCACATTTCAATTGTTAAATATTCTCATGTGAACTGTTAAATATTTACATTTGCATTGATAAATATTATTCATATTTGCATTGATAAATATTGTTCATATTTGAATTATTAAATATTGTTTACATCTGAACTGTTGAATGCTTTTCACATTTAAATTGTTAAATATTCATCACACTTTCCTTAAATATTTGAATTGTTCTTTTCTGAACATTTCATCTTTTCTAACGGTCTGACTAGAAATTATATTTGTGTTTTGTTTTCAGAAATATTTACCTCCATTACTGAAAACACTCCGGCCTGTGTCAGACACTGCTGATGAGTACAACAATGACTTCGGCTATGTCGGCTCTCTGCTGTTCACTGCTACTCAGAAAGAACGACTAAACCCAGCACCTGTCACAACAACAGCACAAACAATGCGACCATCACTGCAGATTCAGGTGAGAAAGTTTTTCTTTTAACATTTTTTTACCTTTAGTGAGTAAATCATTCAAGTACATAAACTAGCATAGTAAAACTAATACTGTGAGTACATATAGTAGATAATAAATGTTTCAGTCAAGCATATATATATATATATAGTAAAATAAAACAAATGTTTCAGTTAAGTGATTGTGCATATATATGTGTGTGTGTGTGTCTATATATATATATTTATTATATGTATGTATAATCTAAAATATCAAAAAAATGTCAGGCTTGGTGTATATATATATATATATATACTTAAAATATTTCAATTTAGTGTTAGTACATATAATAATAATAATTATAATAATACATTTTTGTTTTCAGTCGAGACCTCAGTTTGTGTTCCAGTCGGCCGGCTCCTCACAGTCAAGTCACATGGCTACTCGCTTCCCCTCCTTCAGCAGCACAGTGCCTCGCACCCCGACCACACCCGGTAACCATCAGAAATTTGTCATTGTATCATCCCAGCCTCATTCCAGCAGTCCAATAAGTGCCCCGACCAGCAGCACAGCCCAGACCGTGGTCAAGGTGGTCACTGGAACTCCTTCTCAGCCTGGGGCCACTCTGCCAAGAAATCCCACACCTAAAGTTGTTGTCATGACATTGCCAGGGAAACGAGAAGCTCCACCTAATGACACATCATCTCACATTGATGAGTTAGGTGTAAAAAGTGTCTTTAACACCCAGACTCCTAATATTTCATTGAGTGTGAAGAAAGAACATGATTTGTAAATCTTGTTGCAGATATTTTGTCTTTTTGTAAAACTTGTTCAAAAGTTAATTAAAAAAAAATTGTCATCTTTCAGTCTGTGAATTAATGAATTTATTTATATAAAAAAAAGACAATAATAATTAAAAAAACACAAAAAACGTTCATATTTCTTACTGAAAGTGAAATAATTTGTAAAAAAAAAAAAAATTAAAATAAAATCTTATAAATAATATGACAATGAAATATTTTAAGCAAAAAGAACTTGTCATATTTCTTACTAACAATGAAATAATCTGGAACTAAAAAGACAAAAAAAGTAAATAAAAATGTTTCCTCAGTGTAAATAATTAATTTATTTTTATTTTAAAACTGAGCATAAAGAAAAAGGGAAGGTTTCACTTAACTAAATTTCCTACACATTTAAGTGCTTTCTACAAGTTAATAAATGTAGGTAAGACAGCACAATCCTCAATTCAAATCTCTCAATCCAGCATGGTACACAGCCTTGCACAAAGCTTTATATAATTTGCTACAAGTGATACGTCATAAATTTATTCATAAAATTGATTAATCCATACAATAATGTTATTCATAGAACACAGCTGATTGTTATTTATCCTTATTATCTTTCATAGAACTTAATTTATTCAAATTGTGTACATAAAATTACTTAAATCTTATGACAGTATATTATTCGTAAAACTACTTAATTCATACAATAATTTTATTCATATAAATAAATGTAAAAAAAAAAAAAAAAAAAAAAAAGGAAAAACAATATGTGTACAGTCAAATGCTATTATTATTACAAGCCAGTACACTTCCCTTTCTCCTTAGACTGATGAACATTTATTAAAGTGAATGCACAAGTTACAGATAATCCTGAATACATTGACTTGTGGGTTCTGTCTGACTGGAGGTTGTGATACACTGTTTATAATTAAACTTGAGGCATTCATTTTTTTGTTATTATGTTACAAACTGGTTGCCAGTAACAAACATAGCAATAATTAAAAAAGTATTTACCTCATTTGTTTAGACCACCATAGTTGTCTTGTTTAATAAAAATAAATAAATGGACTGTTCTAAGAAAAGAATTTCAGAGAGAGGAAAGAAGAAAAAATAATAGTATTAAAGTAACAAAAATAAACCAGAAAAAGCTGGTGTGTTTTTTTTTTTTTTTTTTTAAATTGTAGATTGGTATTCCATAATTCCTAAAAATAAATATATATTAACCTTTATTTTTTTCAATACATTGGTAACACACCCTGATACTAGAACATTTATTTTATTCTATCAAGATATCTTGTCTTCAAGGTCCTAAGACTTTTCAGTACTTTCAGAATTATCCAGTTGTTTTAATTTAATTTTTGATAATCTTCAAATATTGTAGTTTTGAAGAAACAAAGTAAAAATAAGTAAATAAATAAATAAAATAATAAAATAAATTAGAAATAGATAATTATATACATTCTAAATATTTCTTCAGTGGCTCTCTTGAAGTTTTCAAATGATATCACTGGTTTTTACTATCAACTGAATTGTATTTCATGAAATTAAAAAAAAAACATGATTGTGCCGTCATAAACATAACCTAAACACTAATTATATCATGAACTTGTTATCTGCAAACACTTCATAGTTGTTTTTTAAATGAAAAATGTTGTCCTTTTTAAAGTCACCTCTGTTACTAATCTTTGACTGTCCAACATTTCAGACATCCAATATATTGGGTTTGATCTTTAATATGCTGGATTTTGGTATCCAACAGACCAAAATGTTGATTTTGATATATGACTTGCCTATTATGCTGGATTTTGATCTTTGACTGTCCAGTGTTTGTGTAGGAACAGTAACTGCAATGTGTACAAGAACACATCCATGTCAGTTACACAGCAGACTGCCGATTAAGTGTTCCTGTCCAAATATATATATATATATATATATATATATAGTTTGTCAATTTTAAGAATTATTTTCTAATTTAATTTTTAATAAAACAAACAACAGAACACATTAATAACAACAAATACAGAATATTTATTGAAAAATAAAACAGATTCTTTCTCATTCTAAGTGGAATTCTTCAAAATACTTATCTGTAGAAGATTAAAAATATAAACTATTTATAAAACTGATTTCCTCTAACACTGGAATTATGTGAAAAGGCCTCTGTAGTTTATTTATTTAAACTGAAATATTTTAAAATGAATGCAAACAAAAATAACAGTGACAGAAAATAATGTAAAACATTTGTATAACCCTGATTTAACTAAAAAAAAAAAATGTTGGAGAGTTGACTTTCTATGAAGACAATTAATATTCAAGTATATATGTAAATTAATTTAATTTTTTGGTGAGAATTTTAATGTCATGGATTCAGGGAAACTGATATTATTGTTGTCTGTTTTATCCACTGATTGAAAACTGAGTAAAGTAGCTAATGCTGATTTATTACATGGAATGTAACTAAATAGTATTAACAGCAACACATGTTCAGAGAAAATTAAATATATTAAAATATATGTCATGTGTTCAAATCATTACACACACACACACACACACACACACACACACACAATAATACATACTGAAATAAAATTATATTGCATGTACTGAAATAAAAATATGCTTCATGTGTTTTCAAATATACTGCAACATAAATGTTCAAACTTTACATACTTAAATACTTCATACACATTCAGATATAAAAGTTTGCTATTCTGAATTCAATTATATATTGTTTTTATTATGCACACATTCAAATGCAAACTTTTACCACACAAATGTATTAATAACATCACACCATGTAACTAGCATTTAAAAGCACTAGACACAAACTGGTTTCAAACCTGCAGATTACACAACTGATAGCCCACAAATTTCACCTATAAAAACAAACATGTCTGCTTTAAAAGATGAAGATATCTATTGCTTAAATATAGGTATCATGTTTTGTTATTTTTCAATGTAGATGTCAATGTTTTGTTAATTTGTCAGTGCAGATATCAATGTTCCTTGTTGATTGTTCAGTGAAGATATCAGTATGTTTTAGTTTAAATGTTTAGAATGGTTTAATGACACAAGAATGTCAGGAATACAACAAATGGAAAAACCAGTTTGTTACTCACTCGCTTTACCTATTCAAATACAAATCACTTGCTTTTGATATTTTCTTTGTGTATACATAATTCAACAAAATATTTTTATAGCTAAAAACATTCTAATAAAATTTTAACATATACAATATATTCTCAAAAATCTTTTGATAAAATATTCCAGATTACCATGAGTAATACAAAATCTAGCAGATAACAATTAAAATTATCTTTTTATACATCAACAGTAATAACTGTATTTTGTTTATATTCCAAAAGTATATATGCAACAATTAACTACATTTTAAACTGTAACAGTAAAAACACTCAATTATGACTTAATTAGCTATATTTTATATTGCAGTTATGCTGTTACTTACAGTCTCTTTAAACTTTAAATGTAAGTTATCCTGTATTTCTATATATATATATATATATGAAGTTACATATAATCTTTATGTAAGTTATACAGTGTTTTATATTGTTATACATAATTAATTTGTAAGTTAAACAATGTTTTATATACATGTTGTAGAGTGTCTTCATATTTAAGTTATACTATATTTGATATGTAAGTTGTACAATGTTTTCTATATAAGTTATATAATATTTTATATACAAGTTATACAATAATTTATATGCGTTTTATATATGTAACAATTAAATAGCATCTTCATACTGCAGCATGAAAAAGGAACTACCAAACATTATTCATTTTGGTTTTGCACTGAAATTTGATTTACATTAGTAGTTATGTCTTAGCTACATTTTTAAGTGATTAAATTAAAATTTGGTTTATAAAAAAAGAACAAGTTTTGATCACAATGACCACTTTAAAATGAGACAATTAAAACTGTAAACAAATATAACAATAAATAAAAAATTGATGAAAAACAGTTTGAACACAAAAAACAAAAACAGTTATGATGGAAATTCTTCTCAACAGAAATGAGTAAAACACAATCATTTCTGTAAAATATTTGTTAAAATAGTTTCTAGGCCAGATTTTCTATTAACCTATAACTACATTTTTATTACCATTTAAAATTCATTTAAATATCATGTCAGGATGTTGATGTACAACAAAAATATGAACAGAAAAACATTTTATTATGCCAGTGAGTAAATGAAATGAAAATAGCACTTATGCTAAAATAACATGTAAAAAGCAAACACTGTAAATGAAATAGCACAAACACTGATTTTATCTGAAATGGTAAATGACACATAGCTGGCAGACCTAGTGACAATGTAAACAAACAGATCACTTGAAGCATATGTTATGTAAACAGATCATTTACAATGTATGTTAGGTAAACAGATCACATACAAACAATATATGCTATGTAAACAGATCACATACAAACAATGTATGCTATGTAAACAGCTCACGTATAGTGTATGTTATGTAAATTATCACTTACAAACACCAGTTCTGTACAATTGTTTACATCATTTCCACTAGTCAAATTATCTGTCCAAACCAGCTTCAAGACAAACACAGCAAACTGCAATATCTAAATAAACAAAATGTAATTATTTTATAATGAAAATACCAATTACAATACACTACTTTCATATATATAATATTTACTCTGATTTCTCTGTCCTGTTATGTTATTTGACAAAGAGGTGCAATACGGTAGTTAGTTGAGGAAGAGTCTTGTTGGGGATGTATGCATGGATAGGTACAGAGGAAAGATAATGTGTGGTCAGTGTTAGATTTCACACTACCTGGCTACTGACATTAGTTCTATGATGTTCTGTGTTTTGATGTAAAACAAATGATCAAATCTGGATGAACAATAAGTTACAAATACAAACATGTAAATAAATGGTGATGAAAATGTTCAGCTCATCAGTTAGCTGAATGATGGGAATTTCGTTTTGATTTGGGATTACTTAAGCAAGAACAATAGCTATACTAACATCCTACAAGAAATATGAACAATATAGTTACTCAGTAAAATTTTACTTACAAGTGTCAATCAGCACACAACAATTTCATGAGTGTTGTCTAAATCACGTTTATTCAAACGCTGCTGTCTCTGCTGCTCCCAGCGTTTAACAACTGGCCAACAGCCCAACAGCATCGCACTGAACAGACATGCTGAACCACAGAGAAACATAACAACTTGATAGGATCCTGTCAGATCATATAGCCAACCTGAAAAACACAAACATAACAACTTCATAGAGCATAAACTATTTCCAGTTTACTGCTGGAATATCAGTCTGTACAGAAAACTCAACTGAATTATAACAGTAAATTAGAACTACAACATGCACACAGGTTTGATATGATATAAATAATAAAAAGATATTGCTAAAGATATTGTTAAAAAGAAAGAAGTAATAAAATGTAAAATTTAAATAATAATTATTAAAACAAAGTTTAAGTAATAATAAAATATAAACAGTTTAAGTAAGAGTTTTTTAAAATTTATAAAGTTAAGAAATAATAAAACAATTTAAATAACAATTATTAAAACATAACAAGTTTAATCAATGAATAATAAAACATAAACAACTTAAGTAAGAATTATTAAAACATAAAAAGTTTAATTAAGAAAAATGTAAAAGAACGTTTTACCAAGGAAAGGTTGTCCTAGAGCGGCTCCTATGCCCTGCACCAATAAGAGAATGGCCAGCATCTTTGGCATCAGCTCCAGTCCAATCATGTCAATAAGAACAACAGCAGTCATACAGACATACCCACCTCCAAACAACCCGTAAAACACAGAATGGATCATCATCCACCAGAAGTTGTCAGCAAAGGCAAAAATGAGTGTATTGAACCCAACACACATGAGACAGAATGTTTCCAGTTTGTAGCGCTCAACAAAGTTCAGGTCACCAAAAAAACCAAGAAAAATTCTTCCACAGAGATCTCCAATTCCACAAGCAGACACCAACCATGTCATTTCATACTTCATGATGCCCACACTGATAGCATAGGATGGCAGAAACAGAACAAAGTTAAAATAGCCAAAGAAAGAAAAGAATCCAAAGATTGTGTTAAAAATACAAATGTAGTTTCTTAGAATTGAGAAATCAAAGAGTCGGTTAATAAAAGATTTTGGCTTTCTGATGGGTTGTGCAGGTGGATTAATGGGTTCTTCTGGTGTCAGACACATACTTCCTGTACTTGTCATGTGAGCAGCAAACTTGTCTACATGGTTGATCTCAGCATCACCAGACATAAGGGCAGCATCACTGTGGTGCTCATTCAACAACAGCTCGGAATTCTTTGCCCGTCTCTCCTGTCTTTTAGTGTAGTACGTCAGTGGACGGAAGAACGAAGCAAACAAAGTGATGTGAAAGTAGAACCCGCCTATCAGCAGCACAGCCCCACTCAGCCCAAAGTTGTCCAGCAAGAGCTGAATGATTGGTGGCATGGCAAACTGACCAATGCTGGAACCGGCCAGAGCCAAACCATTTGCCAAAGTCCTTCTCTTTACAAAGTATGTGCCAAGCATAACAAGTCCATTGCCATAGATTGATGAGTTACCAATACCTGTAACAAAACACAAATTAAAAATATTACAACACAAATAAAATACAATGTAAATATAATAGCACAAAATGAAAACAATTACAACACTAAATAAACAAACTCTATAAGAAAAAAATATTGAGATAAACACATTATATCACATGTAAATATACTGAAAAACATACATAAAACACCAACAATTTATGAATACAGAAAAAGATAAAACAAGTAAATATATATTTCTTGAAAGATACACATACAGATATTTGTATTTTATGTCACAGAAGCACATATAGACCCTTGAATAAAAAATATTTGTATAAAAAACATTAAACTGCTGACAAACATACACACCAAAGCCGATGCCAAAGAGAACAATGACAAAGTCCATGCTGACAAGGAAGCTGCTGAGTGAAATTCCCAAACAGCCAATGAAACCACCAGTCATCACAACTCGACGCACACCAAACCGCTCACCCAGCAAGAGACACACTGGACCTACAAATAACAAAAAAACTGCTCATAAGGAAGTATAATGCATCTACTATGACAATCACTTGTAGCCAAGCAAAATTAATTTGTAGAAGCAGATTAGCTGGAGAATATGTTAGTATACAAATCAGTCTGTCACCCATCAAAAGTCAACATCACTATTTTAAATAACTTACATGATATCAATAAAAAAAATTACTTTTGACATAAAGCTCTTATAAATCAATTTAAAATTGACTAAAAATGTCCTTGCTGAACAGAATTCAGCTGATTTTGATGATGTTAACAAAGAAAAGTTTAAAATTTAATACAATTTAATATTTCATGTAGATCTGTAATACAACTGTTACCATGGCAATATAATCATTTACTACAGCAATACTAATTTAAACATTCTTATAACATTATAGTCAAATCATAATTAAGTTACCATGGTATTATTAATTTACACTTCCACATATGGTCTATGATAATGAATTGTAACCATAGTAATATAATTTGGTATGATACATGACAATTCACTGATAGTGTTACCATGGCACTAAAAGCTAGAAGTTACAGTATAATCCATTGTTAGTGTTACCATGGCACCACAAGTTAATAGTTTTATTTGTACTGATAATCTATTGTTAGTGTTACCATGGCACTACAAGTTAATAGTTTCAAGTGTAATTCATTGTTAGTGTTACCATGGCCCTAAAAGCTAGAAGTTACATGTTGAAGCCAGTGCTTACCAACAAATGCATAAACAACGGCGGAGGCAGCCATTACCATGCTGGCCAGAGCTGTGGTCACTTCAAAGTACTGTTTGAATGCCTCCATGAAGATGCCCATACTCTTAGAAAGTCCAACCATGAGAAAAACATTGCAAAATTGACCTGAAAACACCAAGATTTACATAACATACATTCTGTTCTGATTTACATCACAGCACAAGTTCATTAGAGATTTGTAAAGTAATAACATGGTTTTTGAAATTTAACAACATGTAATACAAAAATATTGTAACAGTTTATCACTTACCAGCAACAATGACCCAGGCCCATCCACGGTCAATGGGGATTTTGTTCTTATTGTTCTCACCCATGTTGTTCTAGGTAGAAATGTTCTCTACAGTGTTCCTGTCAGGTATCTGTATAATAAAACAGTATTTCACTCATAAACTTCTATATGTACACATAAAAAATAAAATAAAATAACATAAAATAAATTACCAATTAATGAATATATAACAGAAATAAAATTTCTTGTTATTTTTCAGTGACATAATCATCTATTTATATTTGATTATTATTTATATTTCTCTCCGATGACAGGAAACTGAATGTTTAACAGAATAAATAAAAAGATAATCTTACACGATTTTCAGACAGTCTATGTAATGATGTGAGTCCAGTCATTATGATTATATGAAAATCTCTCATATTACAAACATCAATTAATATCTGTAAATGAATTACACTGAATGATTCAGTGAATCACCTCAAACATGATTTTTTTATACCGTATTTGGTAGAACTTTTTTTTATAAGGCTATACAGACAACGTTATTCAAAAATATTGGGCAAAGTTTTCAAACGTCATATAATGAAGAACATTTAAATTCTTCGCTCATACTAACAATATTATTATTATGAATATATAAATACAGGTAACGTTTATTTTCATGAAGATTCAGTGATTCAAAAGTTATAATGCACTGTCATTGCCGTTCATTTGCGATGGAAGGGGCATTTGATTATATTTTGTATTACTGATGATAATTGTATTTGTCCTGCATGCAATTAGACCTGCACTGGTCTTTTCGACAAAGAAAGCATGTGTAAAACACTGTAATGCCTCGCCGGATCGGGGTGAACGTACGCCCGATCATGTTTTATTACTTTGCGAAGTAAAACAGCATAATAATATTAAGATTATTAAAAGTCAGATGTCAGATTTCAGAATATTTAATATAAAAATCAATTCTAAAATTATATCAATCGATTCAGTCATTATGGCTATGAGTATTAGTGTGCCTGTCTCCTACCAAACACCTCAACCATCCATATAATGATATATAATTACCGCACGGTCCCGGAAAAATAAACAGTTAAAAACTCAAGACCGAAAGGATCGCTTATAGTAATAAATTCGTGTCACAACATCACAGCAAAGTGTGATTTTGTGAATCTTTTGTCGAAAACTACTGAAGTAAAGCCGTCAGTGCTAGCCATCCGTATCCACATGCACCTTACGATATTTACCATTTCTGATATTCCTTGTGATTTCCGCCATTTTCACCAAAGCATTCGATAAAAGATAAAATTAGTGCATACACGTAGAATTTTTTTCAGTGTGTATATGAGTGTGCGGACGGCGGCCTTCGTCACTAACTTACATAAATGGTTGATAACGGGACCAGATTAGACAGGGCTGGTACCACATTGTAAGGGGAATCTAAACAAAAGCATACCCCCCCCCAAAAAAAAACCCCACATCCACCAAAACCGACTAACAACCAAACAAAAAAACACCCCATCAAATAAAACCACTGACCAAACTGGCATAATAAGTATTGAATTATAACTTATTTATTTCCACAGTAAAATAATTTATTATTATGATTATTATTATTTTCTTTATTATACAGATAGATATGAGGAATATTGACTTTACTAACTGTAATACATCATGAAAACATCAATTTTAAATGTAAAGATAACAAAACAAAATGACTTTTTCTAGATTTAGAATAAGGAAACCCTTTGGTTACCATGGAAACAGACATTTGATACAGAAGTCCATGTCTGATGGTTATTTCAGTGAGATTGCTCAGTCTTTTTTGACCCATGCACACAATCCTGATATCATGTTCACTAATTCTGGCTAACATTAACAACACCAACAGCAGCAGCACATATCTAAAAACTTATAACATATGACACATGTATTTTTAGAAACTCTTCAATGGAAATAGCAAGAACAGTTTTATAAGTTGTCAATGGTAGACAAAACACAGTTTACAGTTTTAAAAGTTTTTACTAAATTAAAATAAACAGTTTGGCTACATTTCAAAAATATTTTTGATGATCATAAAATTTTCACTTCTCAAGTCATTTTTAATTAGTAAAATGTACATATTTATCTGTTTATTCAACTACAAAAATCAAAATCAAGACAAATAATACAGATAATAATTAACAAAGTTCATGTTTGACACTCACACACACACTCTTGTACACACACACACACACACACACACACACACACACTCATACACACTCATACTTCATACACACACACACACACACAAAATGTGTTTATATCTATGCAAAACTCACAAAATCTTCTCTGACCATTTTGTTTTAAATTTTTCAAGTAGTTTAAGAACATTGGTTTTTTTTACATTTTCATCAACAGTAGGTTAGAAATGAGATCACTTTTCACACCTTATTAAAACATCATAAGGTGTACAGGCACTGCAAGTTTGATATTTCTCCTGCATCCTGAAGTAACTTTGCACCACTGATTATATATATATATATATATATATTTGGATTCAGGATGTTCACTGGTCTGCCACTTTATGATGTTATTTTAAACACTGTGATACTGATGTGGAGTCTGTAAAACATTGGAATAAATTCTGTGACATTTCTAGGTCATCTGACGTTTTGGGTAAATTTGAGAACTGACAAAAATTCTAGACCTGACTGTCTGCTGTTAATTACCTCCATTTTTAAACCTTGTTTTGTCAATATAGCTTCAATGTCATCTGTGAAAAACACATCAGTATATATTATTATATACAAAGTTTATTACATAGAATGTATTATTAGATATTATTATACACAATGTATTATATATTGTTACATACAATGTATTATATATTATTATACACAATATTTTATTAAATGTTGTTGTACACTGTATATGATTATTAAATATTATTATACACAATGTATTATTACATATTATACACAATTTATTATCAGACATTATATATAAAGTATCATTTGATAATATACCAACATCTATTACTAATAATAATCATATTCTTTTCTTCTTGTTTTTTGTGTTGTTTTTAATCTAAACAAAGACTGGGCAAATCTATGTCAGTGTTTTTATTATTTATAATTTTACAGTGTTTTATTTTTATTTTTTTCTCTTATTTTTTTCATCAGTGATGATTTAGTTTTAAAAATCAATTTTCTAACTTTACCTTGATCATTTTCTTTAATAATGACCAAGTAGAAAACTCCAGTGGGAGATAATAATTTTGATACCACTGGAAAGAGCCGATCCATGACTTGTCTCCCCCTCACTCCTCCAGCCCAGGATGCCGTAATATCTTGATTTCCTACCTTGAAAAAACAGACAATGAATAAGTAAATTAAAATTAATAATAATAAAATAAGTAAAAAAAAAAAAAAAAAAAAAAAAAATATACGTGTTAGTGTTTGTGTGTGTGTGCATAATAAATGCATAAAAATAAATAAATAAAATCAGAAAAAAGTACTTAAAACAGCACCCATTAACTTAAAATATTCTAAATATCTGAAATTAAGAAAAGGTCATTCATTAAAAAAATATAACAATAAAAATAAATATTGATAATAATAACTATTTAGCAATAACAACAAATTATGAAAAAGGAGGAACTAAAAATTAATAAATTTTCCAGTTGTGGCATATATATTTATCTTAAAATTAGCAAATATTTTATTTAATAATAGACTTAAAAATCTAAAAGGTAAATTTTCAAATTCAGAAATTCAAACTGAAATTAGAAAATATATGTCTAGAAAGCGTTAACATTCTACCCTGGGACCATATCTTTATTTTTACTAAAAAAAAATGGTAAAGGAAAATAACCTCATCATTTGGTGTAACAACATAAGGTGGGTTGAAAATGAGGACATCTACACAATGCTTCAGTCTTGTCTCCAGGCAACTAACCTGCAGAAGAAAGTAACAAAAATAACACTCTATTTGTACATCTTTCAAATGGTATTTTCTTTTCAGACTGAATTTTTTTATTCTGACAGATAAATATTTCTGCACAAAAGTGAAAAAGAAAAAAAGAAAAGAAAATTGTTAATTTTATTTAAAAATAAAACTAGAGATAATTTAAAATGCTTGATGCCTCACAAAAATTTATTACACTGAACAATATAACTTCATTTTCTGAACCAAGACTACAGATTATTTTAATCTAAATCGTTGGAAAACCTCCCGTTATAAAAAAATATAAACAGTAATGAATTTTATACTGTATATGAGAAAAAACAGAGTTACAAACTCTGTAAGAAAAAATAAAATTTGATACTAACTAGATCTGTTAAGATCGGCTGAATACAAACACCATTTCTTCTTGCAGTTTCCATAGCAACATCAGTAGCACATTTATTAATATCAGTACCTCTGTAAAATAAATACTAAAGTATATTTTTGTGGTGTTAAGCATTCATTTATGTTACATTAATTGAATTAAATTTATTAATTTTACTATATTATACATATTATTTTTACACATTAAATCATTAATTCAATAATTTTAACTATTCAGGTTTCATTTCATTGATTAATGTTCATATTTGCATGTTTGTCAATGTGTGTAACCACAGACAAATGTATATATTTGTGTGTTTATGTTAATATACGATAAACTGTAAACGTTTATTTAAACTTGCAGTTATTTAGGAATATGTTTTAAATATACTAACAAATAAAATGAAGACGGTCCCAAAATTCGAGCCAGAAATGAGATACAAACAGCTGATCCACATCCTACTTCTAAACAAATAGTTGGCCTGAAAACATAAAATTAAATAAACTAAATAAATAAATAAATAAAGTAAATAAAAAAAAAAGAATTATTAATAAAAATACTTATATTTTTCTCGAGTTCAGATGACAAATAAAAGCTAAAATTACAATTAAACTTTTATTTAACATTTCATCAAGAGGAATATATATTCCTTCTTAAGGTGTCAACTAACAGGTTATTTCTAAACTTTAATTTTTAATACAACACCTCATTTCTGTTTTAAAATTAATTAAATTAACAACTTAGTTAACAGAATATTAATATACTTAATAATAGCCAAATACAAAATGTACCACTTATAATTAATTTAATAATTTCTGGTTGACATAACGAACATACTTCAGTTGTTTAAGAAATTTGTACTGCTGTTGTAGAGCATCAAGAACAAGAAAAGAATCTTCTGCAGGTTCGTATACATGTTCATAGTCGTTCTGTGTCAGGTGAGAAAGTACAGGAGTGGAAAAATCGACATCCATTGTTAACGATCTAGTGTAAGTAAAATAAAAATAATTTTTATTGTAATTTTTATTAAGTGTGCTTTGCCCTCTGTTATCAGTATTTTAAAATTATAGCATGAAAATGATACTCTGCCGTCAATACAATTACAAGAGACATCAGACAGAGGTTAAAAGTGACTTTCATTTCATATTTTTATTATTTATAAATACATTCATCGATGTAATTAAGATTAACGGTCTGTCTCTATTAAATTGAATACTTAAAAAAAATAATTAATGTGCTCATAATTTCTCAAGAAAAATGTTAAAACACACTATGATTCTAAAACACTGTAATGACCGTTTCTGCTGTTAATTCCAATTAACAGTTTTATTTATAACCTCTCTCAGAGTTATCGTCTCTTGTTCCGTTATACATTTCTCCATTGCTTTTGAGAGATCCACAGCTGGAAGTCACAGAGCTCTCTTTTCAACAGTGAACTACATTTTCGAAACTATTATATAAACCACTTATAACGGTAAAAGCATGGACTTGAAAATTAATAATAACAATAACAACAACAACAATATAACAGTTCTTTTAGCCAATAAATTAGGAAATGAACCGCATAATTTTTTATTTACTAGATTTCATCTCTTATGATGTTTTTTTTTTTATGATCAAAGCGTATGGAGTATGATTAATTTACTATATCAACCCAAGTCCGTCTTACACTTATTTTAAATGTTCTATAGTTAAAAATAATAATAATAATAAAATATATGTATATATTTTTAAAATGCCGGTTCATGCGCGAAAAGAATAAAATTCTGAATTTATAATAACATTGTCGATCGAAGTTTTATATTTTTATTTTATTTCAGATTATATATTATAAAGCACTTACTAATAATGTGAAGTAAGAAAATATTACATAAATTGCAAACTGATTATTCATTGACAGTTAAGTTGCAATGTGTGTTGGGTTTTGTTCCAAATTTAGATGATTAGAATGGCTAAAAAAGAGGTGGAGTAGTTGTTTGATACATTGCTATTTGATATGCTTTTAGCATCTGATACATTATTATCATTTGTTACGTTTTTTTTGTGTGGTTTCGAATATTACTATTTAATTATAGAAAAATAAAATTGTATTTTTTTATTTATTATTAAAGAATATATGAAATGAATTTATACTATGCATAACTGCTTTGGAAACCGCAGGTAATGGTGAATCCAAAACATCTTTTCTTTTTTTTTTTTTTTATTTCTTTTTTTTTTTGTCTTTCTTGTTGTGGCTGGTCTGAACTCTGGATCAGAATGTTGAATTTTTCTCTGATCAGGAACAAAAAAAAAAAAAAAAAAAAAAGAAAATTATTATCATCATCGGCAGTTATTTGAAAAATTTGTTTTAGTTCATCTTAACAGTTTTGGTCTGAATACACAAAGAATAGAATGAAATAATCACAGGAATTATCCTTTTTGTATTTTAATCATCATCATCATCATCATCATCGGTTATTTGACATTTTTGTTTTAGTTTATCTGTAACAGTTTTGGTCTGAATACACAGAACAGAATGGAATAATCATAGGAATTATCCTTTTGTATTTTCACGTCGTAACGTACGACAGCTACTGTGCTGTGTTGCCGCCGTCGATGACGACAGCGGATCCCGTCATGTTGACCGCCGACTGAGAACACAAGAAAAGAACAAGATCGGCTATCTGCAAACAAACAAACAAGTATCACAAATTTAATAAATTTTATAAATACATTTGATAAAAACACTATATAAAATTAATTTCTCAAACCTGCATAACACACACACACACACACACACACACACACGCACCCACAGTTACAACACATACACAAAACAACAAACCAACATCTACGTAATACAAATTATATGAAAACTATGTAAAACAAATTTTTATCAGAACTGTGTTATACAAAACTACATATTTTCTCTAAACACAATTTACATAACATATATTTTCTTAAAACACTGTATAACATAATTATAAATAATTACCAAAATCCACTGTATAAAAACTGACCAGTACTATTTGCTTTCTAAACATTTTCTATAATGCAATATTTTTCTAAATAATACATATAACTTTATTTTAATTTTATTTTTAATTAATTTTTTATTATTATTATTATTAAATTAAATTAATTAATTAATTTATTTATTTATTTTGTTTGTAACTAAAATTTTCATACAACTAGATTTTACCTCTGATATTTGAATGGCTTTCTTGGTTGGATTAGGATCTGTAAAACGTTTCTGTAAATTAATAATAATAATAATAATAATAATTACAAGAAATGTGTTTACAACACAAACATTTTACTATAACATTACGTAATCACAAAATTAAAATATATTTTACATACTGTCATTATTTGTATTAATATAATAAAAGAATTTAAAAAGGACCTTCTCTTAAAAAAAAGAAGAAAAGAATTAGATAAATAAACAAATAATAAATAAAATAAAAATAAAAATAAAAATAAAAATAAAATAGAATAAAATAAAATAAACAATAACAAGAGGAAGAAGAAAAATCATAATCATAATCATGAAACATGCCAAAATCAAATAAAAATATAAAAATAATGGGACGTCCAATTAGAAAAAGACAACTGTGAACGTAAACGATGCAAATATAATAATAAATATTTTTCTGTTAACATGTACATTAGTAACCACTAATATTTTGCTGATATCTGTTTTTATCTACCATCGCCTCTTCGTAACTAATACCCAGACTTCTCGCTTTATCTTCTGCTTGTCTTATTGCCACTGTAATAAAACATCATTATAATGATCTATAACACTAAATATGTAATCATCTATAATATCAAATATGTAATCATCTGTAATATTAAATATGTTATCATCTATACTACTAAATATATAATCATCTATAATATTAAATATGTAATCATCTATAATACTAAACATGTAATCATCTCAATACAACAATTAAGTATCTGTGTATTAGTAATAAATCAGACTAGACTACTAGATTACAAAGATTAGATAATTATAATGTAACTGGTGACAGTATACTTACTGGGTGCATCTACATACCCAGGGCAAATGGCATTCACTGTGACACCATACTGACCGCATTCTAGCGCCACACCCTGAAAGTGTAATATATCAAATATGCTATATAATATTTAACATATATCCTATATATTACATAAAATGTATATCATATCCTGTATAACATAGCACTCAAACTATTGGCTCAGTTTTATTTGATATAAACCCTCCAAAAAACTCAGAGGTATTATAAAATAAACAAAACATGTTCTGAATATTAAAAGAAATGATTATGATGATGATGATGAAGATTATAAATACATACATAAATAAATAATAATGATGACGATGATGATGATGATGATAATAATAATAATCGGTTAGACAGGAATATAAGACTGACCTTTGTTAATCCGACAAGAGCAGCTTTAGCCGCGGAATAAGGCGCTTTACCCACAGCGCTGATCATGGCCATCTGTGACGACATATTGACGATTCTACCCCAGCCTACAAACGTCAACAGATTTTATAAATATATAGTTTTATAATCGTATTCTGAAGAGCAAATCTGTTGATCCCTGATCGCATGATCTGTGCAGAAACAGCTAGTCTGTTATAAAATGGCAATAAACAAGATAAGTATGTCCTTGTGTTATTTTTAACAATTTGAATTTGAGAGAGAGAGAGAGAGAGAGAGAGAGAGAGAGAGAGAGAGAGAGAGAGAGAGAGAGAGAGAGAGAGAGAGAGAGAGATGAAATGGAAGAAGTTGATTTTAAAATGATTGGCAGATATCATATACTGCTCCTATTTTTACCTTTCACTTTCATTTTAGGGAGAAAATGCTTGATGAGCATGAAGGGCGCGGTCACTGTCACCATCATCATCTCATTCCATTTTTCTAGTGGATATTTGTCAATAGGACACACGTACTGAACCCCTTAAAACAGAAATTCATTACACTTTATTTCATTTATTTTTTTAAACACATTATTTAATAATCACACTGGGATGAAAGCTAGTTTGACTAAAATTATTATTGTTGTTATCGTCGTCGTTGTTGTCGCTGATGTTGATGAAAAAACAAGTAAAATTAATAGCAAATAACGATACTACTAGTACTACTGCCACCACCATTGCCATTACCATCACATTACAAGTACTTCTACTACTACTACTATTCCTGCTTCTACAACAACTACTGTTCTTATTATCATCGTTAATATAACGACTACTACTATCATAACAACTAACACAACCATTACTATTTCTTTTACTACTATTACTGCTGCTACTGCCACTACTACTATTACTACTGCTACCCCGAGTTCTACTACCTCCACCATAACGATTGCTACGATTATAACGACTATTGTTACTACTAATGACAATAACCGACCTGCATTGTTCACAAGGATATCGACGCCATCTGGATATATGGTGAGCACGTGATTACAAAATTCAATTATAGATGAAGTATCGGTAAGATTTGCAGGAACAAAATCAACACGCCCTCTGAATTTTCTGAAATTAGAAAGAAACTCGAAAAATAAACACAGATCTACAATGAATGTTAGTTCTGGCGTACACTTCAGTCCTGTGATTCACTTGGTGACGACATTTCACATGGTTCTGGTAATAAATAATCATTATGGTTCATTTATCAATACAATACCGACATGTTTTCTTTTGTACTTACTAATGCTGTTTTGTATTTGTTTTTACTAATACGCTGGTGTATTGTTTTTCTATTTACTGATACGTTTTTACTGAACTGTAATTGTACATAATTATATGTTGTATACTGTTTTATATTTACACTTACTGACGAAAATTATGTACTATGGATTCAGTCTCTGTTGTTTCTCCAAGTCCCGTCAGAACAACATTGCAGCCTTTCTCAGCAAGCAGATTGGCTACCCCCAAACCAATCCCTGACGTTGATCCCGTCACTATTGCTGTTTTGCCTTCCATTGTATCTTTAAATAATAATAACTACAACAACAACAACAACAACAACAATAATATTAATACTAATAAATAAATAAATAAATAAATAAATAAATAAATTGCAGTAGTAATCGTAGTCGCAGAAGTGGCAGTGGCAATTTTAGTAGTAGCAGTAGAGATAAACCTAGCACCGGGGCTGCACGTATTAAAATTTATGTCCAGAGCCTAAATAAAAGAAACAATGGACAAATCTGACTAACAGTTTCTTTTACAAAATTTAAGCGCAAAGTTTTAAAGACGAACAGTACAGTATGACAGTCACTTTCTCTTTAGAGTTTATTTCATCATCATCAACACAAGTTGTCTAAGAACAGATTAAAAGAAACCACGCGAAGAAAGACGATTCAACACGTAACACGTTTACTGCACTGAATATTTCTGTCACAAGTACAGCTGTTTGTCTGTGATATGCTTTTACAGCTCTCTCTCTCTCTCTCTCTCTCTCTCTCTCTCTCTCTCTCTCTCTCTCTCTCTCTCTCTCTCTCTCTCTCTGCGTGTATGTGCATGTAATTATAAGCGTTTCAATGTAACCAGAAGGAAGAAATGTGAATTATGACAGGTTGTCATTGTCAAGAAACACATGGATAGACTTAATCCTGTTATACATTATAATTACTCTAAGAAGAATCATGCAGCTGATTTTATACATATTATAATTTTCTATATTCTGTTATAAAACACCAAATAAATAAATACATTTAAAAAATGCTAAATACTTATTCATTTATTTCATTTAATTATTCTAATCTGAATAAATCAATTATATATATAAAATACACTGCCGATATGTAATCCAAAGCAAATCGGAAAACTTCGTTAATGTTCGGTACTTATTTCGACAAGCGAAATGTTCCGAGTTCTTTGACCCAGATTTCATAATATTAAGCTACAGTGATTGATACTTAAACATTTTGTAGTTATCAGATTAAAATAAAAGTACTTATTTAAAGGAAACAGAGTCCACAATTTCACTGTGAATGAAAATGAAAATGTAAACAATAATTTAGTAACATACCACCTGGTTATTGTTCTTAAGTAAGAGTAGATAACTCTTTCAGACTTAGCTGAATGTTTTGATGGTTTGTGTTAACAGTGGTAGAAATACGGGTGGCTGCTGAGAGGAAGATAATGATAGGACTAGGTACAGTCTGCACAAATTTTACTTTTTTCAAACGATATGTCTAATTCGTTATGTATATCTAACAAGTAACATATTTGTTTTTATTATTGATATTATTTTTATTAATTTATTTAAAAAAATAAAAAATATAAATAAAATATAATAATAATAATAATAATAATAATAATAATAATAATAATAATAATAATAATAACAAAATTATATTTTATTTTATGTAATAATTAAACATCACATTTTTCTGAGTTTTTGTTTTTACTATGAACAAGAAGTAACAACTGCAGTTTTTGTGTTTACTAAGAACAAGAAGAACCAATTTGAGTTTTTGTTTTTACTATGAAGAAGTAACAATTTGAGTTTTTGTTTTACTATGAACAAGAAGTAACAGTTTGAGTTTTTGTTTTTACTATGAACAAGAAGTAACAATTTGAATTTTTTTTTTATTATCTATTCAAAAACAAAAAAAAAATAAAAAAAATAACTAAAAGTATTGATTTTTTATTTATTTATTGGTTTTAATTATTTTACTTCATTTATCTATTGATTTTTTTTTTCTACAAGCAAGATTATGGCTAGGACTACGACGGTAAGGGTAAAGATCAGAATTATTTCCAGGTTAGCGTTAGGTTAGATTTAGCTCCAGCATTTTTAGTATCTATTTACCTGGACAGACTTTTCATATAACATTTGGAAATTTATGTCATTAGTGTTAGGATAAATTTAAAAATATCTTTTATTTCAATAAATTATGTTGTGTGAATGCTCTGTATATATGAGTCAATACAGATATAAGTCATTGCGTTGAGAAATTATTTCCCTGCAATCCTTTCTCTCTGAAGAAGCAAAGAAACAAAGAAAAAAATTCTTTGATGATTCTTAGGTTATTATCATAAAAGAAATGCACTTTTTGAATATGTACTATTTGTAGTACACTGTTTTACAGAAAAGTTTTTAGTAGCGGAGTCTTTCTTTATCTTTTTTCACCACTCAGTGGACAAATTAAGCACAGTGTATATATTTAATTGTTGTACTGGAACAAAGGAAGAAAAAGAGGGAGATAAACATTTGTTGTACCTGTGTCTATTTTAGCACTGACTTCCATTCAAATCTGTGTTCAAGTTATGTTAAGTTTATATATATATCCATTCTCTCTCACCCGGTATCACTATCCACCCCTAACCCTCTCCGTCACACCCTTCCATGACCTCCGCTCTGGGAAATTGGGTGGGAGGTGACGGAACAGCAAAGAACCTGTCAGATACTGTCAATCCAGTACAGTAAAAACTTGAGTTCACCACTTGTTCTCCATTCCCTCAAACGCTCCCCTCCTAATACTCACCATCAATAAAGAGGTTAGGGTGGGTTGTGACGGTATGGCATAGCAGAAAACTGCATTGTCCATCCTTGTCCCGTCCTGTCCACTACAACCCGGTGCTGACTGGTCACTTCTTGTCCTAACCGCTCAAATCCTGTCCAGTCTTGTCCAGTCCTGTTAGTCCACACCATCAAGTTTTTTCCAGTCCAGTCAAATTTGGTTCGGTCCAGCATAGAAAGGTAAATTCAATCCTTTGTTGTCCCATCATGTTCCGCCCCTTCGCGCTCCTACCCCCTTTCCTTTCCCCAACCCATGCCCTTCCCGTACTTTTTCGCTCCTCTCATCACATATTTCCCACCCCATCAACATAGACTCACAAAGCATGAACATTATTAACTGTATTTTAAATCCACACAAATCCATCAGCCTGAAACTATTCTCGTAAATAAATAAATAAATAAATAAATAATAATAATAATAATAATAATAATAATAATTAAAATTGCTGATAACACTACATAAGTAACAGCTAGTAATTGGTGTTGGTTAGGATAGAAAAACGGTTAAGCCTTTAATTTTGTTGTCAGTAACAAATTGGTTACCAACGAAAATGTAAAACCGGCCACTGTTCTCAATAGTTGTATCCATACACGATGATGCGTCATCTTCTTTTCAGACAAATCAGAAGTACAAGTTGCCGATTTTATTCATAAAAACTAACCAATTACTTAACCTCAGTTTTCGGTTAAAATACGGCCATATTAAACTTTACGGAATAAGCCGAAATGGTTTTCATAAAACACCGGGTACTGTCAGTCTTGTCTTATATAATTTAGTTATGTTTTGCATAGTCATGAAAGTGCTCTAATTAGTGAATGTATTAGCGGCGGTGTTGGTGGTATTTCACACGATAGTGCTGGCATTAGTAAAGGTAATAAGAGCGGTTCTAGTGGCATTATTAGATACGATTGTGATAGTATTAGTGACGCTAATTGCAGCGATATTCGTAGTATTCTTCGTCGTGACAGTGCTGGCATTAGCGATGGTAATGGCAGCCGTACTGATGGTACAATCCAACTTTATAGTGCTGGAATTAGTGACGTTTATAGGAGCGGCTTTGTCGTATTATTAAACATGATAGTGCTGTCATTAGTGAACGTAATAGGAAGGGTGCTGGCGGTTTTATTTGACATGATATCAGCAGTGATGATAATAGTAGCGGAAGTCATGGTACAATTAGAGTTGATGGTGCTGGTATTAATGATGGTAACTGCAGTTTTTGTGGTGCTATCATAAGTCAAGATTATGCTGGTGTTAGTGATGGTAATATAAGGAGTGCTGGTGGTATTATTACATATGATAATGCTTCTGCTAGAAAAGTCAATAAGAGCGGTAGTATTGGTATTATCAGACATGATAGTGCTGGCATTATTGAAAGCAATAGAAGGAGTGCTCGTGGTATTGTTAGGTATGATAATGCTACTGATGCAAAAGCCCTATGATGTGAAATAATACGAACGGCACCACTCCTATTACGTTCACTAATGATAGCACTATCACGTTAAATAAATCGACCAGAACCACTGCTATAACCGTCACTAATACCAGCATTATCATATATAATAATACCACCAGCATTCCTGCTATTGCATTCACTAATGCCAGCACTATCTTGTCTGATAATACCAGATAATACCGCTCTTATTGGCTTTTCTAATAGCAGCATAATCACACCTAACAATACCACCTGAACTGCTGCTATTACCATTACTAACACCACCACAATTATTTCTAATGATACCAAGACAGAAGCTGCACCATTAATACCAGCAACATTCAGTCTAATTCTACCATCACTACCGCTACCATTGCCATCACTAATGCCAGCACTATCATGTTTATGTCTTGTGTTAAGGAAAGTCACTGATCTTTGAATGTCTTCGCAAGATTTCTTTCATGCTTCCCATTCACACAGTGTACAATGTTCTTTATGTGTGTATGTTTCTTTCTTACAATAAGCAGACATGAAGCTCCTTTTCGGTTGATAGCGAAGACGATAATCTCCCAAATCATCGAAAGAGCACCTTCAGAACTGAAGGCATTCAAACTTGTTGCTTGTGTCTACATGAAAGATACTGACTCACTTTTATGAAATACGAATCGAGGAGTCATTTCTCTGGAAGTCTCTAAGCTTTCAGTTCCATCGCGTCATTCAGCGTTACAGTTTTACTGATACAGATATTTTACGAGCTACACCTGATGCTAGCACAGCACCCTTTGTACCGGCTTCTTGTAACTAAGAACAGAGATTGCGATGCAGGAGATGAATGCAGTGGTTTCATTTCAAGATTACTCTTTAAAAACAGCAAACTGATATTCAGACATCTTGCTTTCAGGAAAGTCACCGACCTCTGAATGTCTTTGCAAATCCACTGTTGCCTTTACTCTTCACAAACACTATGATATCTCTTGTATGTTTCTAAGTGTCGTTCTTATAGTAAATAAAAATCAAACTTCTCATTGGGTGATAATGAAGACAATGGTGTCCGAAGTGACCTTTAATGGTAAACGCACAACACCGTCGAAAGAGCACCTTAAAGACTGATCGAATTTACATTTGTTACTTCTGGGATTACTTTATTAATGCTTGTATTAATGATGGTAATAAAATCGGTCCTGGTGGCATTATTACACATCATACCTCTGACATTAGTAATGGTAGTATCAGCTGTACTGATGGTATTATTAGACCTAAAACTGCTGCTATTAGTGATGGTAATAGCAACTTCACCGCTGATATTATTACACATGATAATGCTGTTATTATTGAAAGTTATACGGGAGATAACGCTCGTATTATTAATCATGAAAATGGTTTATAAGTTAACAAGAACAATACCAACGATGACATCAACATCATCATCATCATCATCAAAGAATTATCATGATGATGATAGTAATGAGGATAACCCTAGTAATGATGGAATTAATTTTGTATTTGTTTTAAAGTTTTTACAATGAAATACTGACATTTCTACGGTTTATTTTCTCAGGATATGAAGAGGAGAATCTACACATACATCTTCTTCTTGAGAATGCAGCAGGAAAAGGATATCACCTAAATGGTAAACAGAAATGCCTGTACATTTTGTGAAGAAGAATATAATAAAAAGTGAAAAATACAAATATGTGCTTTACAAAAAGTTATTAAAATAAAATGAAATAAATTAATAGTAATAATATTAATAGTGATAGTAGTAACAATGACAGTATTAAAGTTAATTAAAAACATAATCATGATCATCAAAGAGAATGTAAGAACAATGATATGATTATAACAATAAGACTAATACTAGTAATGATGGAATTAATTTTGTATTTGTTTTAATGTATGTTAAATGAAATACTGACATGTTTTGGATTTGTTTTCACAGGATGACTAGAGGAAAATGAAGACAGGAATACACAGATGAAGTCAGGAATGGGTTTTTCAGTTTTGGGATTAATAAAAAATAAAAGTACTGGCTTCATAAAAAAAATAATTAAAAGAAGTGAAATAAGATAAAATAAAATAAAACAAAGTGATAAATACAGCAAAAACAACAATAATAGTGAAAACAATAATGGCAGTACTGAAAATGAGAATAATAAAGATAATAACAACAACAACAACAACAACATCATCATGAACATCTTCATCATCAAAGAGAATACATGTTATAATGATGATAATAAAAAGGGTAATACTAGTAATGATGGAATTATTTTTTTTATTTCTTTTAAAGTTTGTTAAATGAAATACTGACATTTCCACAGTTTGTTTTCCCAGGATGACAAGAGGAAAATGAAGACCAGAATCCACAGATGAAGCCAGGAATGGGTTTTTCATTTTCCTTGGTTTTCTGGCATTTGAGTTGGTGTGTATGCATTTTAACGTAGACATACTGATGTCTACACATGCACCTCCTGCTTAAGAATGCTGCAGCAGAAGGACATCATCTAAATGGTAAACAGAAATGTCTGTACATTTTGTGAAGAAGTAATTAATAAAAAGTGAAAATTAAAAATATTTGCTATACAAAAAGTAATTAAAATAAAATGAAATAAATTAATAGTAATAGAAGCAAGAATCATCATTATTAGAATACTAATAACAATAATAAAAGTGATAGCACTGACAACAGTAAAGTTAATAAGAACATCATCATCAAAGAATAATTAGTATAATGATGATGATAATAAAAATACTAGTAATAATGGAATTAATTTTTTATTTGTTTTAATGTTTGTTAAATGAAATACTGACAGTTGTTGGATTTGTTTTCACAGGATTAGAAGAGGAGCTATATACAGATGAAGTCAGGAATGGGTTTTTTATTTTTTGGGGGTTGCCGGCATTTGTGTGGGAGTTTATGCATTTTGACTTAGTCATCAGAGTCTTAATACTGATGTCTACACATGCATGTTCTGCTTCATACTCCGTAGATGACAGTGGTGAAGAAGGTGAAAGAATGCCGCAGGAGAAAGACATCACCTGAATGGTACAGAGAAATGCCTGTACATTTTGTGAAGAAGATAAATAAAAAATAAAAATATTGGCTTTAGAAAAAGTAATTAAATGAAATAAGATAAAATAAAATAAAATAAAGTAATAATAATGACAGTAACAACAGCAACAATAATAATAATGGCAATACTGATAATGAGAATAATAATGAGAATAACAACAACAAGAACCATAATAATAATAATAATAATAATGGCAGTACTGATAATTAGAATAATAATGAGAATAACAACAAGAACAACAACAACATTATCATCAAACAGAATAATAATTATTAACATGATGATGATAATAATAAGTGTATTTGTTTTAAAGTTTGTTAAATGAAACTCTGACATTTCTACGGTTTGTTTTCCCACCTTGATGAGAGGAAAATGAAGACCGGAATCCACAGATGAAGTCACGAATGGGTTTTTCATTTTCCTTGGATTTCTGGCATTTGTGTTTGAGTATGCATTTTGACGTAGACATACTAATATCTACACATGAATGTTCATAAGACACAAATGAAAAAAGAAAAAAGCATTTTGTTAACTGGAGCTCAACCTTTTAATTTTTTTCACTTAGTCCCAACCATTTTTTGCTAAAAAATGTTTATGTCCCCTTATGAAATAAAACAAACTGTAAAAGTGTAATTACTGTAATATAAAGTAGAAATCTTTAATCCTATAAGTAAACAAACTGCTTATAGGTGCTGCCAGATACACAATAACGTATAGCCGAAGTGTAACTGGAAGTTTGGTCATGTTATATCACTTTCAAATTTCCCCCCCATTATATTCTCAAATTGGGAATCACTGGTCTGTGTGCTAAAATATAGGGAATAATGCTAATAAGCGTAATAAAAATAATATTTATATTTTATTATTACATCATTACTGTTTGTAACTGAATATTATGTATTTGTGTTACTAAAGGTAATACTGTGTGGAGGAGGCAGCAAGATTCCAATGCGACAGAAAGCAATATCAGATTTCCTGCCAGGAGGAGAAAACTTTTCCAGCTGCTGAGGTGATAGCAACTGGTGCTGCAAAAGAGGTTTGATTAATAATATGTCTCTTAGGCTAGATTTATGATCCATCGGTTGAAAAGAAATTTGTTTAATATTATGTGTCAACCACGAATAAAAAATACTTTAACATGCACTTTAGAATTCATCCCTAGTTTTATCTCTGTTTTGTTAAGTATCTGCTATTTGCATCTGGTTTTTGTTGGGAGTAGGCCTTTTCAATCTGCAACAGTCATTTTATATATGTGTGTGTGTGTGTGTGTGTGTGTGTGTGTGTGTGTGTGTGCTTTCATTTTATTTTCATTTTTATTCTTATTATTCTTATATTATTGTTGTTGTTGTTGTTGTTGTTGTTGTTTTTTTGGTCTTTGCAATTTCAGGCTGCTATATTAGTTGGCAAAGATATTCAGGATCTTCAAGAGCTTGAACATTATCTGGAAGTTAAATGTCTGTCTAAAGCTATTTATGTCAAGGTATTGTATATAGCTTCCTGTTTAGATTGCTGATACATATGAAAACCCCATGAATTGTAAATTTTTATCATCAATGAAATTAAATCTATTTTAATATATCTAAAATAATAATTGTTTTAATCAGTAATTCATATTTTGTTCGTGTATGTGCCCCCTTTGTTTGTAGGAGTGTTTTTGCCATTTATAAATAATTTGATAAAATCAACATACAGCATTGACTTTCAGCAATGGATTTCTTCTCTCGTCATTATGTTTGATTATTTTCATTATCACATTACATTAAATTTATTTATTAATTTAAAGATTACTAGTGATTCAAACATGGAATTATCCCTTGCTGTTCCCAAGCATATTTTAATTCCATCATGTAAATAACACACATACACTTTAGCCGATGATAAGAATGTTTTCTTCTTAGTGGTTTACGAAGCAGAAGATCCACCTTCTTTAGAAACAGCAACTTTGTTAGCAAAGGTACATTTGTTTTTTGTTTTTTTATTATTGTTGTTTTTGTTGTTATTATTATAAATCAGATAATAAAATTAGTATTTGTTTTCATTTTGTGTGATCCTAATACTTCATTTGTTTTGTTTTGTTTCCGATTGTGATGCATGATTTACCAACACCAAGCAATGTTCAAACAACCTTTCATCTTAAAAGGTAAACTATATCAAATCTATAGATCATTAAGAAAATAATGAAATTTAAATCTTTAATTAAATACAGATTATTTTTGTTCTTTTATTATTGTTGTTTTAAATCTAATAACCCCTTGCCCGACTAGTTCACCAGTTTTGAGATTTTTAAAATATATTTCCTTTGGTCTAAGAAAACTGCAAACCCAGTTCTCTTTTAAAAATATTTTAATACCCAAGTACTCAGCACCCAAATTATGTTGATAATTAATTAATCATTTTTAAAAAGAAAACTTGCAGTACATTTTTAATAACTTTGTAATTAAGGTTAATTTAAACACAGTGTTCTGTTATCAGTAAAATATAGCTGTGTGTGTCTAACTATTTTGCCTTAAGAATATAACAGGAACTGAGATTTTATGTTGGATAAAACAAAATGAAAAGTCGGATAACTTTTTCAATTCTGATATTTCAGAGAACGTAACTTACATGTTACCTGCCAGGAACTGTCATCTAACAAAGAAGAAAGTGTCATCATTGGTATCAGCTGACAATAATTCATTTTCTCAACAAAAAAAATTAAAATAAAAATAAAAAACCACCACAGCAAAAAAAAGTTGAGTTGGAATGAAATTGTTGTTGACATCAGTAATAAAAATGAAATGGGTATTAAAATTGTAAAATTAAAAATAATAAAGTATTATAAATGTTTTTGTTTATTTATTATCCCAGTATCATTATACTTTTATTGTTAAAAGCATTAAGAAGCCATATTGGACTACATCTGTTTAATTTTTATTAAGGCAGCAAAAATATTTACAGTATTGTAACTTTTATACAATTATTATTTGTTTTAGTGGACATTTAATTTTCATTAATGAAATTTGTACTGTGTTTTTACACATGTTGTTACAATTTATTTTTTTCATTCTTGAATTAATTGTTTCAATAAAATGTATTTGTACTGTAATATGTATTGTTTTTCTTGCTTTGAATACTTGCTTTGAAAACAGATAAGGAAAAATATATAAAAAAAGAAAACAATGACCATCAGAAAAAAATTTTGTTTTATTTTTTCTCTTTTATTATCACTGTTTTATTGTTATTTACATATACTTACATTTTGCAGCTTTCCTTGCGTAGCTTCATTTTTTATTTTATTTTTTTTATTTTGGTAATTTTGTCTAAACTGTTTAATAATATTTCTATGTCCAAATCTAATTAAAACGGGTTTATTTCTAAACGGGTTTGCACAACTGGGATAAAAATAAAATTATAGAAATAAAGTGTCAACCATATCAATGTACCTTCCAAAATATATTTCTTATATACATTTTGAATACAATTTGAATTAGACATGTGGAAACCTTTTCAATAACTGGAAATACTTTACACTTGGATGTTGTCACTGTAAAGGTATATAAGAGAATGACCATGAATACATACACACAATCACTGCATATCATTTTGCTTTGGTGTATTGACAATGCTTGACTGAGAAGAGGAAGGCAAACTTGTGAACAAACCTTTTGCATAAACATTTCCAGTTTATAAAACCAGAAACTTTTTTTTTTTTTTTTTTGACCACTCTAAATACAATGTTCTTTTTCATTTATTTAGAAGAAACAGATATTTTGTATGTATGAATTAAGAAAGTGGAAAGTGGTGGCTTTGGTGAACCACAGAATGAACACTAGGTGTGATAGGAAATCACTGATAGAAAATTGTAAATCAAGTAATCCATTTTGTATCAGCTGTCTAAACACTAAGCCACTTATTTTAGAACATATTTTTTAAATAAATATACATGAGTTTGTTATAGGAAAATGTTTTTCTTTCCTTTTTCATTAAATTTTTGTTTTGTTATTTGTGTTGTTACTACTACTACTACTGCTACTACTACTATTATTTATTTATTTATTTATTTATTTATATAATTATTATATTTATTTTTATTTTGTTTCTGAAGCTAAAAAAAAAATTAATAATAATAACGATAAAATAAAAAAATATATATTATAGCGAAAGTTAGTACTTGAAACTGATGACTGTTTTCCCTGCGCCTCCAGTGAATACTTTACTGATAATAATAGAGGAGTACCAGACAAGAACATTTTTTTAAAAATGGCAGAAGTCACTGGAAAAAATAGCATGTGTCTTGGCAGCTGAATGAAATAAAGGGTAAATAGGTAAATAAAAAAAATAAAATAAAATAAATAATTATTATTTATTATTATTATTATTTTATAGATTATTAGTTAGCAATAGCTTTTGGTAAACGAGGCGATAAATGTGTTTTTCATCTATTGTAGTAATTCGGAATTTATAGACCGATGCTGAACAATCAAGTGACGCGAGGAACTGAAAAAAAAAAAAAAAAAAAAAAAAAAAAAAAAAGTAAAAAAATAAATAAATAATAAATAATAATAATAAAATAGCACGTGTGCGCCCGTACCTACACCAAGAGACATAATAAATAAATAAATAGATACATATTTTTTTCACTTCGGATGAACTTTTTATAATAATCAGTTTAGGGGTACAGCTGAACTAATACCACTGTTCTGAACTTTTTATAATAATCAGTTTAGGGATACAGCTGAACTAATATCACTGTTCTGAACTTTTGATTGGATGGTAGAAAATGTTAAGATAATGGGCCATTGTTTGATACAGCTTGAAATGAAATTAGCGAAGCTGGCTTAATTAAATCTCCATAGAGACCTGGCCATTGGCTTGGCCTGTGAGTTGTCAAAGTGACAGTTCAACTGACAAGTTTGACTAGGTAGTCAATTTTAATCAAAATACATTAAATTTTTTTGTTTGTTTGGAAAAATAAGTTGAAAAATATGAAAACATTAATAACTGTAGGTAAGTATACTTTGCCATTAATTACAATTAATTAAATGTTGTGCTTTGCTAATAATCATACTTTTTTGTTGTTGTCCATATGAATTCCTAAAAAATATCATATTTAATTATTTATAATTCAGAAAGATTGTTTGGCATATTATATTATTACTTTAGATCTTTTCCCTTTTCAGTATTAATATTATTATTTTTTCAATATTACAAGATGGACAGCAGTTTTTTATTTGGAAATATTGTCTCAATTTCAAGTAATTGGCCATTTTGTATTTTGATATTTTATCTTCAGTTTTTCTGAATTTTATTTTAAACTAAGTAATTACTGAGTTTAGAAAAACTGACTAATGAATGATACTGTATCCTAAAACATCAGTTGATTGCCCTAAAGATTTTTATAGTGTAATTATAATCAAGTTTTGGCATTTTGTGGTGTGCAGTATAACTTTGATTTAAACTTTACTTGAACAGCTGAAAACATTTCAACCTGTATTTATTTACTTAACTAATTTATTTATTTATGTTTTTAGCTCCTGAGCTGCAAAATGAAGAAATGACTGATGAAAGCTTCTGAAAATGCAGGTTTAATACTGCACAGGCTCTGTCATGAGTAAGTCATATAACAACATATGATTTCTATTTTTATTTATATTAAAATTCAACTTACTTTTTTTTCAAACTGAACTATGATAATATAGTTAACATTATTATAAAATAAAATAAAATTAAATTAATAATTACTGAATAATTGAATAAAGTCAGTAATATTTAAAAAAGGATTTGTACCATGCGATTAATATATTTTTTTAACATTTCTTCTTCTGCTTCCATTTCATTTTAAAGAACATCGAAAAATGTTTTTATTTAATTTCTACTTGCAATTATTTGTGGTATTTTCTTAATAATCAGTTATACTTACAAGAAGAACATTTTTCTTTTACTAGTTATTTTGTGGACTGAAGACAGTAATTTATGTTGTATAATATTAGTAAAGATGTAGCAGCTTTACTTCTTGTTTACCGTTCTTCTGAGACTTCAGAATCACACATGAATTTCCTAAGAATATGTGGAATCATGTTTTTAATTCTATTCATGGTTTTTAATCTCTGGAAATCCTAAAAATATTTTTCCTATTTTATCCTTTTTATTTTTTAAAATTTTGTTTTTGACATAATGTATTCAGTTAATAATACATAAAGTTAAATTTTTTCACCCATCCACCAATCACAAGAATATTTTTTTCAGGTGGGTTTTACTTAATTTTACTACAATATAATAATAATTATTGATCTAAAGGAAGACTGTCAGTTAATGTACAGCTGACAAGTTACTAAAAGTTAATTTGTGAATTTGTGCAAGTCTCTTTTAAACAGTGCTTTTTTAAACACCAGTGTTTGTTTTACTCAAGTACAACTGTTCAGTTTCACATTAATCAAAGGTCATGCTGTTCAGATTACAGTAAAATGTTCTAGCAGATCAGTTACAACTATTAATATCAAACAAGCAAAAACATGCACACATATGTGCATAAAGAAAAATAAAAGATAAAAATTATTGTATTAAAAAAGAAAAAATCAGAATATTAAATATAGTTTTTGACATAAACTGCTTTTATCTTAATTTGATTACCATAGTTGAAAAATAGATCTTTTTAACTGGATACTGTTGTATTTATTTATTTTTTGGACTACATATATAACAAATGTAGTAAGTATAGTGATATATTAATAATAACAACTCCCAATTTACAGAAACACAAATGCAGAATTAATATTAAAGTAGTTTTAAAATAATGGACTTCATAGCAATTGTCTTACATGTAACATTTGTTAATTACAGTATTAAAAGTTCACATATTTGTCATAAATGTTGTTTTAATCGCAAAAACATGAATGGATATTATTATCTATTTATTTTTTATTAAAAAATAAAATTCACTCTTTTAATTTTAACTATATAATCACCTGTCTGTTCTTTGTGTATGCTCACGCTGTTTTTCTGATAAGTGATATGTCGGTGTGTCAGAATGCAGACTGATCTAAGGGTTCCTTGCCCTGGATGATGCCCTAGCTTGTCAGTTATTTGACATTTAGGCACCTCTATTACAAGGTTTAATATTTTTGAGGGATCTTGCTTAGGAATGATATGTATTTAATTCCCATATCATTTTTATTTGACTGACCTAAAAAAAATAATAATAATAAATATTTTTTAAAAATTTAACAGTATTCAGAAACTTCATATTTATATGGCACATTTGTAGAATATTCAGATATCTTAATATTTGTCTGGCACGTTAATAATTCTGATATCTTCATGTTTGTATAGCTGATTTGTAGAATAATTCAGATATCTTCATGTTTGTATAGCAGATTTGTAGAATATTTTTTTGATCATAAAGATTATAATATCCCCTTGATTAAAGTAATAAGATATCTCATATGAGAGAAACTTACTAGGTTCAGAATTTCTAGCAAAACATAGGGAATATCCAGTTTAATCAGTGTAACACATTAGTCATAGTCAAAAATAGCAATAACCAATTCAGTGGTGGATCCAGAAATATAATTCAGAGGCTGGCTGGATTGGGATAGAGTAAACTTAATGGGAGTCCAAAATTGTTTCCCAAAGATGATTAACAATGCACATATTTTGTGAAGTTGTGATTTAAAATAAAAATAGAAAAATCTTCTCTTTCTAATAAACACTGATAATGTTAGATAGGTTAGATGATCACAAACACTTTGGTTGATGTATATGCAGCAGTAATTGAGAGCAAAGTCAGTATGTGAATGTGATTTATCTGGCAAAAGTAATAAAGGAAAAATAAATGAGAACAGTAAGTGCAGGAATTTCATTAATAAGTCAGCCAGTAAGGACCTGGACTGCATGCGACATGGTGCAAAGCCACAAAACTGTCAAAATCTGATTTGTGCTCACTGTACTAGAAAATCTATGCATTGCGATAACAGCCAGATCAGCTAGTCTATCTGTTGGTGTGAAACCATGTGTGTATTCATCTGAGGCAGGTGAAAGAATTCTCTGCCTCTGTACAGTAAGAAACTTCAGAAGCTCACTCGTCACTTGCAATAATTCTTCCATCTCAAAAGTTTGCTCTTAAATGCTGATGGAATAGGCATCTGATACAGAATCATTCCAGTATCCATACTATTTTCAAGTTAAATGTTCAGGAATCCAAAGTAAACTTCCATAAGTCTACCCAGTAGCGCACTAATGAGAGAATGCATTAGCTGCAGCATCTCTTTTGCACACATGAAACTGACAATATAGGCAAAAATTGATGAAGATGTGTCAGAGGCCATTTACTTCAAGCTTTGTTGAAGAATCCCACTTCCACAATGGCTTGTTTGGGCACATAGAATTTCGTTAGATGGAGCTTCAATATATCTCATTCAGGGTTATTACAATAAACTCATATAAATAATAAACATGTTTTGCATGTATTCTTCAACTTTGGTTTCTTTTTGTTCTCAATGATCTTTTCAAAGAACTTTTGTTACTTTGGATAATTGTTGAAGAAAATGAATAATTCTCAACAAGAATCCATCATGTTTGCAATTTGTGCAATTTTGCAGGCATGACAGATAACCAAGTTGAGTAATGCGAACAACAACCTGATACTCTGCACTAGCGATACCCAAAACATTGTTAGACAATGTGTGCTGCTGTTGTAGTGGTAAAACACTAGGGATACACATTGACTACATGCCTGGTGTTGTTGTAGTGGTAAAACACAAGGGACACCCATATTTATTGTTGTCAGACATTGACTGCATGTCTGCTGTTGTTGTAGTATGAAAACGCTAGGGATACCCATATTTATTGTTGTCAGACATTGACTACATGTCTGCTGTTGTAGTGGTAAAACACTAGGGAGACTCATAATTATCATTGTCAGACATTGACCGCATGTCTGGTGTTGTTTTAGTGCCCATTTTCTTGTTTGGTGACCATTTTATCTGATATCTCATTTCATGTCATCATGCAGCATAATAGGCTATGGACATGAACAAGAGATATAACTCTTTTTTGCCAGTAAGTCTGCAAGAGTTATCGCCTAAACGCGAGAAAAATGAATTATAATATTACAAGTATAATGAACAGAAGTATTACTGGAGCTTTTAAATCTGATATTATTCAAAAATTGAAAATATATGAAATTAAAATATACATAATAAAGACATATCTATACTTCAATAAAATATAACACACAAGAAAAATCAATTTGGATGTTTATTATGCATTAAGATATCCATATTTATTGATGTCAGATGTTTACCATATGTATGATGTTGTTATGGTCTGCTTTTGTTGTAGTGGTAAAGCACTTGCAATACCCATATGTATTGTTGTCAGACACTGACTACAAGTCACCTGTTGTTGAAGTGGTAAAACACTAGTGATACCCATATTTATCATTGCCACTTTTGACTACATGTCTGCTGTTGTTGTAGTGGTAAAACACTAGGGATACCCATATTTATTGTTGTCAGACATCCACTACATGTCTGCTGTTGTAGTGGTAAAACACTAGTGATACCCATATTTATTGTTGTCAGACACTGACTATATGTCTGCTGTTGTAGTGGTAAAACACTAGTGATACCCATATTTATTGTTGTCAGACACTGACTATATATCTGCTGTTGTAGTGGTAAAACACTAGTGATACCCATATTTATTGTTGTCAGACATCTGACTATATGTCTGCTCTTTGTAGTGTTAAATCACTAGCAATACCCATATTTATCATTGTCAGACATCAGCTACAAGTCTGGTGTTGTAGTAGTCATAAAACACTATCGATTGCCCTTTTAATTGTTGCCAGACCTTTGCCACATGTCTGCTGTTGTTGTAATGGTAAGACACTAGAGATGGCCAGATAATCAGCATGCCAATCTGGTTGTTATTTGTGTATGGTTACTAATATGTTTGTCAGTGTGTATATGTGTATTAATGTGTCAGTGTGTGTATGTTTTAAGATGTATGTATTAATGTGTTGTGTGTATGTGTAGTAACGTGTGTATACTAATATGTGCATATGTGTGTGTACTAATATATGCCTTTGTGTATACTAATGTTTTTGAATGTGTGTGATATTAACATGTATGTCAGTGAATGTGTTGACTAATATTTCTGTATATAAAAAATGTGATATGGTGTTTTTGTACTGATATGTAGCAGCGTTTGTGTATTAATGTGTGTCAGTGGGCAATTATTAATGTGCGTTTTTGTGCTTTTATAAACATATGTGTCAGTGTGTATGTATGTGTTACTAATACCTATGCCAATATTTGTATATATGTGTATGTGCATACATGATTATGTGTGTGTGTTTGTTATGACCATGTTTTTTTCTGTGTGAATGTTTAATACATTAATATGAAATTAACTTCTGATGTTCAAAATAAATAATTAGAATTAATAGAATTATAATATAGTTGTTATTATTTATTTATTTTATTATTATTATTATTATTATTATTATTATTATCATTATTATTATTATTATTATTTAAACATTTTGAATCTTTGATAGTCTGGGCAGGAATAACGGTTTATTCCCGATTCTGGCATTACCGAATCTGGCAGTGAATTTATAACACATCTTAATTGGACATGCCAGTTGTTCCATTTCTGACATTTTATTTCTCACCCTTACTAATTGGTGTTCCGTCACCTTAATTGATGGCCCATCAACTTAATTGATGTACTTTTGTTAAACTGTATTTTGTCCACAATTTGTAGGACAATCAGTCACACTCTATGCAAGAAATGTTCCAGTTTGCGGGACCTTTTTCGCTCTGTCAGTACAAGCTGGATTTGATGCCCTCAAACATACTCAGCTTGGAAGCTATGTCCTGTGGTGTTGCATCTCCATACCCGGTCAACAACTTCTTCCTCTCCTCGTCATGTATCTTTGAGATACTGGTCAGCTCGCTTCCACATGGTGTTGGTCAGTAGGTGGACAGCAACTTCGCTCTCATCCAAGTCCCATCCGGTGTAGTAGTCACGGTGGTAAGGCACCTCGAATACAAACATCTCCACGGTACCGTACCATTCTTGTTACTAATCCGCCGTGCATACCTATATCCACCAACTATGAGGTCCACACCTGGTTTTCTGCCGTCCAAAATTTCTCCCTTTGCAGCCATGATCAAGCATAACAAACATCTGAACTGAACTGAACTGAAACAAAATTAACGTGCTAATCAGAGCTAGCTGTTGTGAAGCACGTCTACGACGGGCACACTTTCTGACAGGTCAGCGGGCGTGTCCATTGCAGAAAAGTGTTTTGGGTAAGGAAAGAGAGTGGGTTCTCATTATGACTGCAGGACACAAGGGAGTGTCCAGCATATCGGATTGTAACAAGTCAGTTCTGATGTTTCGTAGACGTTATCCGCTACTTGTTGTTTCCGCCACTTGTCTGGCTCATTGAATATCTCCTAGTCATCACCGGGTCTGTGTTGGTTGCCTCCTGTTTGTTTGTTCTCTTCTCGGCTGCTGTTGATGTTTCCTTCTTCTTTTTGGCTGCTTCCTTTTGGTCCAACAGTTCCAAACTTTTTTTTTTTTTTTGCCAATGGTCTTTTTATTGATTTAAAAGGTGCTGTATAAACCTGTAGAGTTTCTTTAGTTTCTTTACATCGGAATGGAATGGAAAAAAATGAACGTGCTAATCAGAGCAAGCTGTTGTGAAGCACGTCTGCGACAGGCACGCTTTCTGACAGGTCAGTGGGCTTCTTTACATCATGACTGTACAGTATTTATATAGGTAGTATTTCCTGTCTTCACTGCTCATTAAAGTTAATCTCGTTAATCTGTTCTTCATGCCTCTAAATTGGCCTTAATTGCTCACATCAGTTTTCCCATTTCTGGAAGCGGATTATAACACCTCACCGATTACATAATCTGGAGACTGCCAGTTTTGGGAACAGTGACCAGAATATACTGGAATGAAATCATTTTTCCTGTAGGGCAGACAAACCATCAGAGATTTAAAAGTTTTTACAAACATTTGTTTGATATTAAACTTTCATAATAACATATATTTCCTTATTTTTTAAAATCTTTATTATTACCTTTCTTTTTTTAATTTTGACTAATATCACATTTTCCAACTCTGTGATGGTCTGAGCATGAGCAGTGAATGATCAGAAAACTCTCTGGGATGAAATCACTGTTCCTGTGGAGCAGCCAGGTCATCACAGATATTTGTTTTTCCTCTTTGACTTGTTTTATTATTAATCTATGGTGAAAGAAATAGTGATACAGTGACAGGAAATGTCTCCATTATTGTCATTATATTGTTATGAAAAGTTTCAAACTTTATTCATATTATTCATTCTTAGTATTTCATTTATCTTTAAAGAAATCTAGTTTAATTATAGTTGATGAAGTAAATAGTGACTCTCCATCATTAGCTACTGGACTATAATCACTATTTCTTTCAACAGACTGATATTTATTAAACATAATTTACTAATAGTATTAATATTCAGCACATCTCTATTCAGTATATACTACTAACAACAAGTAAGAGCCAGAATTTACATATGATTCAGATTTCTGTAAACATGACATTTGTGGAGATGGTTCCACCTGTACAATGGATGCACCATGATTTCTGGGTTTCATGTCGGGGTTCCATGGGTGGGGTGCACATACTTAGGGCTGTGGTGGCTTGTGAGGTCACTCCTTCAGTGACAGGGATTGTCTGGGTGACGATGCTGCTGATGGGACATCTGTCCACCTGGTGGGTGACTCCTGTCCAATGTTCTTGGACTGGGAATGTTACACATGGGGAATATCTCATCATGGATGTTAACAGGTGCTGGGAGTGTCACCAAGTTGCACTGTTGAATTTCAGTGATAAACATGGAACACTCACACACACATACACACACACTCACACATACTGATATACATATACACATATACACATAAACAGACAGACAGGCAGAAAGAAAAAGAAAAGAAACAGAAGAAACAAAGAAAAAACTTATCAAATACTACCTCTGTTTGATACAGTGATTAAACAGGAAATAGATTTTGGTGCAGTCAATAATATTATTTATGGTTTAGTTTGTTAATAATATTTATTTTTATTTTTATAAGCTTTAATATATTAAGGGGAAAAACATATACAATGTACATGTGACCATTTGGACAAGAAAAGTTATTTAAAATATTTCTTCGAGGTAAAACAGTGTGAGTATACACATTACATATTAATTTGAATTTTATCATCATTTGTTTCTTTAACTCAGGATTGAATATCTACCAACTGTAGAAAGGTTATATTGAATATATATAGAAAGATATATTCTACATAGTTTTTTTGAAATGATAAATAACCTTAAAAATATTAATGATTTTTTTTTATATATATTTGGCAAATGACACAGGGCTAAATATATGAATTATTACTTGAAAAATATTTGCCCAAATTTTACATTAGTGATCAGAGTTATATACTTTGTGTGTCTGTGTGTGAATAAAATTAGAAGTGATTTATTTAAATTTTATTAATATTATTTTAATAGGTTTAGAACAGCATTCCTGCTTTGATATATATATATATATATATATCTATATAATGTTTTTAGATTTGTTATTTTATATGATGATATTTGTTTATTGTTATATAATTATTTATATCACATTTTTACTTGGTTTAAAAATATGTCATAACAAGTAAAAACTACAGCTGTTCAGTACAAAATGTTGTGTATAAAGTCACAATCAGCAAATTTCAACTCTTATACTATTGTTTATTGCCTATTGAAATTTATTAAAAAGAATTGAAAAAAAACAAACACACACACACACACACACACACACACACATAACATGTAATAACATAACCCATACAAAATGACAGTAAAGCTATAAATATTATATAACAATTTTTTCAGTAAATATGAAAACATTTTAATAAGAATGTATATCATCTGCTAATGTAAACACTGTACTAAGAACAGAACAGCACATACCATAATCTTTGATATTTCCTTTAAATATTCATTAATATAAATTCAACAGTGGCTATAATTTTAATTAGAAATGTATGTATAATCATAGAATTATTCCATCAAGCTTTATAAAATTGATTGAAAATATTTAACAATATTTTAAGGATGTTTACTGACAAATGTATATAAAAAAAAAATCGGTTGTCATTCCATGAGCAATTCCAGTCAACTATCAATATGTTCAGTGAAAACTGTGGCCAATCAGCCCAGTAGATTATCTTATTTCTAGCTTTCTAATATCAGTTTTATAAAGTATCTTCATTGGATTTCCTTCATATTTTAAATTTTTTAATTTTTTTTTTTTTTTTGAATGGTATCTTTACTTCTTAGTGATTTTCATGTTCAACTATTTTAATTCTGTTTCCTGGGAATGCAATAATGGCACCTCAGCTGTATTCTCAGAAACCAGATTAAATTAGATTATTCAAGCCATACTTTATTATCTCTGCTGTAAGTTTCTTTATTTTTAAAATTAATAAATCACAACATCACTACTCTACTGTATACCAAGATAATTCAACCATTACAGGCAGCCATAATTGACGTGTTTAAAACACTGATGTCTTACCATTTGTATTTGAGTTGGTTCTCATAAAAAAAATGGGTTGATGCTCATTGCTGGGAATAGCTCATGGAGCAACAGGTATTTCTCTCCAGCATCATTTTAATGCAGTGACAAATGGAACTCAGCTCATAACAACATTACAGACTGTTTGGTTCTTTTTAACTAAAATTAAAACTTAAATTGTTATCTGGAATTTCAGTTTAGCTTCCCAAATTTATGCCAGAAAAAAAAAAAAAAAAAAAAAAAACTCACAAAAATAGAAAAATAAGTATTGCCAACCAACACAAATTCTGACTATATAGAAATCTTCTCATTGTATGTTGCTGGTATTTAATTTATTTATTTACTTGTTATTATTATTATTATTATTTAATTTTTTATTATTATTATTTTATTTATTATTATTATTATTATTATTATTATTATTTTATTCTTTTCTATCACTATATAGTTGTGCTTAGGTATTTCTGAATCTTCTTGTTATAAATTTAATAGAAATATTCTTGTAAGTTGCTGTTCAGGGAATTCAGAATATCTTGTCTCTGCTATTTGCTTAAGATTAATGGAAGTATTTCTCAATTCTATCAGTAACAGGATATTCTTGCATATTTATATATCCATGTAAATTTCATAGAAACTTTCTATTCTTTAGCTTGCTGTCCTGGGAATTCAGAATAAATGCACCATCCTGTTTGCCCAGAACTGAAAGTTAATGGAAATAACTAATTTCTGGGATTTTATTTTTATATATTTTTTTTTATATATAAATTTTTTTATACCCATCTTTTATTGTCTCTTGCTGATTTCTGAATTAAAATATCTTCTGTTCTGCTTAACAGACTGAAATTTAATGAGTTATTTCATAAATCTAACCTCCATTATTTTTACTGCAACTTGCTGTTCTGGGAATTCAGAACAACTGCCCCATGCTGTCTGCCCAGAACTGAAAGTTATTGGGACAGAAATTACTCTGAGGATGGTTCTTGGATTTTACTATAAGTTCTATTTAATGCTTCAGCTTAATGTCTGAGAATTCTGTGACTCTTCATATACTCCGAACAAATTAACTAGATACACCACTATTCTGTCATATTGTAGATTGTTCTGGTATTACAGTTTTCATTATTCATTCTGTTTCAAATTCTTTGCTCAGAATTGTTTTCATATTGCAGTCTTTTGTCTTCTTAAACCAAGATCCAAATAACAGTTTTGTTAGGTTACAGGCCAGTAAAATATTTTCAAGATAATACTTGGTAAACACCTTGTAATCTTGAAAAGTAAGATTCTTGGAAAAATTAACCAGAAAAATTTAACTCCTTGTGAGAAATGCTCAGTGTTTATAGTTATTTTTATTTATTTATTTAGTGTTTTGATATAGATACATTTTTATTTATTTTTGTGGGAAATTCTAAATTTCTAAAAACAAAATTTATCTCCTCTATTTTGTTTTGTTTTGTTTTGTTTCGTTTTTATGTCTATTTTTATGATAATACTTTTTATTGTTAGCATTTTGTTACAATGCTAAATTTCATTTATTTCTTTACTCAAAATATATCTTTTAAATGCATATCTTTGTAAATAGTATATTTTTATTGTTAATCATTACTGTACACATAAAATATGTTTTATTTTGCTATGAGCTTCCGTGGTTATTTCAAATTTCATTCCAATCATTTTTTATTTATTTATTTATTTATTTATTTTAAACAAAAACATCTATATTTTTAAATATATAATTTCTGTTGTAAAACAATCTTTCTGCTGTTATGTTGATATTTTAATAATATTTATCTTAATGTTTTAAATTTGTTTGACTAATTTTAGTATTATTATTATTGCTATTATTTATTTATTTATTTATGAAAGAAAATAAGCAGGAGTATTTGATTACAGTACTTGACAATAAAATACTTGTGAAAAATTAAATTTTTTATAGCAGTACGAATGACAAGCATTACTTAGAATTTTCATTTTTACATATGTTTATAAAAACTGAAAGTATTAATAACCAAATTAATCTTGGGAACTGGGTATCATCCAAACTTGCAAGAAACATTTTCAACACATTCATTTAAAATGAGTTTTTAAATGAAGATCTTCTTCCTATTTTGGATTGGAAGGTGATCAGAAACAACTATTATCACTTTATCCATGAATATAAAACTTTGAAAAAAGCTTATGAAAAACATTATGTTAAAAGAGACTTTTATGGCAGATAAAGAGATAATAAGTGTCTATTTCCATCTTGAAGGATACTGCAAAAGAGGCTATATCTATGACTTTGGCAGTACCAAAACTTTTCAATAAACCTTGGTTTACTGATTACTGTAAAGAAGTAATCAAAGAGTTAACAAGACCCTGGAAAGGTTCAAACGAGCCAACTGAGAACAGTCTGGACACTTATCATATTGCTAGGGCTAAGGTTATGTAAAAATACAGAAAGAAGACATCATGGAAAAAATATATTTCCAGTATCAATTCACAAACATCAATCAAATCTGTGTGGAATAGGATCTGAAGGACCAAGGGAAAGGAATGCACTGACACTGGCCACCATTTGTCAATAATAGAGATGTCACATCTCAACGTGACATTGCTAATGTGTTGGCAGATAACTTTTCCCATAATTTTTCTTCTTCTTTCAGTACAGGTTATTTCACATCCGCAGGCTTATTAATTTTTCATCTGAGAATGCTGAGGTATGCAATATGCCCTTTGCCCTAGAAGAATTGCAGCATGCTCCACATAGAGCTTATGATACTTCAGCAGGCCCAGATGAAATACTTAAATGTTTACCCAGCTCTTCTCTCTTGCTTCTTCTAAGCATTTTATATAAAATAAAGCCTTAAAAGCCCTCAATATTTTAAAAGTTATTGGCAATACTGAATGGGGAGTTAGACCAACTTTACCAACACATCCTGCACATGACACGATATTTGACAACAAATATGTTAGGTTGATGCAAGGCCAAATGCCATTAAAACATTTGGTCTTCACATCAGCAAATTTTAACTGCTTCCAACATTGATTTTTCAGACATTTGGAAACATTTATACATTTTGTTATTCCATCATGGTGTGTTAAGCTACAAGCATTGTGCTGGATTTTGTGCATCTTAGAAAAGGTGACTCAGATCCTATTATTTATCAACTTTTCACATATCTAAACTTTCATACATTGTTTTTTTTTCAGTCACATGTTAATCTTCAGGAGGAAATGGTGTCTTGGAAAACTGGAAGACTGCAAGTGATGATTTAGTGGAGAGGATTGGATTTCTTTTGTTACCCAAGTTAAGTAATGATTCAGAGAAAACTTATATAAATTAAAATGAATGAAAGGAAAGAAATTTATAAAAATGACTCATCTATAAACTCAAACTGTATACTTATAATAACTTGTATAGTCACAAACAAAATTAATTTATTTTATTAATAGTGGTTAAACCTGACTGAATGTAAATATAGAGTACTTAAAACCACACGAACCGATGTGCCACATATACCGCACTTCTACATGACACACATGCACGTACAGATACATATAGAAAAAATAACAAACATCTTAAATGACACAACACAAAACATGCAAACACACATTAACACAGACACACAGTAAAGAATTTCTTCACATCTTGCATCTGAATTAAAACTAAGGAATTGTATAATAAATGATACAGCTTAATGCAGTTAGGAAATGTATATGTAGGATTTTTGAAATAAGTTTGAATTTCTTTATTTTAGGAGGCACCTAATGAAAAAAGAGGATAAAACAATTTCAAAGATATTTCAGCAACTTAAAAATAATTTGGGTAACTTAATTTAAATACCTTTCACTCAAAATAAAAAAAATAAAAAAATTATAAATAAATAACAGTAATATATAAATATAAATAAATCTCTTTGTTTTGAATATCTTTAGAATTAGTTTAGAATGAATGTTTTTCTTTTTATATTGGAATAAGACTTACTTACTAGCTTCTCATGTTTAATTTTAAACTTATTTCATAATAATAATTAGTAAGAGTAAAGCAAATAGTCTTTTTTACATCAAGTTAAGAACTAAATATATTCATACTTAAATTATTATTTACATTTTTGATTTTAATCTTTCACAGGATTAAAGTATTTTTTAATTCAACTCAACTAGAATTTGTAAACAAATAGAACCTTAAAATTATAAGAGTTTATGAAATAAAATAATAAATATTTCTCAATGAGATATAAAAAATAAAACATTAAAAAAAGTAAAAAACAAAAAGACTTGTAACAAAACAAAATTATAATACCTTATTTTCTCACAATTGTAGTACACATCTAAGAGATTTGCTTTCATCCATAATCCTATGTTCCTTATTTAGCAGATAAGGAACAAACATCTGTGAAATGAAAACATTCCTTTGCAGAATCAAAGAATTACTTAAGACTAAATGAAAAGAAGAAAAAAAAAAAAAAAAAATAATAGTAACAATAATGCGAAAAACTTCTAGCAAAAAGTAAATGAAAGTTTGTTTAAATTTTCAGAATTCGTTGTTGATATTTAGAGTTCAAAATAAAATGTTCTTTCAATTGCATTTATTATCTGATATCTTAACTTTCATACAATATTTCATCATCTTTCAGAGTCAAGGCTAAATTACCAGTATGAAATACTGAATTGGAAAACTGCAACACCATCATCACCATCATGATAAAAATGAATCAAAAGAATTATCATGATGATTATAGTACTGAGGGTACATCATCTTCATGAAAATAAAATGAAATAATTAATAGTAATAATATTAATAGTGATAGTTGTGATAATGACAGTATTAAAGTTAACTGAAAACATCATCTTCATCGTCAAAGAGAATGTAAGAACAATGATATGATTATAACAATAAGAGTAATACTATTAATGGTGGAATTAATTTTGTATTTAACTGTTTGTTAAATGAAATACTGACATTTTTTGGATTTGTTTTCACAGGATCACAGGAATACACAGATGAAATGAGGAATGGGTTTTTATATTTTTCGGGGGTTGCCGGCATTTGGGTGGGCGTGTATGCATTTTAATGTAGGCATCAGATTGTTAGTACTGATGTCTACAGATGAATGTTCTGCTTTATAATCCGTAGGTCTCATAGGTGAAGAAGGTGAAAGAATGCTGCAGGAGAAAGACATGACACAAAAGGTAAAGAGAAATGCCTGTACATTTTTAGAAGAAGATTAATAAAAAAAAAAAGTATTGGCTTTATAAAAAGTAATTAAAAGAAGTGAGATAAGATAAAATAAAATAAAATAAAATAAAGTGATAAGAACAACAACAACAATAATAGTAACAACTATAATTGCATTACTGAAAATGAGAATAATAAAGAGAATAACAACAAGAACAACAACTACAACAACAGCATCATGAACATCTTCATCATCAAAGAGAATAAGTGTTATGATGATGATGATAATAAAAACAGTAACACTAGTAATGATGGAATTATTTTTTTATTTGTTTTAAAGTTTGTTAGATGAAATACTGACATTTCTACGTTTTCTTTTCTAATGATGACAAGAGTAAACTGAGGATGAGAATCTACATATGCGTCTCCTGTTTAAGAATGATGAATCTTCTGCATAGGACATCTCGTAAATGGTAAACAGAAATACCTCTACATTTTGTTAAGAAGAAATTAATAAAAGGTGAAAAATAAAATTATTTGCTCTAGAAAAAGTAATTAATATGAAATGAAATAAATTAATGGTAATAAAAATTATAATAGTGATAATGATAATAATGAATTTATTAAAACAGTAATAATGATGACATTATCATCATCATCATCATCATCATTATTTAAGAGAATAATAAGAATTATGATGATGATGATAGTAAAGAGGGTAACACTAGTAATTATGGAATTATTTGTATTTGTTTTAAAGATTGTTAAATGAAACATTGACATTTCTGCAGTTTATTTACTCAAGATGAGAAGAGGAAACTGAAGAGGAGAATCTACACATGCATCTTCAGCTTAAGAATGCTGCAGGAGCAGGACATCAGCTAAATGGTAAACAGGAATGCCTGTACATTTTATGAAGAAGAAATTAAGAAAAAGTGAAAATTAAAAATATTTGCTTTAAGTAAAGTAATGAAAATAAAATGAAATAATTAATAGTAATAATATTAATAGTGATAGTTGTGATAATGACAGTATTAAAGTTAACTGAAAGCATCATATTCATCGTCAAAGAGAATGTAAGAACAATGATATGATTATAACAATAAGAGTAATACTATTAATGGTGTAATTAATTTTGTACTTGTTTAAGTGTTTTTAAATGAAATACTGACATTTTTTGGATTTGTTTTCACAGGATCACAGGAATACAAAGATGAAATCAGGAATGGGTTTTTCATTTTCTGGGTGTTGCCGGCATTTGGGTTTAGGTATATGCATTTTAATGTAGGCATCAGATTGTTAGTACTGATGTCTACAGATGAATGTTCTGCTTTATAATCCGTAGGTCTCATAGGTGAAGAAGGTGAAAGAATGCTGCAGGAGAAAGACATGACACAAAAGGTAAAGAGAAATGCCTGTACATTTTTAGAAGAAGATTAATAAAAAAAATAAAAGTATTGGCTTTATAAAAAGTAATTAAAAGAAGTGAGATAAGATAAAATAAAATAAAATAAAATAAAGTGATTAGAACAACAACAACAATAATAGTAACAACTATAATTGCATTACTGAAAATGAGAATAATAAAGAGAATAACAACAAGAACAACAACTACAACAACAGCATCATGAACATCTTCATCATCAAAGAGAATAAGTGTTATGATGATGATGATAAAAACGGTAACACTAGTAATGATGGAATTATTTTTTTATTTGTTTTAAAGTTTGTTAGATGAAATACTGACATTTCTACGTTTTCTTTTCTAATGATGACAAGAGTAAACTGAGGATGAGAATCTACATATGCGTCTCCTGTTTAAGAATGATGCATCTTCTGCATAGGACATCTCGTAAATGGTAAACAGAAATACCTCTACATTTTGTTAAGAAGAAATTAATAAAAAGTGAAAAATAAAATTATTTGCTCTAGAAAAAGTAATTAATATGAAATGAAATAAATTAATGGTAATAAAAATTATAATAGTGATAATGATAATAATGAATTTATTAAAACAGTAATAACGATGACATTATCATCATCATTATTTAAGAGAATAATAAGAATTATGATGATGATGATAGTAAAGAGGGTAACACTAGTAATTATGGAATTATTTGTATTTGTTTTAAAGATTGTTAAATGAAACATTGACATTTCTGCAGTTTATTTACTCAGGATGAGAAGAGGAAACTGAAGAGGAGAATCTACACATGCATCTTCAGCTTAAGAATGCTGCAGGAGCAGGACATCAGCTAAATGGTAAACAGGAATGCCTGTACATTTTATGAAGAAGAAATTAAGAAAAAGTGAAAATTAAAAATACTTGCTTTAAATAAAGTAATGAAAATAAAATGAAATAATTAGTAGTAATAATATTAATAGTGATAGTTGTGATAATGACAGTATTAAAGTTAACTGAAAACATCATCTTCATCGTCAAAGAGAATGTAAGAACAATGATATGATTATAACAATAAGAGTAATACTATTAATGGTGGAATTAATTTTGTATTTAACTGTTTGTTAAATGAAATACTGACATTTTTTGGATTTGTTTTCACAGGATCACAGGAATACACAGATGAAATGAGGAATGGGTTTTTATATTTTTCGGGGGTTGCCGGCATTTGGGTGGGCGTGTATGCATTTTAATGTAGGCATCAGATTGTTAGTACTGATGTCTACAGATGAATGTTCTGCTTTATAATCCGTAGGTCTCATAGGTGAAGAAGGTGAAAGAATGCTGCAGGAGAAAGACATGACACGAAAGGTAAAGAGAAATGCCTGTACATTTTTAGAAGAAGATTAATAAAACATAAAAGTATTGGCTTTATAAGAAGTAATTTAAAGAAGTGAGATAAGATAAAATAAAATAAAATAAAATAAAGTGATAATAACAACAACAACAATAATAGTAACAACAATAATGGCAGTACTGAAAATGAGAATAATAAAGAGAATAACAACAAGAACGACAACTAGAACAACAACATCACGAATATTTTCATCATCAAAGAGAATAAGTGTTATGATGATGATGATAATAAAAAGGATAAAACTAGTATTGATGGAATTATTGCTTTATTTGTTTTAAAGTTTGTTAAATGAAATACTGACATTCCTACGGTTTGTTTTCCCAGGACGACAAGTGGAAAATGAAGACCAGAATACGCAGAAGAAGACTGTTAAGAGTGTTTCATTTTCCTTGGTTTTCTGGCATTTGAGTTGGAGTGTATGCATTTACCTTAGACATACTGATGTCTACACATGCACCTCCTGCTTAAGAATGCTGCAGCAGAAGGACATCATCTAAATGGTAAACAGAAATGTCTGTACATTTTGTGAATAAGAAATTAACAAAAGCTGAAAAATACAAATATTTGCTTTACAAAAAGTAATTAAAAGAAAATGAAATAAATTAAGAGTAATAAAAAGGAATAGTGATAGTTATGAGAATGACAATAATGAAGTGATCAAGAACAATAACAATGATGACACCATCGTCATCATCATCATGAAAGAGAATAATAACAATTATCATGATGATGATAGTAATGAGGGTAACACTAGTAATGATGGAATTAATTTTGTATTTGTTTTAATGTTTGTTAAATGAAATATTGACATTTCTACAGTTTCTTTTCTCAGGATTAGAAGAGGAAACTCAAGACGAGAATCTGCACATGCATCTTCTGCTTAAGAATGATGCAGTAGAACGACATCACCTAAATGGTAAACAAAAATGCCTGTATATTTCGTGAAAAACAAATTAATAAACATTGTTAAATAAAAATATTTGATTTAAATAAAGTAATGAAAGTAAAATGATATAAACTAATAGTAATAAAATAATAATGGTGATAGTAGTGATAATGACAATAATGAAGTTATCAAGAACAATAACAATGATGACATCAACATCATCATCATCATGATCAAAACGAATAAAAAGAATTGTTATGATGATGATAGTAATGAGGGTAACACTACTAATGGTGGAATTAATTTTGTATTTGTTTTAATGTTTGTTAAATGAAATACTGATATTTCTACGTTTTCTTTTCTCAGGATGACAAGAGTAAACTGAGGATGAGAATCTACATATGCGTCTCCTGTTTAAGAATGATGCATCTTCTGCATAGGACATCTCGTAAATGGTAAACAGAAATACATCTCCATTTTGTTAAGAAGAAATTAATTAAAAGTGAAAAATAAAATTGTTTGCTCTACAAAAAGTAATTGATAATGGTAATAAAAATTATAATAATAAAAAAATAATATAATGAGATAATGATAATAATGAATTTATTAAAACAGTAATAATGATGACATCATCATCATCATCATCATCATTATTTAAGAGAATAATAAGAATTATGATGATGATGATAGTAAAGAGGGAAACACTAGTAATTATGGAATTATTTGTATTTGTTTTAAAGATTGTTAAATGAAACATTGACATTTCTGCAGTTTATTTACTCAAGATGAGAAGAGGAAACTGAAGAGGAGAATCTACACATGCATCTTCAGCTTAAGAATGCTGCAGGAGCAGGACATCAGCTAAATGGTAAACAGGAATGCCTGTACATTTTATGAAGAAGAAATTAAGAAAAAGTGAAAATTAAAAATATTTGCTTTAAGTAAAGTAATGAAAATAAAATGAAATAATTAATAGTAATAATATTAATAGTGATAGTTGTGATAATGACAGTATTAAAGTTAACTGAAAGCATCATATTCATCGTCAAAGAGAATGTAAGAACAATGATATGATTATAACAATAAGAGTAATACTATTAATGGTGGAATTAATTTTGTACTTTTAAGTTTTTTAAATGAAATACTGACATTTTTTGGATTTGTTTTCACAGGATCACAGGAATACAAAGATGAAATCAGGAATGGGTTTTTCATTTTCTGGGTGTTGCCGGCATTTGGGTTTAGGTATATGCATTTTAATGTAGGCATCAGATTGTTAGTACTGATGTCTACAGATGAATGTTCTGCTTTATAATCCGTAGGTCTCATAGGTGAAGAAGGTGAAAGAATGCTGCAGGAGAAAGACATGACACAAAAGGTAAAGAGAAATGCCTGTACATTTTTAAAAGAAGATTAATAAAAAAAATAAAAGTATTGGCTTTATAAAAAGTAATTAAAAGAAGTGAGATAAGATAAAATAAAATAAAATAAAATAAAGTGATAAGAACAACAACAACAATAATAGTAACAACTATAATTGCATTACTGAAAATGAGAATAATAAAGAGAATAACAACAAGAACAACAACTACAACAACAGCATCATGAACATCTTCATCATCAAAGAGAATAAGTGTTATGATGATGATGATAAAAACGGTAACACTAGTAATGATGGAATTATTTTTTTATTTGTTTTACAGTTTGTTAGATGAAATACTGACATTTCTACGTTTTCTTTTCTAAGGATGACAAGAGTAAACTGAGGATGAGAATCTACATATGCGTCTCCTGTTTAAGAATGATGCATCTTCTGCATAGGACATCTCGTAAATGGTAAACAGAAATACCTCTACATTTTGTTAAGAAGAAATTAATAAAAAGTGAAAAATAAAATTATTTGCTCTAGAAAAAGTAATTAATATGAAATGAAATAAATTAATGGTAATAAAAATTATAATAGTGATAATGATAATAATGAATTTATTAAAACAGTAATAACGATGACATTATCATCATCATTATTTAAGAGAATAATAAGAATTATCATGATGATGATAGTAAAGAGGGAAACACTAGTAATTATGGAATTATTTGTATTTGTTTTAAAGATTGTTAAATGAAACATTGACATTTCTGCAGTTTATTTACTCAGGATGAGAAGAGGAAACTGAAGAGGAGAATCTACACATGCATCTTCAGCTTAAGAATGCTGCAGGAGCAGGACATCAGCTAAATGGTAAACAGGAATGCCTGTACATTTTATGAAGAAGAAATTAAGAAAAAGTGAAAATTAAAAATACTTGCTTTAAATAAAGTAATGAAAATAAAATGAAATAATTAATAGTAATAATATTAATAGTGATAGTTGTGATAATGACAGTATTAAAGTTAACTGAAAACATCATCTTCATCGTCAAAGAGAATGTAAGAACAATGATATGATTATAACAATAAGAGTAATACTATTAATGGTGGAATTAATTTTGTATTTAACTGTTTGTTAAATGAAATACTGACATTTTTTGGATTTGTTTTCACAGGATCACAGGAATACAAAGATGAAATGAGGAATGGGTTTTTATATTTTTCGGGGGTTGCCGGCATTTGGGTTTGCGTGTATGCATTTTAATGTAGGCATCAGATTGTTAGTACTGATGTCTACAGATGAATGTTCTGCTTTATAATCCGTAGGTCTCATAGGTGAAGAAGGTGAAAGAATGCTGCAGGAGAAAGACATGACACAAAAGGTAAAGAGAAATGCCTGTACATTTTTAGAAGAAGATTAATAAAAAAAATAAAAGTATTGGCTTTATAAAAAGTAATTAAAAGAAGTGAGATAAGATAAAATAAAATAAAATAAAATAAAGTGATAAGAACAACAACAACAATAATAGTAACAACTATAATTGCATTACTGAAAATGAGAATAATAAAGAGAATAACAACAAGAACAACAACTACAACAACAGCATCATGAACATCTTCATCATCAAAGAGAATAAGTGTTATGATGATGATGATAAAAACGGTAACACTAGTAATGATGGAATTATTTTTTTATTTGTTTTACAGTTTGTTAGATGAAATACTGACATTTCTACGTTTTCTTTTCTAAGGATGACAAGAGTAAACTGAGGATGAGAATCTACATATGCGTCTCCTGTTTAAGAATGATGCATCTTCTGCATAGGACATCTCGTAAATGGTAAACAGAAATACCTCTACATTTTGTTAAGAAGAAATTAATAAAAAGTGAAAAATAAAATTATTTGCTCTAGAAAAAGTAATTAATATGAAATGAAATAAATTAATGGTAATAAAAATTATAATAGTGATAATGATAATAATGAATTTATTGAAACAGTAATAACGATGACATTATCATCATCATTATTTAAGAGAATAATAAGAATTATCATGATGATGATAGTAAAGAGGGAAACACTAGTAATTATGGAATTATTTGTATTTGTTTTAAAGATTGTTAAATGAAACATTGACATTTCTGCAGTTTATTTACTCAGGATGAGAAGAGGAAACTGAAGAGGAGAATCTACACATGCATCTTCAGCTTAAGAATGCTGCAGGAGCAGGACATCAGCTAAATGGTAAACAGGAATGCCTGTACATTTTATGAAGAAGAAATTAAGAAAAAGTGAAAATTAAAAATACTTGCTTTAAATAAAGTAATGAAAATAAAATGAAATAATTAATAGTAATAATATTAATAGTGATAGTTGTGATAATGACAGTATTAAAGTTAACTGAAAACATCATCTTCATCGTCAAAGAGAATGTAAGAACAATGATATGATTATAACAATAAGAGTAATACTATTAATGGTGGAATTAATTTTGTAATTATCTGTTTGTTAAATGAAATACTGACATTTTTTGGATTTGTTTTCACAGGATCACAGGAATACACAGATGAAATGAGGAATGGGTTTTTATATTTTTCGGGGGTTGCCGGCATTTGGGTGGGCGTGTATGCATTTTAATGTAGGCATCAGATTGTTAGTACTGATGTCTACAGATGAATGTTCTGCTTTATAATCCGTAGGTCTCATAGGTGAAGAAGGTGAAAGAATGCTGCAGGAGAAAGACATGACACGAAAGGTAAAGAGAAATGCCTGTACATTTTTAGAAGAAGATTAATAAAACATAAAAGTATTGGCTTTATAAGAAGTAATTTAAAGAAGTGAGATAAGATAAAATAAAATAAAATAAAATAAAGTGATAATAACAACAACAACAATAATAGTAACAACAATAATGGCAGTACTGAAAATGAGAATAATAAAGAGAATAACAACAAGAACGACAACTAGAACAACAACATCACGAATATTTTCATCATCAAAGAGAATAAGTGTTATGATGATGATGATAATAAAAAGGATAAAACTAGTATTGATGGAATTATTGCTTTATTTGTTTTAAAGTTTGTTAAATGAAATACTGACATTCCTACGGTTTGTTTTCCCAGGACGACAAGTGGAAAATGAAGACCAGAATACGCAGAAGAAGATTGTTAAGAGTGTTTCATTTTCCTTGGTTTTCTGGCATTTGAGTTGGAGTGTATGCATTTACCTTAGACATACTGATGTCTACACATGCACCTCCTGCTTAAGAATGCTGCAGCAGAAGGACATCATCTAAATGGTAAACAGAAATGTCTGTACATTTTGTGAATAAGAAATTAACAAAAGCTGAAAAATACAAATATTTGCTTTACAAAAAGTAATTAAAAGAAAATGAAATAAATTAAGAGTAATAAAAAGTAATAGTGATAGTTATGAGAATGACAATAATGAAGTGATCAAGAACAATAACAATGATGACACCATCGTCATCATCATCATGAAAGAAAATAATAACAATTATCATGATGATGATAGTAATGAGGGTAACACTAGTAATGATGGAATTAATTTTGTATTTGTTTTAATGTTTGTTAAATGAAATATTGACATTTCTACAGTTTCTTTTCTCAGGATTAGAAGAGGAAACTCAAGACGAGAATCTGCACATGCATCTTCTGCTTAAGAATGATGCAGTAGAACGACATCACCTAAATGGTAAACAAAAATGCCTGTATATTTCGTGAAAAACAAATTAATAAACATTGTTAAATAAAAATATTTGATTTAAATAAAGTAATGAAAGTAAAATGATATAAACTAATAGTAATAAAATAATAATGGTGATAGTAGTGATAATGACAATAATGAAGTTATCAAGAACAATAACAATGATGACATCAACATCATCATCATCATGATCAAAACGAATAAAAAGAATTGTTATGATGATGATAGTAATGAGGGTAACACTACTAATGGTGGAATTAATTTTGTATTTGTTTTAATGTTTGTTAAATGAAATACTGATATTAATAAAAATAATAATAATAGTGATAGTTGTGACAATGACAGTACGAAAGTTAATTAAAACATCATGATGATCATCAAAGACAATGTATGAACAATGCTTCGATTATAACAATAAGAGTAATATTAGTAATGCTGGAATTAATTTTGTATTTGTTTTAATGGGGTTTTTTATATATGAAATAACGCCATTTGTTCGATTTGGTTTCACAGGATGACAAGAGAATAATGAACACAGGAATACACAGATGAAATGGGGAATGGATTTTTCCTTTTTGGGGGGTTGCCGGCATTTGCGTGGACGTATATGCATTTTGTCGTAGGCATCAGTCTTAATACTGATGTCTACAGATGAATGTTCTCCTTGATAATCCATAGGTCTCATAGGTGAAGAAGGCAAAAGAATGCTGCAGTCGAAATACATCATTTGAATCATAAAGAGAAATGCCTGTAGATTTTGTTGAGAAGATTAATAGAAAAAAGTTTTGGCTTTATTAAAAGAAGTAAGATAAAACAAAATAAAATAAAGTGATAATAAAGACAAGAACAATACAGTAACAACAATAATGGCAGTACTGATAATAATAATAATAAAAATAATAATAATGATGATAATAACGGCATTGCTGATAATGAGATTAATAATGAGAACAAGAACAACCACTACAGCATCATCTCGAACATCTTCATCATCAAAAAGAATATATATTATCATGATGATTATAATGAAAAGGATAATACTAGTAATGACGGAATTAATTTTGTATTTGTTTTGAAGTTTTTTAAATGAAATACGGACATTCCTACGGTTTATTTTCCATAATGACAAGAAGTAAATGAGGACCAGAACCCTCAGATGATAACAAGGAATGTTTTTTTCATTTTCCTTGGACATCTGACGTTTGAGTTTGGTTGTATTTATTTTAACGTTCATATACCGATGTCTATACATGCATCTTCAGCTTAAGAATGCTGCAGGAGAAAGACATGACCTAAATGGTAAACACAGATCCCAGTACATTTTTTGAAGACTATAATAAAAAGTGAAAAATGAAAATATTTGCTTTACAACAAGTAATCAAAATAAAATGAAACTATTTAATAGTAATAAAAAAATAATACTGATTGTACTCATATTGACAATAATGATGTTATCAAGAACAATAACAACGGTGACATCAACATCATCGTCATCAAAGAGAATAATAAGAATTATCGTGATTATGATAGTAATGAGGATAACATTAGTCATGATGGAATTAATTTGGTATTTGTTTGAAAGTACTTTTCTTCTTCCAGGATGAGGAATATTTAAATATATCAGTGAATATCTCGCACACAATAGCTGTAACTCTAAATATATTAGTGAACATCTGTCACACAAGGGCGGTAATTCTAAATATATCAGTGATCATCTCTCTCACAAGGACGGTAACTCAAAAATATCAATGAATGTCTCTCACACAAGTGCGGAGATTATAAATATTTTACAGAACATCTCACACAAAGGCTGTAACTAAATATATCGATCATCATAATCACACAATGGCGGTAACTTTAAATATATCAGTGACATTCTTTCACACAATGGCTGCAGTTCTAAATATATCGTTGAACATTTCTCGTACAATGGCCGTAACTCCAAAAATTTCAGTGAACATCTCTCGCACAAGGTTGGTAACTCTAAATATATCAGTCAACATCTCTCACACAAAGGCAGTAACTCTAAATATACCAGTGAACATCTCTCACACAAGGGCAGTAATTCTAAATATACCAGTGAACATCTCTCACACAAGGGCAGTAACTCTAAATATATCAGTGAACATCTCTCACACAAGGGCAGTAACTCTAAATATATCAGTGAATATCTCACACAAAGGGCAGTAACTCTAAATATACCAGTGAACATCTATCAGACAAGGGCAGTAACTCTAAATATATCAATGAACATCTCTCACACAAGGGCAGTAACTCTAAATATATCAACATCTCTCACACAAAGGCAGTAACTCTAAATATATCAGTGAACATCTCTCACACAAGGGCAGTAACTCTAAATATACCAGTGAACATCTATCAGACAAGGGCAGTAACTCTAAATATACCAGTGAACATCTCACACAAGGGCAGTAACTAAATATATCAGTGAACATCTCTCACACAAGGGCAGTAACTCTAAATATATCGGTGAACATCTCTCACACAAGCGAGGTAACTAAATATATAAGTGAACATCTCCAACACAAGGACGGTAACTCTAAATATATCCGTGAACATCTCTCACAAGGGCAATTACTATATTAGTAAACGGTGTTAGCATCGGGGTTGGTGGTATTTGACATGTAAGTGCTTGGATTAGTGAAGGTAATAAGAGCGGTTCTAATGGCATTATTAGATACGATTGTGCTGGTATTAGTGAGGCTAATTGCAGCGACTTTGTCGTATTATTAAACGATAGTGCTGTCATAAGCAATCGTAATAGGAGGTGTGCTGCTGGTATTATCTCACATGATATCAGTGATGGTAATGGTAGCGATAGTCATTCTATAATTAGACTTGATATTGCTGGTATTAATGATGGTAACTGCAGCTTTTGTGGTGCTATTATAAGACAAGATTGTGCTGGTGTTAGAAGGAGTACTGGTGGTATTAGTACAAATGATAATGCTTTTGTTAGAAAAGCCAATCAGAGCTCTAGTATTAGTATTATCAGACATGACAGTGCTGGCATTATTGAATACATTAGGAGTGCTGGTGTTATTGTTAGGTATCATATTTCTGCTATTGTAGCCCTATCATGTGAAATAATGCGAACAGCACCACTCGTACTAAGTGCACTATAACGTTAAATAAATCGACCAGAACCGCTGCTAATACCAGAAATTTCATATCTAATACACCACCAGCATTCCTCCTATTGTATTCACTAATGCCAGCACTGTCTTTCTTGATAATACCAAAACCACCGCTCTTACTGACTTTTCTAATAGCAGCATAATCACACCTAACAATACAACCTGAACCGCTGCCATTACCTTTACTAACACCACCAATGATAACAAGACAAGAGCTGCATCACTAATACCAGCATTATCATGCATATGTCTTATTTTCAGAAAAGTCACCGATCTTTGAATGCATTGGCAAGATTTCTTTCACGCTTCCCGTTCACACGGTGTACAATGTTCTTTTCGTCTGCGTGTCTTTCCTACAATGAACAAAAATCCAGCTGCTCCTCGGTTGATAGCGAAGACGATGCTTTCCCAAATCGCGTTTAATGTTAAGAGCCGTAATGACACTGCTGGCATTACTGAATGCAATAGGAGTGTTGGTGGTATTGTTAGGTATTATAATACTGCTGTTACAAAAGCCCTATGATGTGAAATAATACGAACGGAACCACTCCTATTTCATGATAGCACTATCACGTTAAATAAATCGACCACAAACGCTGAAACAACCGTCAATAATATCAGAATTATCATATCTAATTCTTCCTCCTATTGCATTCACTAATGCCAGCAAAGTCTTTGCTGATAATACCAATAATACCGCTCTAATTGGCTTTTCTAATAGCTCCATTATCACACCTGAATCGCTGCTATTACAAACACAAGAACAATAATGTCTAATGATCCAGGACAAACGCTGCATCATTAATGACAGCACCATCAAATCTGAATATACAATCAGTACAGCTACCTTTTCCATCAGAGCTGCTACCCAATATCGTGTGGAGGAATACCACTGATATCGCTCAAATAAGCGTCACTAATACCAGTACAAACGTCTCTAATAATTCCATTAGTTCCGCTCTTCTTACCTTCACTAACACCAGAACAATGAAGTCTAATCGTACCATCAATGCCGCTTCCATTACCATCACTAATTCCAGCACTATTATGTGTAATAATCACACCGATATCACAACAATTACAATGAGTAGTACAACCTCAGTTTTGCCTACTAATACTCTCAATACCGCTCTTATCACCTTTACTAACACCAGCACTATAATGTCAAATAATACCATCAGCGCTCATCCTATTCCGACCTCTAACCACATCTCTGTCAAGTCTGATTTTACAATCAGTACACCTCCCGCTACCGTCTCTAATGCCACTACTATCATGACTAAGAAGACCGTTTCTATCTCTGTCATTACCTTCACTAACGCAAGCACGATCGTGTCTGATAACAACACCGATATCGCTGTAATTAGAATCCTTAATACCATCTAAGTCGCGTCTAACTGATGACACAAGTGCCGATTTCGTTATCACCAGTGATGCCAGCACTATCGCGTATAAGAATACTACCCATATCGCTTGAATTGACGTCACTAAAACGAGCACAGTCGTCTCTAACAATTCCATTAGAACCGCTCTAATTACCTTCATTAACACCAGCACAGTGAAGTGTAATCGTACTATGAGTACCGCTCCAACTGCCATCACTAACAGCAGGACAATCGTGCCTAACAAGAACACCGATATCGCTGTATTTACTATGCGTAGCCTCAGCTCCGCTTAACATCAGTACCTGTTTTACTACCGTTCCTAAGACCAGCACTATCATGTCAAATCATACCATCAGTGCCTCTCCTATTCCGTCCTATAGTGACAGCACAATCCAGTCTGATAGGACAATCAGTATCGCTCCCACTACTACCACTGATGTCATTATTGATAAGAGAACTTAGATCCCTGCCATTACCGTCACTAATACCAGCACAGCATTGTATAATAATGATACTATAATTGCGTTTATTACGTTCACGAACGCAGCCACTTACGCTTTAACTACAATCATTAGAACGGATTTAGATTAGGTGGTGCGTGCGTGTGTTTACTGAGAAGAGACGGATACTTGTCGCAACCGCTCGCACTACGAAACACTCAATCGTGTGCACACATAACAAACAGCATCGAATGCGTTCTGTCCTCAAGCTGCTCTTTCAACGCTGTTAATGGATAATCATTACATCTCATTTAAGTAATGTGGTGCGTGTGTGTGTTTATTAACAAGAGACAGATACTTCTCGCCACCGCTGGCACTCCGAAACTTTGAATTGTATGCAGTCGTAAAACAAAGCATTGATTGCGTTCTGTTCTGAAGCAGCTCTTTCAACGCTGTTAATGAATAATCTGTAGATCTGATTTAGACGATGTGGTGCGTGTTTGTGTTTACTGAGAAGAGACGGATACTTGTCGCAACCGCTCGCATTACGGAACTTTCAATCGTATGCAGTCGTAACACAGAGCAGTGAGTGCGTTCTGTTCTCAAGCAGCTCTTTCATCGCTGTTAAACTTTCTGAATCGTATTGACAGTCGAATAACTCCAGCAACCGCGCGCTGTACGAAACATTCAATCGTGTGCACACATAACAGTTCATCGAATTTCTGTCCTCAAGCAGCTCTTTCATCGCTGTTAATGGATAATCATTAGATCTGATTTAGACGATGTGGTGCGTGTGTGTGTTTATTGACAGGAGACGAATACCTCTCGCAACCGCTCGCTGTACGAAACACTGAATCGTGTGCATACATAACAGACAGCATCGATTGCGTTCTATCTTCAATCAGCTCTTTCAACGCTGTTAATAGATAATCATTAGATCTCATTTAAGTAATGTGGTGCGTGTGTGTGTTATTTCAGAAGAGACGGATACTTCTCGCCACGGCTCGCACTCTGAAACTTTCAATCGTATGCAGTCGTAAAACACAGCATAGAGTGCGTACTATTCTCAAGCAGCTCTTTCATCGCTGTTAATGGATAATCATTAGATCTGATTTAAGTCATGTGGTGCGTGTGTGTGTTTATTAAGAACAGACGAATACCTCTCGCAACCGCTCGCACTACGAAACTTTCAATCGTATGCAGTCATGAGACACAGCATCGAATGCGTTCTGTTCTCAACCAGCTCTTTCATCGCTGTTAATGGTTAATCATTACATCTCATTTAATAAATGTGGTGCGTGTGTGTGTTTATTAACAAGAGACGGAAACTTCTCGCAACCGCTCGCACTCCGAAACTTTGAATTGTATGCAGTCGTAACACACAGCATTGAGTGCGTTCTGTTCTGAAGCAGCTCTTTCAACGGTGTTAAGGGATAATCTTTAGATCTGATTTAAGTCATGTGGTGCGTGTGTGTGTTATTTGAGAAGAGACGAGTACCTCTCGCAACCGCTCGCACTACGAAACTTTGAATCGTATGCAGTCGTAACACGCAGCATAGAGTCCGTTCCGTTCTCAAGCAGCTCTTTCATCGGTGTTAATGGATAATCATTAGATCTCATTTAAGTGATGTGGTGCGTGTGTGTGTTTATTGACAGGAGACGAATACCTCTCGCAACCGCTCGCTGTACGAAACACTGAATCGTGTGCATACATAACAGACAGCATCGATTGCGTTCTATCTTCAATCAGCTCTTTCAACGCTGTTAATAGATAATCATTAGATCTCATTTAAGTAATGTGGTGCGTGTGTGTGTTATTTCAGAAGAGACGGATACTTCTCGCCACGGCTCGCACTCTGAAACTTTCAATCGTATGCAGTCGTAAAACACAGCATAGAGTGCGTACTATTCTCAAGCAGCTCTTTCATCGCTGTTAATGGATAATCATTAGATCTGATTTAAGTCATGTGGTGCGTGTGTGTGTTTATTAAGAACAGACGAATACCTCTCGCAACCGCTCGCACTACGAAACTTTCAATCGTCTGCAGTCATAACACACAGCATCGAATGCGTTCTGTTCTCAACCAGCTCTTTCATCGCTGTTAATGGTTAATCATTACATCTCATTTAATAAATGTGGTGCGTGTGTGTGTTTATTAACAAGAGACGAATACCTCTCGCAACCGCTCGCACTACGAAACTTTCAATCGTATGCAGTCGTAACACACAGCATCGAATGCGTTCTGTTCTCAAGCAGCTCTTTCATCGCTGTTAATGGATAATCATTAGATCTGATTTAAGTCATGTGGTGCGTGTGTGTGTTATTTGAGAAGAGACGAGTACCTCTCGCAACCGCTCGCACTACGAAACTTTCAATCGTATGCAGTCGTAACACACAGCATCGAATGCGTTCCGTTCTCAAGCAGCTCTTTCATCGCTGTTAATGGATAATCATTAGATCTCATTTAAGTGATGTGGTGCGTGTGTGTGTTTATCGACAAGAGACGTATACCTCTCGGAACCGCTCGCTGTACGAAACATTCAATCGTGTGCACACATAACACACAGCATCGAATGCGTTCTGTCCTCAAGCAGCTCTTTCAACGCTCTTAATGGATAATCATTACATCTCAATTTATAAATGTGGTGCGTGTGTGTGTTTATTGACAACAGACGAATACCTCTCGCAACCGCTCGCACTACGAAACTTTCAATCGTCTGCAGTCATGAGACACAGCATCGAATGCGTTCTGTTCTCAACCAGCTCTTTCAACGCTGTTAATGGATAATCATTAGATCTGATTTAGACGATGTGGTGCGTGTGTGTGTTTATTGACAAGAGACGAATACCTCTCGCAACCGCTCGCGGTACGAAACACACAATCGTGTGCACACATAACAAACAGCATCGAATGCGTTCTGTCCTCAAGCAGCTCTTTCATCGCTGTTAATGGTTAATCATTACATCTCATTTAATAAATGTGGTGCGTGTGTGTGTTTATTAACAAGAGACGGAAACTTCTCGCAACCGCTCGCACTCCGAAACTTTGAATTGTATGCAGTCGTAAAACACAGCATTGAGTGCGTTCTGTTCTGAAGCAGCTCTTTCAACGCTGTTAATGAATAATCTGTAGATCTGATTTAGACGATGTGGTGCGTGTTTGTGTTTACTGAGAAGAGACGGATACTTGTCGCAACCGCTCGCATTACGGAACTTTCAATCGTATGCAGTCGTAACACACAGCATTGAGTGCGTTCTGTTCTCAAGCAGCTCTTTCATCGCTGTTAATGGATAATCATTAGATCTCATTTAAGTAATGTGGTGCGTGTGTGTGTTTATTTCAGAAGAGACGAATACCTCTCGCAACCGCTCGCACTACGAAACATTCAATCGTGTGCACACATAACACACAGCATCGAATGCGTTCTGTCCTCAAGCAGCTCTTTCATCGCTGTTAATGGTTAATCATTTCATCTGATTTAATAAATGTGGTGCGTGTGTGTGTTTATTAACAAGAGACGGAAACTTCTCGCAACCGCTCGCACTCCGAAACTTTGAATTGTATGCAGTCGTAACACACAGCATTGAGTGCGTTCTGTTCTGAAGCAGCTCTTTCAACGGTGTTAATGGATAATCTTTAGATCTGATTTAAGTCATGTGGTGCGTGTGTGTGTTATTTGAAAAGAGACGAGTACCTCTCGCAACCGCTCGCACTACGAAACTTTCAATCGTATGCAGTCGTAAAACACAGCATAGAGTGCGTACTATTCTCAAGCAGCTCTTTCATCGCTGTTAATGGATAATCATTAGATCTGATTTAAGTCATGTGGTGCGTGTGTGTGTTTATTAAGAACAGACTAATACCTCTCGCAACCGCTCGCACTACGAAACTTTCAATCGTATGCAGTCGTAAAACACAGCATTGGGTGCGTACTCTTCTCAAGCAGCTCTTTCAACGCTGTTAATGAATAATCTGTAGATCTGATTTAGACGATGTGGTGCGTGTTTGTGTTTACTGAGAAGAGACGGATACTTGTCGCAACCGCTCACACTACGGAACTTTCAATCGTATGCAGTCGTAACACAGAGCAGTGAGTGCGTTCTGTTCTCAAGCAGCTCTTTCATCGCTGTTAATGGATAATCATTAGATCTGATTTAAGTGCTGTGGTGCGTGTGTGTGTTTATTGACAAGAGACGAATACCTCCCGCAACCGCGCGCTGTACGAAACATTCAATCGTGTGCACACATAACACACAGCATCGAATGCGTTCTGTGCTCAAGCAGCTCTTTCATCGCTGTTAATGGTTAATCATTACATCTGATTTAAGTGATGTGGTGCGTGTGTGTGTTTATCGACAAGAGACGTATACCTCTCGGAACCGCGCGCTGTACGAAACATTCAATCGTGTGCACACATAACAGACAGCATCGAATGCGTTCTGTCTTCAAGCAGCCCTTTCATCGCTGTTAATGGTTAATCATTAGATCTCATTTAAGTGATGTGGTGCGTGTGTGTGTTTAGTAACAAGAGACGGATACTTGTCGCAACCGCTCGCGCTCCGAAACTTTCAATCGTATGCAGTCATGAGACACAGCATCGAATGCGTTCGTTTCTCAACCAGCTCTTTCGTCGCTGTTAATGGATAATCATTAGATCTGATTTAAGTGATGTGGTGCGTGTGTGTGTTTATTAACAAGAGACGAATACCTCTCGCAACCGCTCGCTGTACGAAACATTCAATCGTATGCAGTCGTAACACACAGCATTGAGTGCGTTCTGTTCTGAAGCAGCTCTTTCAACGGTGTTAATGGATAATCTTTAGATCTGATTTAAGTGATGTGGTGCGTCTGTGTGTTTATTAACAACAGACGAATACCTCTCGCAACCGCTCGCGGTACGAAACACACAATCGTGTGCACACATAACAGACAGCATTGAATGCGTTCTGTCCTCAAGCAGCTCTTTCATCGCTGTTAATGGTTAATCATTAGATCTGATTTAGACGATGTGGTGCGTGTGTGTGTTTATTGACAGGAGACGAATACCTCTCGCAACCGCTCGCTGTACGAAACACTGAATCGTGTGCATACATAACAGACACCATCGATTGCGTTCTATCTTCAATCAGCTCTTTCAACGCTGTTAATGGATAATCATTAGATCTCATTTAAGTAATGTGGTGCGTGTGTGTGTTATTTTAGAAGAGACGGATACTTCTCGCAACCGCTCGCACTACGAAACTTTCAATCGTATGCAGTCATAAAACACAGCATCGAATGCGTTCTGTTCTCAACCAGCTCTTTCATCGCTGTTAATGGATAATCATTAGATCTCATTTAAGTCATGTGGTGCGTGTGTGTGTTTATTAAGAACAGACGAATACCTCTCGCAACCGCTCGCACTACGAAACTTTCAATCGTATGCAGTCGTAACACACAGCATAGAGTGCGTACTGTTCTCAAGCAGCTCTTTCATCGCTGTTAATGGATAATCATTAGATCTCATTTAAGTGATGTGGTGCGTGTGTGTTATTTTAAGAAGAGACGAATACCTCTCGCAACCGCTCGCTCTACGAAACATTCAATCGTGTGCAGTCATAACACACAGCATCGAATGCGTTCTGTTCTCAAGCAGCTCTTTCATCGGTGTTAATGGATAATCATTAGATCTCATTTAAGTGATGTGGTGCGTGTGTGTGTTTATTGACAAGAGACGAATACCTCTCGCAACCGCGCGCTGTACGAAACATTCAATCGTGTGCACACATAACACACAGCATCGAATGCGTTCTGTCTTCAACCAGCTCTTTCAACACTATTAATGAATATTCTGTAGATCTGATTTAGACGATGTGGTGCGTGTATCTGTTTATTGAGAAGAGACGAATACCTCTCGCAACCGCTCGCTGTACGAAACATTCAATCGTGTGCACACATAACACACAGCATCGAATGCGTTCTGTCCTCAAGCAGCTCTTTCATCGCTGTTAATGGTTAATCATTACATCTCATTTAATAAATGTGGTGCGTGTGTGTGTTTATTAACAAGAGACGGAAACTTCTCGCAACCGCTCGCACTCCGAAACTTTGAATTGTATGCAGTCGTAAAACACAGCATTGAGTGCGTTCTGTTCTGAAGCAGCTCTTTCAACGCTGTTAATGGATAATCTGTAGATCTGATTTAGACGATGTGGTGCGTGTTTGTGTTTACTGAGAAGAGACGGATACTTGTCGCAACCGCTCGCACTACGAAACTTTCAATCGTATGCAGTCGTAACACACAGCATAGAGTGCGTTCTGTTCTCAAGCAGCTCTTTCATCGCTGTTAATGGATAATCATTAGATCTGATTTAAGTCATGTGGTGCGTGTGTGTGTTTATTGACAACAGACGAATACCTCTCGCAACCGCTCGCTGTACGAAACATTCAATCGTGTGCACACATAACAGACAGCATCGAATGCGTTCTGTCCTCAAGCAGCTCTTTCATCGCTGTTAATGGATAATCATTAGATCTCATTTAAGTAATGTGGTGCGTGTGTGTGTTATTTCAGAAGAGACGGATACTTCTCGCCACCGCTCGCACTCCGAAACTTTCAATCGTATGCAGTCGTAAAACACAGCATAGAGTGCGTTCTGTTCTCAAGCAGCTCTTTCATCGCTGTTAATGGATAATCATTAGATCTCATTTAAGTCATGTGGTGCGTGTGTGTGTTTATTGACAAGAGACGAATACCTCTCGCAACCGCTGGCTCTACGAAACACTCAATCGTGTGCACACATAACAGACAGCATCGAATGCGTTCTGTCCTCAAGCAGCCCTTTCATCGCTGTTAATGGTTAATCATTAGATCTCATTTAAGTGATGTGGTGCGTGTGTGTGTTTAGTAACAAGAGACGGATACTTGTCGCAACCGCTCGCGCTCCGAAACTTTCAATCGTATGCAGTCATGAGACACAGCATCGAATGCGTTCGTTTCTCAACCAGCTCTTTCGTCGCTGTTAATGGATAATCATTAGATCTGATTTAAGTGATGTGGTGCGTGTGTGTGTTTATCGACAAGAGACGTATACCTCTCGCAACCGCTCGCTGTACGAAACATTCAATCGTGTGCACACATAACACACAGCATCGAATGCGTTCTGTCCTCAAGCAGCTCTTTCATCGCTGTTAATGGTTAATCATTACATCTCATTTAATAAATGTGGTGCGTGTGTGTGTTTATTAACAAGAGACGGAAACTTCTCGCAACCGCTCGCACTCCGAAACTTTGAATTGTATGCAGTCGTAACACACAGCATTGAGTGCGTTCTGTTCTGAAGCAGCTCTTTCAACGGTGTTAATGGATAATCTTTAGATCTGATTTAAGTCATGTGGTGCGTGTGTGTGTTATTTGAGAAGAGACGAGTACCTCTCGCAACCGCTCGCACTACGAAACTTTGAATCGTATGCAGTCGTAACACACAGCATAGAGTCCGTTCCGTTCTCAAGCAGCTCTTTCATCGGTGTTAATGGATAATCATTAGATCTCATTTAAGTGATGTGGTGCGTGTGTGTGTTTATTGTCAAGAGACGAATACCTCTCGCGACCGCTCGCTGTACGAAACATTCAATCGTGTGCACACATAACAGACAGCATCGAATGCGTTCTGTCCTCAAGCAGCTCTTTCAACGCTGTTAATGGATAATCATTACATCTCATTTATAAATGTGGTGCGTGTGTGTGTTTATTGACAACAGACGAATACCTCTCGCAACCGCTCGCACTACGAAACTTTCAATCGTCTGCAGTCATGAGACACAGCATCGAATGCGTTCTGTTCTCAACCAGCTCTTTCAACGCTCTTAATGGATAATCATTAGATCTCATTTAAGTGATGTGGTGCGTGTGTGTGTTTATTAACAAGAGACGAATACCTCTCGCAACCGCTCGCTGTACGAAACATTCAATCGTGTGCACACATAACAGACAGCATCGAATGCGTTCTGTCCTCAAGCAGCTCTTTCATCGCTGTTAATGGTTAATCATTAGATCTGATTTAAGAGATGTGGTGCGTGTGTGTGTTTATTAACAAGAGACGGATACCTCTCGCAACCGCTCGCGCTTCGATTTCAATCGTATGCAGTCATGAGACACAGCATCGAATGCGTTCTGTTCTCAACCAGCTCTTTCATCGCTGTTAATGGATAATCATTAGATCTGATTTAAGTGATGTGGTGCGTGTGTGTGTTTATTGACAAGAGACGAATACCTCTCGCAACCGCTCGCTGTACGAAACATTCAATCGTGTGCACACATAACAGACAGCATCGAATGCGTTCTGTCTTCAATCAGCTCTTTCAACGCTGTTAATAGATAATCATTAGATCTCATTTAAGTAATGTGGTGCGTGTGTGTGTTATTTCAGAAGAGACGGATACTTCTCGCAACCGCTCGCACTACGAAACTTTCAATCGTATGCAGTCGTAACACACAGCATAGAGTGCGTTCTGTTCTCAAGCAGCTCTTTCATCGCTGTTAATGGATAATCATTAGATCTCATTTAAGTCATGTGGTGCGTGTGTGTGTTTATTAAGAACAGACGAATACCTCTCGCAACCGCTCGCACTACGAAACTTTCAATCGTATGCAGTCGTAACACACAGCATAGAGGCGTACTGTTCTCAAGCAGCTGTTTCATCGCTGTTAATGGATAATCATTAGATCTCATTTAAGTAATGTGGTGCGTGTGTGTGTTATTTCAGAAGAGACGGATACTTCTGGCCACCGCTGGAACTCCGAAAGTTTCAATCGTATGCAGTCGTAACACACAGCATAAAGTGCGTTCCGTTCTCAAGCAGCTCTTTCATCGCTGTTAATGGATAATCATTAGATCTGATTTAAGTGATGTGGTGCGTGTGTGTGTTTATTGACAAGAGACGAATACCTCTCGCAACCGCTCGCTGTACGAAACATTCAATCGTGTGCACACATAACACACAGCATCGAATGCGTTCTGTCCTCAAGCAGCTCTTTCATCGCTGTTAATGGTTAATCATTACATCTCATTTAATAAATGTGGTGCGTGTGTGTGTTTATTAACAAGAGACGGATACTTGTCGCAACCGCTCGCACTCCGAAACTTTCAATCGTATGCAGTCATGAGACACAGCATCGAATGCGTTCTGTTCTCAACCAGCTCTTTCAACGCTGTTAATGGATAATCATTAGATCTGATTTAAGTGATGTGGTGCGTGTGTGTGTTTATTGACAAGAGACGAATACCTCTCGCAACCGCTCGCTCTACGAAACATTCAATCGTGTGCTCACATAACACACAGCATCGAATGCGTTCTGTCCTCAAGCAGCTCTTTCATCGCTGTTAATGGTTAATCATTAGATCTCATTTAATAAATGTGGTGCGTGTGTGTTTTATTGACAAGAGACGAATACCTCTCGCAACCGCTCGCTGTACGAAACACTGAATCGTGTGCAGTACATAACAGACACAGCATCGATTGCGTTCTATCTTCAATCAGCTCTTTCAACGCTGTTAATGGATAATCATTAGATCTCATTTAAGTAATGTGGTGCGTGTGTGTGTTATTTCAGAAGAGACGGATACTTCTCGCAACCGCTCGCACTACGAAACTTTCAATCGTATGCAGTCGTAAAACACAGCATAGAGTGCGTACTATTCTCAAGCAGCTCTTTCATCGCTGTTAATGGATAATCATTAGATCTGATTTAAGTCATGTGGTGCGTGTGTGTGTTTATTAAGAACAGACGAATACCTCTCGCAACCGCTCGCACTACGAAACTTTCAATCGTATGCAGTCGTAACACACAGCATCGAATGCGTTCTGTTCTCAAGCAGCTCTTTCATCGCTGTTAATGGATAATCATTAGATCTCATTTAAGTGATGTGGTGCGTGTGTGTGTTTATTGACAAGAGACGAATACCTCTCGCAACCGCTGGCTCTACGAAACATTCAATCGTGTGCAGTCGTAACACACAGCATCGAATGCGTTCTGTTCTCAACCAGCTCTTTCATCGCTGTTAATGGATAATCATTAGATCTCATTTAAGTCGATGTGGTGCGTGTGTGTGTTTATTGACAAGAGACGAATACCTCTCGCAACCGCTCGCTGTACGAAACATTCAATCGTGTGCACACATAACACACAGCATCGAATGCGTTCTGTCCTCAAGCAGCTCTTTCATCGCTGTTAGTGGTTAATCATTACATCTCATTTAATAAATGTGGTGCGTGTGTGTGTTTATTAACAAGAGACGGAAACTTCTCGCAACCGCTCGCACTCCGAAACTTTGAATTGTATGCAGTCGTAACACACAGCATTGAGTGCGTTCTGTTCTGAAGCAGCTCTTTCAACGGTGTTAATGGATAATCTTTAGATCTGATTTAAGTCATGTGGTGCGTGTGTGTGTTATTTGAGAAGAGACGAGTACCTCTCGCAACCGCTCGCACTACGAAACATTGAATCGTATGCAGTCGTAACACACAGCATACAGTCCGTTCCGTTCTCAAGCAGCTCTTTCATCGGTGTTAATGGATAATCATTAAATCTCATTTAAGTGATGTGATGCGTGTGTGTGTTTATTGTCAAGAGACGAATACCTCTCGCGACCGCTCGCTGTACGAAACATTCAATGGTGTGCACACATAACAGACAGCATCGAATGCGATCTGTCCTCAAGCTGCTCTGTCAACGCTCTTAATGGATAATCATTACATCTCAATTTATAAATGTGGTGCGTGTGTGTGTTTATTGACAACAGACGAATACCTCTCGCAACCGCTCGCACTACGAAACTTTCAATCGTCTGCAGTCATGAGACACAGCATCGAATGCGTTCTGTTCTCAACCAGCTCTTTCAACGCTCTTAATGGATAATCATTAGATCTCATTTAAGTGATGTGGTACGTGTGTGTGTTTATTAACAACAGACGAATACCTCTCGCAACCGCTCGCCGTACGAAACACACAATCGTGTGCACACATAACAGACAGCATTGAATGCGTTCTGTCCTCAAGCAGCTCTTTCATCGCTGTTAATGGTTAATCATTAGATCTGATTTAGACGATGTGGTGCGTGTGTGTGTTTATTGACAGGAGACGAATACCTCTCGCAACCGCTCGCTGTACGAAACACTGAATCGTGTGCATACATAACAGACAGCATCGATTACGTTCTATCTTCAATCAGCTCTTTCAACGCTGTTAATAGATAATCATTAGATCTCATTTAAGTAATGTGGTGCGTGTGTGTGTTATTTCAGAAGAGACGGATACTTCTCGCCACGGCTCGCATTCCGAAACTTTCAATCGTATGCAGTAGTAAAACACAGCATAGAGTTCGTACTATTCTCAAGCAGCTCTTTCATCGCTGTTAATGGATAATCATTAGATCTGATTTAAGTCATGTGGTGCGTGTGTGTGTTTATTAAGAACAGACGAATACCTCTCGCAACCGCTCGCACTACGAAACCTTCAATCGTATGCAGTCGTAACACACAGCATAGAGGCGTACTGTTCTCAAGCAGCTGTTTCATCGCTGTTAATGGATAATCATTAGATCTCATTTAAGTAATGTGGTGCGTGTGTGTTATTTCAGAAGAGACGGATACTTCTGGCCACCGCTGGAACTCCGAAAGTTTCAATCGTATGCAGTCGTAACACACAGCATAAAGTGCGTTCCGTTCTCAAGCAGCTCTTTCATCGCTGTTAATAGATAATCATTAGATCTCATTTAAGTCATGTGGTGCGTGTGTGTGTTTATTGACAAGAGACGAATACCTCTCGCAACCGCTGGCTCTACGAAACACTCAATCGTGTGCACACATAACAGACAGCATCGAATGCGTTCTGTCCTCAAGCAGCCCTTTCATCGCTGTTAATGGTTAATCATTAGATCTCATTTAAGTGATGTGGTGCGTGTGTGTGTTTAGTAACAAGAGACGGATACTTGTCGCAACCGCTCGCGCTCCGAAACTTTCAATCGTATGCAGTCATGAGACACAGCATCGAATGCGTTCGTTTCTCAACCAGCTCTTTCGTCGCTGTTAATGGATAATCATTAGATCTGATTTAAGTGATGTGGTGCGTGTGTGTGTTTATCGACAAGAGACGTATACCTCTCGCAACCGCTCGCTGTACGAAACATTCAATCGTATGCAGTCATAACACACAGCATCGAATGCGTTCTGTTCTCAAGCAGCTCTTTCATCGCTGTTAATGGATAATCATTAGATCTGATTTAAGTCATGTGGTGCGTGTGTGTGTTTATTGACAAGAGACGAATACCTCTCGCAACCGCTGGCTCTACGAAACACTCAATCGTGTGCACACATAACAGACAGCATCGAATGCGTTCTGTCCTCAAGCAGCCCTTTCATCTCTGTTAATGGTTAATCATTAGATCTCATTTAAGTGATGTGGTGCGTGCGTGTGTTTAGTAACAAGAGACGGATACTTGTCGCAACCGCTCGCGCTCCGAAACTTTCAATCGTATGCAGTCATGAGACACAGCATCGAATGCGTTCGTTTCTCAACCAGCTCTTTCGTCGCTGTTAATGGATAATCATTAGATCTGATTTAAGTGATGTGGTGCGTGTGTGTGTTTATCGACAAGAGACGTATACCTCTCGGAACCGCGCGCTGTACGAAACATTCAATCGTGTGCACACATAACACACAGCATCGAATGCGTTCTCTCCTCAAGCAGCTCTTTCATCGCTGTTAATGGTTAATCATTACATCTCATTTAATAAATGTGGTGCGTGTGTGTGTTTATTAACAAGAGACGGAAACTTCTCGCAACCGCTCGCACTCCGAAACTTTGAATTGTATGCAGTCGTAACACACAGCATTGAGTGCGTTCTGTTCTGAAGCAGCTCTTTCAACGGTGTTAATGGATAATCTTTAGATCTGATTTAAGTCATGTGGTGCGTATGTGTGTTATTTGAAAAGAGACGAGTACCTCTCGCAACCGCTCGCACTACGAAACTTTCAATCGTATGCAGTCGTAAAACACAGCATAGAGTGCGTACTATTCTCAAGCAGCTCTTTCATCGCTGTTAATGGATAATCATTAGATCTGATTTAAGTCATGTGGTGCGTGTGTGTGTTTATTGACAACAGACGAATACCTCTCGCAACCGCTCGCACTACGAAACTTTCAATCGTATGCAGTCGTAACACACAGCATCGAGTGCGTTCTATCCTCAAGCAGCTCTTTCATCGCTGTTAATGGATAATCATTAGATCTGATTTAAGTAATGTGGTGCGTGTGTGTGTTTTTAAGAAGAGACGGATACTTCTCGCAACCGCTCGCACTACGAAACTTTCAATCGTATGCAGTCGTAACACACAGCATTGAGTGCGTTCTGTTCTCAAGCAGCTCTTTCATCGCTGTTAATGGATAATCATTAGATCTGATTTAAGTGATGTGGTGTGCGTGTGTGTGTTTATTGACAAGAGACGAATACCTCTCGCAACCGCTCGCTGTACGAAACATTCAATCGTGTGCTCACATAACACACAGCATCGAATGCGTTCTGTGCTCAAGCAGCTCTTTCATCGCTGTTAATGGTTAATCATTACATCTGATTTAAGTGATGTGGTGCGTGTGTGTGTTTATTGACAAGAGACGTATACCTCTCGCAACCGCTCGCACTACGAAACTTTCAATCGTCTGCAGTCATGAGACACAGCATCGAATGCGTTCTGTTCTCAACCAGCTCTTTCATCGCTGTTAATGGATAATCATTAGATCTGATTTAAGTGATGTGGTGCGTGTGTGTGTTTATTGACAAGAGACGAATACCTCTCGCAACCGCTCGCTGTACGAAACATTCAATCGTGTGCACACATAACACACAGCATCGAATGCGTTCTGTCCTCAAGCAGCTCTTTCATCGCTGTTAGTGGTTAATCATTACATCTCATTTAATAAATGTGGTGCGTGTGTGTGTTTATTAACAAGAGACGGAAACTTCTCGCAACCGCTCGCACTCCGAAACTTTGAATTGTATGCAGTCGTAACACACAGCATTGAGTGCGTTCTGTTCTGAAGCAGCTCTTTCAACGGTGTTAATGGATAATCTTTAGATCTGATTTAAGTCATGTGGTGCGTGTGTGTGTTATTTGAGAAGAGACGAGTACCTCTCGCAACCGCTCGCACTACGAAACATTGAATCGTATGCAGTCGTAACACACAGCATAGAGTCCGTTCCGTTCTCAAGCAGCTCTTTCATCGGTGTTAATGGATAATCATTAGATCTCATTTAAGTGATGTGATGCGTGTGTGTGTTTATTGTCAAGAGACGAATACCTCTCGCGACCGCTCGCTGTACGAAACATTCAATCGTGTGCACACATAACAGACAGCATCGAATGCGTTCTGTCCTCAAGCAGCTCTTTCAACGCTCTTAATGGATAATCATTACATCTCATTTAATAAATGTGGTGCGTGTGTGTGTTTATTGACAAGAGACGAATACCTCTCGCAACCGCTCGCACTACGAAACTTTCAATCGTCTGCAGTCATGAGACACAGCATCGAATGCGTTCTGTTCTCAACCAGCTCTTTCAACGCTCTTAATGGATAATCATTAGATCTCATTTAAGTGATGTGGTGCGTGTGTGTGTTTATTAACAACAGACGAATACCTCTCGCAACCGCTCGCGGTACGAAACACACAATCGTGTGCACACATAACAGACAGCATCGAATGCGTTCTGTCCTCAAGCAGCTCTTTCATCGCTGTTAATGGTTAATCATTAGATCTGATTTAGACGATGTGGTGCGTGTGTGTGTTTATTGACAAGAGACGAATACCTCTCGCAACCGCTCGCTGTACGAAACACTGAATCGTGTGCATACATAACAGACAGCATCGATTGCGTTCTATCTTCAATCAGCTCTTTCAACGCTGTTAATAGATAATCATTAGATCTCATTTAAGTAATGTGGTGCGTGTGTGTGTTATTTCAGAAGAGACGGATACTTCTCGCCACGGCTCGCACTCTGAAACTTTCAATCGTATGCAGTCGTAAAACACAGCATAGAGTGCGTACTATTCTCAAGCAGCTCTTTCATCGCTGTTAATGGATAATCATTAGATCTGATTTAAGTCATGTGGTGCGTGTGTGTGTTTATTAAGAACAGACGAATACCTCTCGCAACCGCTCGCACTACGAAACTTTCAATCGTATGCAGTCGTAACACACAGCATAGAGGCGTACTGTTCTCAAGCAGCTGTTTCATCGCTGTTAATGGATAATCATTAGATCTCATTTAAGTGATGTGGTGCGTGCGTGTGTTTAGTTACAAGAGACGGATACTTGTCGCAACCGCTCGCGCTCCGAAACTTTCAATCGTATGCAGTCATGAGACACAGCATCGAATGCGTTCTGTTCTCAACAGCTCTTTCATCGCTGTTAATGGATAATCATTAGATCTGATTTAAGTCATGTGGTGCGTGTGTGTGTTTATTGACAAGAGACGAATACCTCTCGCAACCGCTCGCTGTACGAAACATTCAATCGTGTGCACACATAACACACAGCATCGAATGCGTTCTGTCCTCAAGCAGCTCTTTCATCGCTGTTAATGGTTAATCATTACATCTCATTTAATAAATGTGGTGCGTGTGTGTGTTTATTAACAAGAGACGGAAACTTCTCGCAACCGCTCGCACTCCGAAACTTTGAATTGTATGCAGTCGTAACACACAGCATTGAGTGCGTTCTGTTCTGAAGCAGCTCTTTCAACGGTGTTAATGGATAATCTTTAGATCTGATTTAAGTCATGTGGTGCGTGTGTGTGTTATTTGAGAAGAGACGAGTACCTCTCGCAACCGCTCGCACTACGAAACTTTGAATCGTATGCAGTCGTAACACACAGCATAGAGTCCGTTCTGTTCTCAAGCAGCTCTTTCATCGGTGTTAATGGATAATCATTAGATCTCATTTAAGTGATGTGATGCGTGTGTGTGTTTATTGTCAAGAGACGAATACCTCTCGCGACCGCTCGCTGTACGAAACATTCAATGGTGTGCACACATAACAGACAGCATCGAATGCGATCTGTCCTCAAGCTGCTCTTTCAACGCTCTTAATGGATAATCATTACATCTCAATTTATAAATGTGGTGCGTGTGTGTGTTTATTGACAACAGACGAATACCTCTCGCAACCGCTCGCACTACGAAACTTTCAATCGTCTGCAGTCATGAGACACAGCATCGAATGCGTTCTGTTCTCAACCAGCTCTTTCAACGCTCTTAATGGATAATCATTAGATCTCATTTAAGTGATGTGGTGCGTGTGTGTGTTTATTAACAACAGACGAATACCTCTCGCAACCGCTCGCGGTACGAAACACACAATCGTGTGCACACATAACAGACAGCATCGAATGCGTTCTGTCCTCAAGCAGCTCTTTCATCGCTGTTAATGGTTAATCATTAGATCTGATTTAGACGATGTGGTGCGTGTGTGTGTTTATTGACAGGAGACGAATACCTCTCGCAACCGCTCGCTGTACGAAACACTGAATCGTGTGCATACATAACAGACAGCATCGATTGCGTTCTATCTTCAATCAGCTCTTTCAACGCTGTTAATAGATAATCATTAGATCTCATTTAAGTAATGTGGTGCGTGTGTGTGTTATTTCAGAAGAGACGGATACTTCTCGCCACGGCTCGCACTCTGAAACTTTCAATCGTATGCAGTCGTAAAACACAGCATAGAGTGCGTACTATTCTCAAGCAGCTCTTTCATCGCTGTTAATGGATAATCATTAGATCTGATTTAAGTCATGTGGTGCGTGTGTGTGTTTATTAAGAACAGACGAATACCTCTCGCAACCGCTCGCACTACGAAACTTTCAATCGTATGCAGTCGTAACACACAGCATAGAGGCGTACTGTTCTCAAGCAGCTGTTTCATCGCTGTTAATGGATAATCATTAGATCTCATTTAAGTAATGTGGTGCGTGTGTGTGTTATTTCAGAAGAGACGGATACTTCTGGCCACCGCTGGAACTCCGAAAGTTTCAATCGTATGCAGTCGTAACACACAGCATAAAGTGCGTTCCGTTCTCAAGCAGCTCTTTCATCGCTGTTAATGGATAATCATTAGATCTCATTTAAGTCATGTGGTGCGTGTGTGTGTTTATTGACAAGAGACGAATACCTCTCGCAACCGCTGGCTCTACGAAACACTCAATCGTGTGCACACATAACAGACAGCATCGAATGCGTTCTGTCCTCAAGCAGCCCTTTCATCGCTGTTAATGGTTAATCATTAGATCTCATTTAAGAAATGTGGTGCGTGTGTGTGTTTATTAACAAGAGACGGAAACTTCTCGCAACCGCTCGCACTCCGAAACTTTGAATTGTATGCAGTCGTAACACACAGCATCGAATGCGTTCTGTTCTCAAGCAGCTCTTTCAACGCTGTTAATGGATAATCATTAGATCTGATTTAAGTCATGTGGTGCGTGTGTGTGTTATTTGAGAAGAGACGAGTACCTCTCGCAACCGCTCGCACTACGAAACTTTGAATCGTATGCAGTCGTAACACACAGCATAGAGTCCGTTCTGTTCTCAAGCAGCTCTTTCATCGGTGTTAATGGATAATCATTAGATCTCATTTAAGTCATGTGGTGCGTGTGTGTGTTTATTGTCAAGAGACGAATACCTCTCGCGACCGCTCGCTGTACGAAACATTCAATGATGTGCACACATAACAGACAGCATCGAATGCGATCTGTCCTCAAGCTGCTCTTTCAACGCTCTTAATGGATAATCATTACATCTCAATTTATAAATGTGGTGCGTGTGTGTGTTTATTGACAACAGGCGAATACCTCTCGCAACCGCTCGCACTACGAAACTTTCAATCGTCTGCAGTCATGAGACACAGCATCGAATGCGTTCTGTTCTCAACCAGCTCTTTCAACGCTCTTAATGGATAATCATTAGATCTCATTTAAGTGATGTGGTGCGTGTGTGTGTTTATTAACAACAGACGAATACCTCTCGCAACCGCTCGCGGTACGAAACACACAATCGTGTGCACACATAACAGACAGCATCGAATGCGTTCTGTCCTCAAGCAGCTCTTTCATCGCTGTTAATGGTTAATCATTAGATCTGATTTAGACGATGTGGTGCGTGTGTGTGTTTATTGACAGGAGACGAATACCTCTCGCAACCGCTCGCTGTACGAAACACTGAATCGTGTGCATACATAACAGACAGCATCGATTGCGTTCTATCTTCAATCAGCTCTTTCAACGCTGTTAATAGATAATCATTAGATCTCATTTAAGTAATGTGGTGCGTGTGTGTTTATTTCAGAAGAGACGGATACTTCTCGCCACGGCTCGCACTCTGAAACTTTCAATCGTATGCAGTCGTAAAACACAGCATAGAGTGCGTACTATTCTCAAGCAGCTCTTTCATCGCTGTTAATGGATAATCATTAGATCTGATTTAAGTCATGTGGTGCGTGTGTGTGTTTATTAAGAACAGACGAATACCTCTCGCAACCGCTCGCACTACGAAACTTTCAATCGTATGCAGTCGTAACACACAGCATAGAGGCGTACTGTTCTCAAGCAGCTGTTTCATCGCTGTTAATGGATAATCATTAGATCTCATTTAAGTAATGTGGTGCGTGTGTGTGTTATTTCAGAAGAGACGGATACTTCTGGCCACCGCTGGAACTCCGAAAGTTTCAATCGTATGCAGTCGTAACACACAGCATAAAGTGCGTTCCGTTCTCAAGCAGCTCTTTCATCGCTGTTAATGGATAATCATTAGATCTCATTTAAGTCATGTGGTGCGTGTGTGTGTTTAGTAACAAGAGACGGATACTTGTCGCAACCGCTCGCGCTCCGAAACTTTCAATCGTATGCAGTCATGAGACACAGCATCGAATGCGTTCTGTCCTCAAGCAGCTCTTTCATCGCTGTTAATGGTTAATCATTACATCTCATTTAATAAATGTGGTGCGTGTGTGTGTTTATTAACAAGAGACGGAAACTTCTCGCAACCGCTCGCACTCCGAAACTTTGAATTGTATGCAGTCGTAACACACAGCATTGAGTGCGTTCTGTTCTGAAGCAGCTCTTTCAACGGTGTTAATGGATAATCTTTAGATCTGATTTAAGTCATGTGGTGCGTGTGTGTGTTATTTGAGAAGAGACGAGTACCTCTCGCAACCGCTCGCACTACGAAACTTTGAATCGTATGCAGTCGTAACACACAGCATAGAGTCCGTTCCGTTCTCAAGCAGCTCTTTCATCGGTGTTAATGGATAATCATTAGATCTCATTTAAGTGATGTGATGCGTGTGTGTGTTTATTGTCAAGAGACGAATACCTCTCGCGACCGCTCGCTGTACGAAACATTCAATGATGTGCACACATAACAGACAGCATCGAATGCGATCTGTCCTCAAGCTGCTCTTTCAACGCTCTTAATGGATAATCATTACATCTCAATTTATAAATGTGGTGCGTGTGTGTGTTTATTGACAACAGACGAATACCTCTCGCAACCGCTCGCACTACGAAACTTTCAATCGTCTGCAGTCATGAGACACAGCATCGAATGCGTTCTGTTCTCAACCAGCTCTTTCAACGCTCTTAATGGATAATCATTAGATCTCATTTAAGTGATGTGGTGCGTGTGTGTGTTTATTAACAACAGACGAATACCTCTCGCAACCGCTCGCGGTACGAAACACACAATCGTGTGCACACATAACAGACAGCATCGAATGCGTTCTGTCCTCAAGCAGCTCTTTCATCGCTGTTAATGGTTAATCATTAGATCTGATTTAGACGATGTGGTGCGTGTGTGTGTTTATTGACAGGAGACGAATACCTCTCGCAACCGCTCGCTGTACGAAACACTGAATCGTGTGCATACATAACAGACAGCATCGATTGCGTTCTATCTTCAATCAGCTCTTTCAACGCTGTTAATAGATAATCATTAGATCTCATTTAAGTAATGTGGTGCGTGTGTGTGTTATTTCAGAAGAGACGGATACTTCTCGCCACGGCTCGCACTCTGAAACTTTCAATCGTATGCAGTCGTAAAACACAGCATAGAGTGCGTACTATTCTCAAGCAGCTCTTTCATCGCTGTTAATGGATAATCATTAGATCTGATTTAAGTCATGTGGTGCGTGTGTGTGTTTATTAAGAACAGACGAATACCTCTCGCAACCGCTCGCACTACGAAACTTTCAATCGTATGCAGTCGTAACACACAGCATAGAGGCGTACTGTTCTCAAGCAGCTGTTTCATCGCTGTTAATGGATAATCATTAGATCTCATTTAAGTAATGTGGTGCGTGTGTGTGTTATTTCAGAAGAGACGGATACTTCTGGCCACCGCTGGAACTCCGAAAGTTTCAATCGTATGCAGTCGTAACACACAGCATAAAGTGCGTTCCGTTCTCAAGCAGCTCTTTCATCGCTGTT